>JBBBDQ010001347.1:425000-512500 GCA_037127315.1 Ascarosepion bandense | reverse complement strand
AAAGAAACAAATAAAGGAGATAAAGAATAGTAGAATTATGATAGGGAGACAGAAATGAACAAATAGAGAAGAGAAACAATAAAAGAATGTGAGGGAAAGAGAGAATGAAACAAATAAAAGAAAGAAAGAAAAAAGCAAAAAGAAAGAAAGAAAGAAAGAAAGAAAGAACAAAAGAGATAAAGATTAGTAGAAATATGAGAGGGAAAGAGAAATGAACAAATAGAGAAGAGAAACAATAGAAGAATTTGAGAGAAAGAGAGAATGAAACAAATAAATAAAAGAAAGAAAGAAAGAAAGAAAGAAAGAAAGAAAGAAAGAAAGAAAGAAAGAAAGAAAATATCAAAGAATAGTAGAAATATGAGAAGGGGAGAGAAATTAACAAATAGAGAAGAGAAACAACAGAAAATTATGAGAGAAAGGGAGAAGGAAATAAATAAAAGAAAGAAAGAAAGAAAGAAAGAAAGAAAGAAGATAAATGATAGTAGAAATATGAGAGGGAGAGAGAATTGAACAAATGAAGGATAGAAATGTTAAACTTAATAACAGAAGAAAAGATAAAATTAGAAAGAAACAAATAAGGGAGAGAGAACAGATCAATTAACATAACGAGAGCATAATTAGAGAAAGAAAGAAATAAAAGAGAGAAATAATAAAAGGAATTATGAGAGGAAGAGAGAAACGTACAAATAAAGGAGAGACAATAGAAGAATTTACTTAGAGAAAGGATAAGGAAAGAGATGAGCTACTAAAGTAGAGAAAGGATAGAAGATCATGAGAGAATAGTAATAAATAAATAAAGGCAGGAGAGAATATATAAAAAAAATAACAGTGAGAACGAAGATAGAGAGAATGAGGCAAATAAAGGAGTGACAGACTAGAAGAAGTTACAGACAGAAATGATAAAGCGAAAAACGAAAAAATGAAGGAGAGAAAGAACAAACAGGATAACGAGAGAAAAGAATCAATAAAAGGAAAGAAAGAATAGAGGAAATAACAGAGTGAAAGGATAGATCAAGAAAGGAATAAAGGATCTAAACACAGAAAAAATAAGAGAGAGAATTGATAAAGAGTGTAACGAATAAATAAAGAACAGAGAGGATAAAATAAATAGTAGGGGAATGAGAGAAAGGACAAAGACAGAATGGTAGAAATAAAGGAGAGAAAGAATAGATTGAATAATAGCGAGAAAGAGATGAGATAAATAAAGAAAAGAAGAAACAAACAATCAGTGAAAATTTTAGGTACGAAAGAGAAGAAAGAAAGAGAAGTGAATAAGAAATAAAGTTGAGGGAGAGAGAAAGAACAAAAAAAAAAGGAAATGAATGACGCGAGAGAAGAAAGAAAGTGTCGAGAAAGAAACAGTGTGATATTCGATTAAGTGCGATAGAAAAATAGTAATGTTAAAAAGGATGAAGAGAAGAGGTAATGAGTGAAAGAGAGAGAAAGCAAAAAAGAAATACAGACAGAAAAAAAGTAATTGATGACAGGAGAATTAAATAGAGAGATAAAAGAGGACGTGGTGTGAGAAAATGGGGATATTTGAAAAAGAAAGACAGTACGTAGCAAAGGAAGGAAAGGAACGGGAGAAAATATTTGAATGATCGTACGAAAGAAAATAAAATTAACACTTTCAGCAAAAAAAAGAAAAGAAAGGAAAATGAGGCCAAATGGGATAAGAAAAAAGAACGTACATAGATAAAAAAAAATGAAAAGAAAGAAGGGAAAAAAGAAAAGATATTAGTAAAAGTAAACAAAAAAAAAAGGATAGAGAGAAAGCCCAACAAATAGAAGATGAGAAAGAAAGATAAACGCAAGATTAAAAAAGACAAAATTAAAGAGAAAAAGATAGAAATAAAAGCAAAGAAAAAGGGAAAGACAGAATATTTATATGTAAAAGACAGGCAGAGACAGAAAGGAATTTATATCATTTATTTGTTCCGTTCTTTCTTTCTTTTTTCTTTCTTTTTTCTTTCTTTATTTTTTCTTTCTTTCTTTCTTTCTTTCTTTATTCCATTCCTTCTCCCCTTTATTTGTTTCTTTTTTTCTATTGTTTTATTCAATTTTTTGTTTTATTCTCTCTTTATTTTTACTCCCTGTTATTTATTCTCTTCTTTTACTTCTATTGCATTGGTTACTCAGTGACAATCGAACTCACTTGTAACAGGTTCTTATGACTGAGGCTTACTAACCATTACACTACTTCGAAGTACCCAAATGAGGACTGAACAGAGTGAAAATACGTTGGTGTTATCTGTTGGAATTTTTTGGGTACCGTTGTATACCAGTGAGCCAGTCATGAGCTGACTGATTTTTTAGTTCACCAACAGAAGGGTTAACCAATCAGAAGGCTCAAAATATTCAATGTGACGTGTATAAAAGGCGACCATATTTTCCCGAGTATTGGCGATATAATCCGATTCAGTAGAGTGTCTGATTCGTGGGTGTTAATCTTTGAAGTTGTTTCGTTGAACAGATTACGTACTGCGCTGTATTCTATATTCATAAACTATGGTAGACATGGTCAAAATTATCACCACTGGTCTTCATCAGGGGCTCATCAATCCGAGTGATGTTTAGGGAATTTCGAACAGATCTGTTTATTAGATTAATGGGGTGGTGTCAGCTGCGCTACATCCGCTGATTACGTCTTGTTTTTATTATTATTGCTCAGTTACGGCTTGTCGTATTTCCACTAAGTCTAAAACTGCAATACCAGACCCAAGAATTGAACTTACATTTACTATATCAACAAATTCAAAAATAAATTCTTTAATCTATTATTGTCTCATAGAATAATCTACCTTATTTATAAATTGAACTTTGTCTGTGTGTATGTGTGTGTGTCTGTGTGTGTGTGTGTTCGTTACCAATAGACGCTGAAACGACTGAACCGATTTTCTTGAAAATTTACAGTTTTACTATAAGCGTCTGCGAGTGTTCTTAGCTAGATTTTGTGTTGAGGTACCACCGATAAATATCTAAAATCGATAATCGAAAAAATCGGGTTATAGAAGGTGTGGTCCGATTTTAATCTAATTTAATGCACTCATAGACAAAGACATAAGAAACGATATTCATAAGTTTCAAGGTTGCAGTTTTTACAGTAGTGCAGAAAATTTGACATCAATACCGGAAATCAAAATCTGACTTACATCCATTCATTTTTCTTTCAGTCTAGGGTTTCGCTTTGACTGGAAACTATTTCTTTTTAGTCTTTCGTACCAACGTCCAAAGAGTCTGAGCTCCAGAACCATGCATTAGTTTTAAAGCTTTCATTGCACCCGAGCAACGCCGGGCTATACCGCTGGTTGTCTCATAGAATAATCCTGACGGTAGGAATGCTGTGACTGTTGCTGTTTGTCTCGTCTGACTGACCCTTTTTTTCTAGTGTTGATTTCATTGCTCTATCTTTATTACTAAGTTGTTTCCTTGTTCTAGTTATTTCTATGCTAGGCCAAGTAAGAATGGCCGCACAGACTAAATATATACGCTGATTCTTTTAGGCGTCTAATTATCTAGTGTTCTTCCCAGCCTTCTATTTTAAATTCATGGCACAGAATTGGTAACTATTTCTTTTCTTTCATACATAATCGGCATCACCAGATTTCATTGTCTCAACTGTAATTACGAATTGGCAAATGATATACATAATGATAGCCCCTCATATCATAAATTCAGAGAGTGAAACTCTTTACGAGGACAGAAAAAATGACCGAAATAAATCTGGAAAAGTAGAAGAGAAGAGGTCTATGCTGGAGAAAGAAATAAATGTTGTAGGGGTCTCGGTTATGCATGGTTAATTGGCCTTATGTCAAACACGTCTGAAATCCCCACAATTTAATATCAGTTGGTTGAAATGTGAAATTTGGAAGGATAAAATATTTCGTCTGTATATAAAAGCAAATATTTATTTACAGAATGAAAAAAGTGTAAGAAAGAAAATATAAGTGAAACTCGGTAACTGAACACGGTAATATATTTGTGAAAAGATAATGTTCATTGAGAAGATACATGCTGTTTTGTAGTTGAAATTGTTCGTAGTAGTTGTAACGTAAGTATTTGAAATGTCCGCAGAAGTTTAGAGTTCATGTGGTGTAGCAGCGGATTGTAAAAGCTTTGTTCCTTCCTCTTTTTAGTAAGTCGCGACAGGTTGAGAGAAGGAGAAGGCAAAACGAATAAAGGAGTGGTCTTTAACACGTGTGTCTATTTGGTTGTGTGCTATCCTCTTTAGCGGCGTGGTGTGAAAATGTAGAGAGAAAATTGGACGAAGAGGTAGAATGGATATGTGACGTGACCTACGTTCAGGTTGGCGTGACCGAGTCAGTTTGAGGTTTCTTCCTTACATCGTGGCGAGGTGTCAGCTCACCGCTTCCCCTGACTGACTGACGGTTAGAGGAGCTCCTTAAATATTGAATTCTGGTCACGTGGGAGGACCTCAGAATGATTTTCTCTTTAGCTGTAGAAAAAAAACCCACTTAGCTGACGCATTTTGAATTTCTTGATTTGTTAACCAATCAGGATTCAGAATATGATTTTTCAAACTAACTTGTGAATTTTCTTAGTTAGGTTTTTCCCAAAGTCGTTTGAATCCGATTTTGCGGGTTTGCAATGTATTTTGTGTGTCTTAGTTGATTGATGCACTGTTTGTATCCTCTAATGTAAACAAAGAAGACCTGATATATGGAGAAAGACATTAGGATTGGAATGAAGTAGTAGTGAGGATTGCATGCAAAAGAGAAAGGAGAGAATAGAAGAAGTAAGTATTTTTCCTTTACGAGCTGTGTTTCTTTAGGACAGAGGTTCCCAACCAGCCTTGGTAGTGGAGGGGTCGCGACGCCTTGGCAGGGGAGCGTGTAGCCTTGTTAGAAGTATCTTGGGATAAAATTAATTGCATTTTATCACTTACATATTTCAAGCTCTTACATTTTTTTTTGTTTGTTTAGGTGCAAAGTGATAGTTATGACAAAGCCTAAGTAAGCCTAAATTATTTTTCGGCAAAAAATTTCAAGGCTTGCTGCTGAAATGCAACATCAGGCATCTCATTAGCTGGGTTGGCTAGTTTTTTAAATCTATGATAATATTATTTTTAGAAATATATGTTCTTTTTGTGAATTCAGGTTAAACCAATGTGCTTTAATTTGGCAATAAATAATTACAGAATTTTAAATATTTCTTTAGATGTTTCTTTCCCTGTCCTTCACAGAAAATAAAAAGAAAATTAAGCTGCTGATAGTAAGCCCTAATTAGGAGGTCGCATGAGTTTCAAACTTTTAAGTAAAGGGGCGCGATTGCCAAACGGTTAGGAACAACTGCTCAGGGAATCCCTTGAAGCTCTCAGTAACTTTAAGCTTTTTACTACTATCCCATTCTCTGTACTGCCATTCATTTATACGAGCCTGTTAGTAATATGTTTCCTTCTTTTCCACTGTTTCTCTTACAATGAATACATACTTTGAGTATCAAATTCTCAAAGCCGACTTTCCTTATCATATTTCCTAGAAATTGTAACGGCCTCTTTTTGTTTCTAAATATGTGTCTTTTTGTTTCCATATTCATTAAAATGATCTATTATATTGCAGATCCTTACTGGCATGTTTCTTAGAAATTCAACATGAATAGTAGGAGTACCTGACCAAAATGATAACATTAGGGTACAACCGAGATTTTTTATCTTAATGATTGTTTAATAGAAAAGAAACCTTAAGAGCAACCCATAAAAGAGTTAATGTGTGATATGTCTACGGCCATATCGTGTTGAATAAACCGGTTCCCTCCGATCACCGAAGTTAAGAAACATCGAGCCTGGTCAGTACTTAAATGGGTGACCATTTAGGAATACCAGGTGCGGTAAACGTAAGGACCAAGAATTGACCACCGTTCCTCCAGGTTAATGGGTTGGATGGAGGCTAACAACCCTTCCCCATAAGAAACAGTTACTTTTACAGAAACAGCAACATAAAGTAGCTGCCCTATGCACCATCTGGGTGTGATGGATAAATGATGATGATGAATGTGTGATATCATGTGAGCGTAAAAAAGAAACAGGAAATTCGGTTCATGAGGTTATGTAAAATAGATAATGGCTAACCATGTCGTTAAATTGTTTGAGATTATAGTTACAGTCTGTTGCACAAAAGCAACAGTTCTTGAGTAGAAGCTGTCCGAGTGAAACTTCTTACTCATAAAATACGAATGAGTCATCATCGTGTACGTGATATGTAATCTTCAGGGCTGATGGAACCAAGGAATGTATCTTGTCAGAATATATGACATGGAATTAGAGATTGCGTAATGAAGACTCTCTCGCGGGGACGTGTTAGAAAGTGAAAAATTGTTCATCACCATAAAGGCACGTGGACGCTTTTGGACTCATGACAGGCAAGTGAGGATTGGACATCTCTTGCCTAGATATGGCAGCAATACTGTATTTTTAATCTGACCTGGCTCTTGTAAATTGAGTGGGGTCAAATACTTACTTGAGTGGTGCTATGAATTGTCGATTTTTTCAGTATCTTAGGTAACGAGAAAGCTTGTCAGATGTCTAATCGCAAAAGGACGCTACGACCACACCGGCTGAGGAAACAAATGTGTTATATTGACGATAATTTTCAGCTGGTTTTAGTGTATCAATGTTTTAGCTGCTATTCAATCGAGATTGTCTCAAAGAAGAATATATTACTGAAGATATCAGAAAAACAGGACAATTTTAGGCTAATTGACTGATTCATCTTCTTAGATATAATTGAAGAAAATAATTTCGAATTAATCAAAGAAGACTAATAACATAATGAGAAAAATAATAGTCTTAAATAAAAAAAATAGCAATTAATTTTTCTTGTAAGTTTTGTTAGCATAATAAAAGAAAAACGTTCCTCCACAAATCAAACAATTTCAAAGAAAGCGAATTAAAATGAAATGTTTTTATTGCAGAGCTATTTACACCTGATTTACGATCTCATATGTTCAAGCTGATTAATTCTCAATTCATTTGATTACTCCCATAGATATTTGCACCTGTACCTCTCTTAGAGCAAAGTGTTGCCTGGAAGCCAGATCTTCAGATAATTACTGATGTTACACAACGCAGACATGAATAAATGTTAATATATGTCAGGATATTTGGGGCAATGAAATATCATTATATATCCTTCTATTCGATAAAAGAGTGCACGTAATATCAGTCTTTATATATGATAGTCAATTGAAAATATTTCATAAGATTAAGGGATACTTGCAACATCAGAAATAGGGTTCTCTAGAAGCTTACCAAGAATAACATGAACGAAATATATTATCAACTTGAGAGGTAACAAGAAAACAGGAAGGAAACGATACTTCCTTGTCTGATGGTAAATAGAAAGTTAAAGTTTCTGAAATACAGATAGAGAAAAAAAGACTTAAAGAATTTTAAACCCACGGTATATAGTGATAATATGAGGTGCAGAGAGGAAAGTTGATTAATATACCTCAGAATCTTGTAAAAATGGATGTCAGGCAGTTTTTTGTTGAAAGAATGTTGTGAGACTGCTTTTGACCAAACGTCAGTCAGTTAAGTGCTATACGTGATACACGCTTTAGGCAATCATGTCTCGAAAGACACATAACTGACTGGGCAGAATATTATCCCGCAGGTCAACACATACTTTTTGAGTTTAAGTTCAGCAATTTTCCCTTTCTCACTTTTTGTCCAATGGAGCCGATTTTTTACATTTGCTTCGTAAAACATCGAAGATCTAAGATGGTTGCTAGATTACGTCACACATATCAAATCACACGTGTCAAACACGACTAAAAAAATGCGCCTTTATATTTAATTTTATTCCGACGTTTTAAAAATTTATTTAATCAACCAAAAAAGGTGAATATTTTTCCCCGTAATTGTGAAACAAAAGAAATATTTTTTTAAAAAGTGGTTTTCAAACAAAAAACAAAATATGGAAAAAGAAAGTGCCAATGGTTAATTTAATTATTTAAGCCTTTTTTTTTCAGATTTAATATTTGATACTTCAGAAAATGAAATTAAAAAAAAATAAAGCTTTATTTTTTTGCTAAATATTTCATGCAAGAAATCAACTGTCTGTAATTGGTATGGCATTAATGTAATTTTTCCTCTAAAATTAAATGTCTACATTTTTAAATATTCTTTGAAAATTTCTGAACTGATAGCGTAATAGTTTTTATATTTCTAATTTCAGTAAAACAAAATAAATAATTTTTTAACATAAGGCCAAGAATGCAGTACTTTTGACTTATTTCGATGGGAGCAGCCCAGTTCTCATTTTCCAGCCTCGATAGAGTCCTAAAGCGTCTCTGAATCCTTGTGGGTGATGAATCATTTTCTACCTTCGGCGGATCCGAAACAGACTACCACCACGTTTAATTTCGTTGTTTTTCATTTTGTTTTGCTTTTTTCAACGCAGTTCTATCGACTGTTACTTAAACTTTCCGATTATCAAAAAATTTTGAAAATTTACAATATTTAAACAAATTTGGTTGGGGGTCAGTTTTCCCTACAACGTTAAAAAAATAGATCATCCATTTTCAAACCACACGCGTTGCGGTCACTTTGTTTATGTTAATTTCGTTGTTTTTCATTGTTTGTTTTTTTTTTTTACTTTTTTCAGCGCAGTTCTATCGATTTAAACATTCCGATTATCAGAAGAAATTTGGAAAAATTACAATATTTAAACAAATTTGTGGGCGGGGGCAGTTTCTCATACAACGTTAAAGTAAATCGATCCTCCATTTTCCATCCATTATAAGGTCGTATGAAAAACTGGACGCTCCCCCACTAAAATTGTTTAAATATTGAAATTTTTGCAAATCTTTTGTAATTCGTAAAGTTTAAGGTGTAAAAGATAATATTGCACTGAAAAAAGTCCCAAAAATTTGAAGATGAACAAATTTACAGCTGGCGGTAATGTCGTACCGACTACTGGATTCAAAACGGAGGCTCGATTTACTATAACGTTGTAGGAGAAACTGATCCCCACCAAGAAAAGATTTAAATATTGAAATTTTTCAATTTTTTTTTTTTTTCAGTCGTAAAACTAAGGAGGTAATCGATAGGTCTGTGCAGAAAAAAAATTAAAAATTAAAAACAACGAAATTGAACGTGGTGGTAATCTGCTTCAGGTCTAGAACTGCTGTTTCAAAACGATAGGGTCGCATTCCAATCTTACATGACCATAAGCTGAGACTTGCGTGGAAAGAAAAATTCACAAAATCTTTCAGATTTTGAATTGTATACTGTCTGGTAACCAGGAAAATTATCCGTCTTTTCCCTTCCGGTATGAGTTAAATAATAGGACAGATTGGGTTCTATAGCCTTGGCTGGCAAACAGTCTACCGCAGAAAACAATGGCAAACTACTGAGAGATAATCTTCTGCCCAATCAGTCGTGTCTCTTTCAAGACATGATCGCGAAAAGCCTGTATCACGTATGGCATTTAATTGACTAACTGAATTTGATAAGAACAAATGTTATATTTTTTTCTTAGCTTAAAAGCAGCAAAGTCATATTTAAATTACAACCAGAAATCATCATGTCACCTTTTGTTATTTAGAAATTCAAAACTCAAACCATTTATGAAGAAGCGTATTCTTCGCAAAATTAAATTAAAGCGCTAATTTACTTTCTTATTGTAAATACGCTTATTATGTAGACTATTTAAAAGCGCGCATCGATCTTTATTCCCATCGCCTTTTACCCAATAATTAGCGGCTATTTGTCGAGTCCGGAAAATGCTAAATGGAACCAAACAACAAACTCGATACTATTAAGTCCCAATACCCGAACGAGCAGAACGCTGATAAGGTATTGAACTATTTCACTTCAAAAGAGATTTAATTGTACATCAAATACAAAATTCTCTCGATTCAATTACAGATCTTTAATTGCTTCATCCAATCACAAATATTGCCTTGTAAACAACAACAGGTTTCATCCGGGGTCATTTGCAGAAAGAAACTGGGCTAAACAGGGATATAATCAACAGTAGAAGAATCAGAAAAAATTATCATTTTTGTAGTAATTTGTTTAATAGTAAAATAAATATTAGTTTTACTAAAATAGTAGTAACTATACGTAAACGATGCAATTATATGTTTTGAATTTGATTTTTGAACGTTACTTGATTCTACCGGGCTACCAAGAATATATATATATATATATATATATATATATACTACGATTGAGCACTCTAGAGAGGAAAATTTAAAAAACATAGTTACCGCTTCGACGATATATGCATAACTCTTCAACAATGAAGTTCTTTCGGTGACAGGCGTGAGTATACGCTGCTTATATATAACACGCTAAAATTTCCATTCTCTGATTCCATGTGCCTATGACTTACGGGTTTGAACTCCAACTGACCCCAAATTGGCCGAATTTCGTTCCCGGCCGGAGGAAAGGGAATGTTTAGCCACACTGATGAGTTGTGAACAGCGAAACAGGCTTGTATGTGAATTACACACACACACACACACACACACACATCTTCTGCCCAATCAGTCGGTGTCCTCTTTCAAGACATGATCGCGAAAAGCCTGTATCACGTATGGCATTTAATTGACTAACTGAATTTGATAAGAACAAATGTTATATTTTTTTCTTAGCTTAAAAGCAGCAAAGTCATATTTAAATTACAACCAGAAATCATCATGTCACCTTTTGTTATTTAGAAATTCAAAACTCAAACCATTTATGAAGAAGCGTATTCTTCGCAAAATTAAATTAAAGCGCTAATTTACTTTCTTATTGTAAATACGCTTATTATGTAGACTATTTAAAAGCGCGCATCGATCTTTATTCCCATCGCCTTTTACCCAATAATTAGCGGCTATTTGTCGAGTCCGGAAAATGCTAAATGGAACCAAACAACAAACTCGATACTATTAAGTCCCAATACCCGAACGAGCAGAACGCTGATAAGGTATTGAACTATTTCACTTCAAAAGAGATTTAATTGTACATCAAATACAAAATTCTCTCGATTCAATTACAGATCTTTAATTGCTTCATCCAATCACAAATATTGCCTTGTAAACAACAACAGGTTTCATCCGGGGTCATTTGCAGAAAGAAACTGGGCTAAACAGGGATATAATCAACAGTAGAAGAATCAGAAAAAATTATCATTTTTGTAGTAATTTGTTTAATAGTAAAATAAATATTAGTTTTACTAAAATAGTAGTAACTATACGTAAACGATGCAATTATATGTTTTGAATTTGATTTTTGAACGTTACTTGATTCTACCGGGCTACCAAGAATATATATATATATATATATATATATATATACTACGATTGAGCACTCTAGAGAGGAAAATTTAAAAAACATAGTTACCGCTTCGACGATATATGCATAACTCTTCAACAATGAAGTTCTTTCGGTGACAGGCGTGAGTATACGCTGCTTATATATAACACGCTAAAATTTCCATTCTCTGATTCCATGTGCCTATGACTTACGGGTTTGAACTCCAACTGACCCCAAATTGGCCGAATTTCGTTCCCGGCCGGAGGAAAGGGAATGTTTAGCCACACTGATGAGTTGTGAACAGCGAAACAGGCTTGTATGTGAATTACACACACACACACACACACACACACACACACACACAGATATATAATACAAAAGTTAGTCGGTGTCCTCACGAAGCGTCGATGTCGTCATGAATCTGATCAGTTAAAGAGACAAAATATTTGTACTTATCAACGCTCCGCCCTGATATCGAGCGCTTTATGATAAAAAAATCTACTGACCAAATAATAGTTCATCAGTAAAACCACTGAGAAAAAAAAAAGAATAACATTGGTTCTAAATTTAAATATTATATATTCGGGTAGATGAAGTTCGTTAACCATTAAAAAATGTCCATAGAGGTAAAGCAAAACACTGCTTCTATGAAAGTAATTACAGAAAGAAAATAGGAGTAGAGCCCAAAAGGTGTGTGTCTGTCAAACTTCCGCTAATGCCTGCAGTCATTCCGGCCTTAAATGTAAGTCGCCGTTTTTCTTTCCATTGTTGGTAAAATTTGAGTGACCTCTAAGGAACCCAAGTCAAGGTGATATTTTATGGAAGCCGTGTGATGCTCAATGGATTACATCCCCGCATTACTGACAAGATTCAATGAAATAAGCTTAAATCCTGTTTATTCGTAATTAACGTTTTTTTTTTTAGGCGTTAACGCTTTTTAATGGCTGCAACATATTTTTCAAGTCGAAAGGTAATAAGACACTTCTACGTCATTTGCACTTTCATGTCAGACGCCATTTTGCAGTTGTTTCATGGACAACAAGCAAAAAAAATATGTGCTTATAGTTATACGTTTCTGAGCGATTAAGTTCTTCATACGGTTTATCAGACTTTGTGAACTGTATTATCGGATTATGAGAATAATACCTTTTTGCGAGTGAATATTGCATTTCTTGAGAATAATGATTTATGCTGACGAAGTTCTAATAAATTCTGATACAATTCCTAACTGGTTCATATATTTGGGGATTTGCAAGGAAGTGAACTTAACGAAATCGTCACCACATCGATCTCAGTTCTTTGATTTCTCCATTTGAATCTGTATTCATTGCACAACCCGCACTCCCTACTAATTATGAGATTCAACATCTGTAGCTATACCTTCGACATGCGCCACATGGGCAGCGATAATACATAATGAATTAAAAGGCGGTAATTTCATAGCGCTTCTTGTATAGCAAAGAAATGTCAAAGTTACATTTTTTGTCAAGAAAAAAAAAGCTTCTTTATTCATCGTATTTTTTCGGTGAATATTTTTCTTGGTTGCTTGATTGATTCATTTAACCAGCATATCAACCTTCATTAGGTCATTTAATGCTGAAAACCACCTTGATTTGTTTTATTTAGTTTATTTGTTTTATATTAAATAAGTTTTGTTGGTAACGTTTTTTTATTCAAAAAAGTTCTGTTGAATAGTTTTATAGCATTTTGACTCCAGTTTGGAGGTCAACTTTTAACCATAGCTGGGACCCTAAACGGTACTACCACTCCGAGTCAGGGTGGACTTGCAAACAACAGCAAATAAGAGGTGGTTCCATGCTCCTCACAAACTCCCAATCAAATGCCGGATGCAGTTTACAGTCATACCCAGGGACCCAGTGAATATGTGTTATAAAAATAAACAGTAATGTAACATTGTTGTCATATCTAGTCTGGGGGTGCTTCATTTTCAGAATATTTTCTCTGGTTCGGATCACTTATTTTTATCGATATTTCCATGGCTCTCTTTTCTTTAATTTTATCGCTGAAACGCTTTAAAGTAGTGATGAGCCGTGCTACCTTCCACCCCAGAGTCGGATCACTGTTATGTCTTTCGTAAGGAGAAATTTCCACTTAAACATCTTTTTCATTTTTCTTGAACAGTTACTAACGTCCGGATACTTCTTTTTCTTCAGTATGCCATGTCCTTTCATGACGTAAGCGGTCATGGCCTTCCACGTCTCCCTATTCCTGGTACCTATTAGCACGCTTTCTCCTATCACGCCACCCAAACCCTGTTCTGTCATCCAGCTGCTCAGGCTCTTAAATTATGTTACCGCTGCTTTCCTCTGTCTATTTTCCCCTCTATCTGACCTGTGAGTATCAGCTTCTCCAAGAATTTCTTCCTCATTACATATCATTTCAGTTTGTCCTTCATCTTTGGTGATACTGTCCAGCATTTACTGCCATGTTGAAAAACAGACATCACATAGCAATCCAGTACTCTCTTCTTTATTTCTGGGGAAATTTACCTGTTTTTAATACTCTGCTCAGCTTCTGGAATGCCTCTTAGGCCATCTCAATTCGACATCGGATCTCATTGTCGGACTTTCCGTCTTCCGTTAGAATACTTCCCAGATACATAAGAATTTATATTTGCTTGATATAAGTATCCCCAACCAGTAATCTGCATTTTGGGCTCCTTCGTTCGCTGATGGCCATACATGCTTACTTGAAAAATACGATCATAACGATTTCAAGTTAAGGGTGAATGGTTATTTCTCCTTATCATTATAATCTTCACTTCTGAGAATCTCCTGTTCCTATGAAATCACTCACTACTCATTCATCAATACTCCTATGTTTCTATTTGTCTACTCTTGATGGTTTGCTAGCCTTGTATTGGTTGAAATCGTCTATAAAAAAGTGAAAATAAACAATAGGAAACAATCTATGAGAATTTTTAATCGTTTTTTATGTATCCGAGTTTTGGTTTTTGATTTTTCAGATCGCTATATTCTAGTCCCACCAAGAAACCTCTAGCTCAAGGTGGGTAAATTTCTATTTACACATTTCCGATTTATTATAAGAAACAATACTCGGCAATACGAGAAATACGAATTTGAACGAGATACTAGATTAGCAACTAGATCCCACCCTTTTACAGTGAAACCGATAAAATGCAGCCGTAACTTCTACTCCAACAGTTTCTTTCCTCACACTTCTCGACTGTGGAATTCTCTTCCAAACGATTGCTTCCCCGACGGCTACAATCTCCAGGAGTTTAAATGTAAGGTCACTAGACACCTCCTAACACACTAACCTGCTCCCATTCTATCAAACACTCTTCCCATCTGCCCAACCCTCATCCATGGTATCCTTACTCATCTGTCACCTTCCTCCTGACATTCCCTATGTCTAACTACTCCTTCTCTTTACCTTCCCCTATGTAGCCCCATGCGCAATAGTGGCAGTGGAATGCCTTGCTTGGGGTGAGATGATTAAAAAAAATGATATTATGATTTATGATACATATACTTTTAGGTGCCCTGTCCTCTCAAGATATGGGTGACCATGGCTTTCCACATCTCCCTATCCCCGGTGCCTCTTAGCATGCGTTCTCCTGTTACATCACGCAATTCTCGTTCCGTCATCCACCTGATCAGGTCAATCAAATATGTTACCCGCTGCTTTCCTCTGTCTTTTTTCCCTCTACCTGGCTTGTTAGTATCAGGTTATCCAAGCCCCTTTTCCTTATTGCATGTCCCAGGAACTTTAGCTGTCTCTTCCTGATGCTCAGTATTAACTTCCTTTTCGTTTATATCCTTTCCAAAACCTCATCATTGCTCTCATGCTCGGTCCATGATATCCGTAGCATCCTCTGTAGAACCACATTTCAGCTGCTTCAAGTTTTTCTTTCATCTTCGAAGATATTATCCAACATTCACTGCCATATTGAATAACCAACATCACATACCAATCCACTACTCTCTTCTCTGTTTCTAACCAAATTGTCCTGTTTCTTAATACTTTACTCAACTTCTGGAATGCTTCTTTCGCCATGCCAATTCGCTTTCGGATCTCTGTGTCGCACTTCCCGTCTTCTGTTAGAACACTTTTGCATATTAAATACACGTTTGCATATTAAATACACTTTTGCATATTAAATACACTTTTGCATATTAAATACACGGACAGATGCGTTTATATTGGTCCACGATTCTTTCTAGCACGATGGTTATTTGGTAAGTCACAATAATTTTGTTCCATTTTTATAAAATCTTATGCAAAGGTTTATATAACTATCCTCACTGAAACGTCCATTTGAAGCTGCAACTCTAATTTCTGATTTAAAAAATGACCACCGATGAAACTATTTCAGACGGTACTTCTATTCGGTACAAACGTGTAACAACAAAAAAATTCTTGACACGACCTTAGCCTTCATCTTCAAATTTCAAGGAACTGTCATACACGTGAACTTTTTTCAGTATCTGTCTTCTTTCAGGGTATAAGTGATCATGGACCTCTACATTCCCCAATCCATTGACATTCTTAATATTTCTAATCTTGCTATCTCTCTCAAACACCGCTAATCCATCCACTTACTCAAGCCCCTCAAGTATGTCTCACGCTGCTTTCCGTGTCTCTCTTTCTTTCTATCCGTCCTGTGATTATCAAACTCTCCAAGTCCTCCTTCCTCATTCAGTCAGTTAAGTGCCATACATGATACACGCTTTTCGCGATCATGTCTTGAAAGAGACATGACTGACTGGACAGAAGATTATCCCGCAATAGGCTGCCATTACTTTCTGCGGTCGACTGGTTGCCAGCCAATGCTATAAAACCCAATCTGTCCTATTATTTAACCCATAACTAGAGGGAAGAAACGCGTTAATACCTTTCCCAAGGGTATTTGTGCGTAAGTGAAAGCAGTGAATTTAGCTGGAATTCGAACTCGGCTTCCCAATTTATCGTTTTGAGTCGATATCCACTGCACCACAACGCACATCACTACGCGTTAGCTATCTCTTCCATAATGCCAAGCATAAGTTTCTTTCTCGTTTGCATCCTCTCCAAACCCTCATCGTTGCTTGCATGTTTGGTCCATGGCATCCTCATCATCCTTCTGTAGAACTGCATTTCTCTTGATTCGTGTCTCTTTTTCATCTTTGAAAAGATTGTCCAGCATTCACTGCCATATAGCATGATAGATATTACGTAGCAGTCCAGTAATCTTTTCTTTGCATCCAAAGAAATCTTCCTGTCTCTCAATACTATGCTTAGCTTTTGAAATGCATCATTACTCAAATCAATACGTCTTTAGATCTCAATGTCGCACTTTCCATCATCTGTCAGAACAATTTCCAGATATTTAAATTTCTGCAGATTTTTGATTTTAGTATCTCTAAGCTGACATTGGCCAAATATTTCATAATATTAATATTTCTCCAGGGAAGATTTTACCAAAATGTGGAAGACAGCTCTTTCAAACACCAGGGTTAACTTCCAAGCGCTCTGTGGAGATTACAAAATTTAATATTCATGCAACGACTAACGTCCGATCGCAGACACGTCTCCATTAATTCAAGATGAAGAACATTTCAATCATTGCAATTATACAACACAATGCAAATGAAGGAACATTCCATAATATTATGTGCCATCTCATTTCGAAAAATAGCCGATGGTGGTACTTCACATATCCCTTTACTTTTTTATTTGTAAATTATTTTAACTATTAAGGGAAAAATGAAAATATTCCCTCATTGCTTTCTTCGAAGTTTTAAATTCTGATTAGACAAGACTGTCTTTTAGATGGGATATCAATAAAGGATACAGAGATCAGTCTACCCTAATATTTAACCAACACCTAAGCAGGGCAAAACAGAATAGACTAATATGTTCTAAGTTACGCACTGAAATTTGTGCTGGACCGCTACATAATATTTTAGTTTGAGTTTGAGTTTTGTTTAATGGCATATCAACCTCTGTGGATTATTTAATGCCAAAAAGGTGGGGGGTTAAGGTATTTATTTAATGTTCGGTTATAAATGAGAAGTTGATTCAATAAGATTTTAATGAAAACTTTTTGTTTTTATTCTTTTTTTACTTTAGAAAACTGCAAATGTCTTCTGGTTTTGTATTCAAAAATGTTTACTGAGAATAATTTCTTTCCATCAAAAATGTGTTATGCTAACATTTTTCTTTAAAAATTTATTGTTGGTGATATTTTTCCTTCAAAAATGTATATTTTTCTATAAAAATCTATTTCATGTATATATTTCTATAAAAGCACTTTCATACTTTCATAGTGTTTTGGCCTCAGTTTGGTGGGGTTAACTATTTTCCCATAGCTGGGATCCTAACAGGTGCTACCACTCCGGTTCATAATGGTCCTAGGAACAACAGGAATTAAAAGGTGTTTTCATGATCTTCACATCCCAATCAGAGTCCTTGCTGTTGGGTGCAGTTTACCGTAATGCCCAGGACCATAGATAATAATTAATCTCCTGTAGGCAATGGAGATATACCATTCTTCAGACAGATGAAGAATTGATTTAAAGAGGCTGGGTTATGTTACTACTCGTAAGTGCTGAAGATATTATGGACAAAATATATGAAGAACGAGAAATATTTCATGAATAATCAAATCGGTCCAATCTTGAAAAGACAGCTGAAATTTCTTGGACGAATGATGAGGAAAGAGTGGCTGTAGAACAGCGATGCACAAACTGGAGGAAATTTCCCCCTGGGGAAAATTTGAAGCTACCAGGGGAAAAATAATTATACAACCTAATAAATAAAAAATCTCAGGGGGATTCTCTCATGTCAAGGAACCCATTTATATGTCAGGTGGATGATGTCCCTGAGGACATGCAAAATGATTTCTTGGAGCTCAAACAAGACTATTCTGCCAAGCTTGAGTTTCGTGCACAAGATCCTGAAGAATTCTGGGTTATTATGCTTGGGGCATACCCATAACTGAGCAACAACGCACTGAAAACCCTCATTCGGTTTTCCACAACCTACCTTTGTAAGTCAGGATTTTCTACTTTACTTACGATCAAGCCCAAAGCATGAAACCGACTGGAGGTGGAATGCGACATGTGTTGCAAGCTTGCCAAAACTTTTCGTGTGAAACCGATAAAATGAAACCGCAATTTCTATTCTTATACCTTCTTTTCTCGCACTTCCCGCATGTGGAATTCCCTTCCATATACTTGCTTCCCCGACATCTAGAATCTCCAGGAATTAAATGTAAGGTCAATACACATCTCCTAATCTTAATAATTCGCATCATTTCTCTCAAGCTTTTTTCTCCATCCACTCCATGCCTATTACACCGGTATTTTCCTCCGTCTATTACCCTCCTTCTGACATCCCCTATAACTAACCCCTCTTTCTCATCTCTTCCCAGATATATCCCTCTGCGCAACAGTGGCAGTAACACTGCCTTGCTTGGGGTGAAATGATGAAAAAAAATATATGGAAAATTGAAGAAAGAAGAGTCCTTAAACTACATGCATATCCGATTAAGAAATACCTGTGTATATCCATGAGCTGAAATTAGTCTGAGATGTGGTTACGATAATGAAGCATTTAAAAACGATCACCGTTAAATTAAAACGTGCTAATAAACCTAATGTTGATCAAGATTGTAACCCTCGATGGTTACGTGCATCTAGATTAGTGTGAAAGTGAAGGCTTTCTTCTTACTACGCAAAACCAAAGTCTTTTCACTAAGAACATTCAGGCAAATATTATACATAAAAATTTGGATCCAAATGTATTAAATACCAAGAAACAATAGACCATCTAATTTAGGATGTTCTGTACTTGCCCCAGATGAATATCAAAATAGTCATGATAGAAGTGGGACAATATTTACACTGGACAATGTGCAAACACTATGGAAAATATGTAAACACACACTGGTATGAACATCACCCAACACTGGTTAATAAAATAGAAGATATCAACATTCTATGGGATTACACAATCTATACAGACAGAAAAATTGAGGCAAATTGGCCGGATATTATTGTTAAAAACCAAAAAGAAAAAAATTGTTTATTAATTGACTAGCAGTATAGCCCGGCGTTGCTCGGGTGTAATGAAAGCTTTAAAATTAATTTTAACGTTGGCACGAAAGACTAAAAAGCAATAGCTGTTTCCAGTTAAAGCGAAACCGTAGACTGAAAGAAAAATGAATGGATGTAAGTTAAATTTTGATTTCCTGATATCGATATCGAATAAGTTTTTTTCCGTCGTAAACTGAATTTTGAAGGCTAAATAAGTTCTCTGAGTAAATGGTATCATGGCTGAGACTAAGAACTACAATTATACCAACTTAGAGCCAAACCCGTAGCAAAAACTAAAATAAAAGGGCTGAACAAATACAGACATACAGGCAAATGAACACACACACACACACGCACACACACACACACACACACAAACATCTTGATTTTATATATATATTTTATCGATTTTCTACACTATTTTAAGAAATGCAACTTTGAAACTTCTGAATATCGTTTCTTATGTCTTTGTCTATGAGTGTATCATATCTGATTAAAATCGGACCATTTCTTCTATAACTCGATGTTTTCGATTATCAATTTTCGATATTTATCTGTGGTATCTCGACACAAAACCTGGCTATGAACACTCACAGATGCTTATAGTACAACTGTGTAAATTTTCAAGAAAATCGGTTCAGCCGTTTCGAAGCCTATACGTAACCGACACACACCCAGAGAGATACACACACACACAGACAAAGTTCCATTTATAAATAGGTTTAGATTAGATTAGATATGGCTTGTCCAGCGGATTTTAAAATAGCAACCAAGTAATTCGAAAAACTGTCAAAATATAAAGACCTGGAAATTGAAATAGAAAACTGTGGAAATTGAAATCAAGAATCGTACCAGTGATAGTAGGTGCACTTGGAATGATAAAAAAAATGGAACAAAACAACACATTGAAAAAATTCATGGAAACCCCCACTTAAGAGATATACAAAAACTTGTCTTAAGTATAGCCCACACACTAAGGACAACTTTGTCTATGTAACGCTAGAGATGTTAGTGGAGATAGGAAAAACATGAATGGAGCCATAACAACACACCACGACCTGCCTTATATCTTCCCACGCACTTGGTAGGTAGTGCGACCATAGCAGAAATCGAATTATGATGAAAAATAACATGATAATGATAATAATCAAAATAATTCTTGCAATCCCATCAGCATTTTAGAACACTTAGGGAAGAGCACGATTTAAAAAAATAGAAAACAAAAGAAAAGAAGCCAAAGAACTCTATGAGATTTATAATAAATTATTCGATTAATTGCTCTTAAAAATTAGTTCACCCTAACTTGGAGTGGTAGCACTTGTTAGGGTCCTAGCTATGGACAAATAGTTAACCTCCAAACTGGGGTAAAAACGCTATGAAAGTATAAAAATACACTTTTATAGCAATATATACAGAAGAATAGATTTTTATAGAAAAAAATATATTTTTGAAAGTAAAATATTACCAACAATACATTTTTGAAAAAAAAATATAACCATAACGCATTTTTGAAAGAAAAAAATATTCTCAAAAAAACATATTTGAATACAAAACTAGAAAACATTTTCACTTATCTAAAATAAAAAAGAATAAAAATAAAAATGTTCTTTAAAATCTGACTATATCAATCTTCTCGCTATAACCGAGCATTAAAAAAAACCTTAAAACCTTATCTTTTTGGTATTAAATAAAAAAAACCCTTAAAACCTTACCTTTTTGGTATTAAATAAATAAAAAAACCTTAAAACCTTACCTTTTTGGTATTAAATAAATAAAAAAACTTAAAACCTTATCTTTTTGGTATTAAATAACCGACAGAGGTTGATATGGAGTTAAACAAAACTTAACATCAAACTCGACAGTTTTCGACGTAGAGAATCTGGTATATCTAGGTGCATAATTTTACTACCTCCATATTTGTTCTTGCAATAAAAATTATGATACTGTACATTTGTTTTTGTTTCCATTTTTGTTCTGAAATCAGTTATTTCTTATGTCCATGATTCATTTGTTCGCCTTTGTTGTACTCTACATTCGAATGAGCACGTATCATTGTTAAAACTTCGGCTGCTTATCTACATTATTTTGTGTGCATGCGTATACGAACATCATTGCATTTGTCCCGAAGTTATAATTTATATCACGAGTGCGCGCATGCGTGCTAACACCTTCCCAAACCCCACTACAATAAATAATTGTTAATCGTCATTACAGAGACAAGAGGAACGTTCCCTTTACGAAGAGATGGCATTTCTTCGCGATTGATTAAATGTTAGGCGTTTCTAATTTATTGAACACAAGCGCACGAACAAATTTAATCGATAAATCCTCATGTACATTTATATGATTACCATTATTTTTATTCTTATTGTTCGGTATAAGGGGTACATACAATACGTATGTGCGAGATGATGGACTTAACACGGATTCACATTCTACGAGAAGTTTAGAAGACAGTTCTTTTCCTGTAAACTTTTTTGTCTGTCTTCTACAAATAACAAAATTATCCTCTTCAATATCGTTATTAATCGACTATAGCAGAGACCGGGAAATAGCTCAATGGTAAACAGATATATCATTTCTAAATTAAGAGATCTAACTTCTATATTCATCTCGCATTGGTATCAAGTTACTCCTTTATCGTTAAATCAGCTTCTATATGCATTGTTCGGTAGTGGCGAAAATGCAATAGCATCCAGAGTATTTAGAGTGATTTTAAAAGACGCAATCAATGATTTTAAATAACGCTATCTATATCTTCTTCTTCTTCTATGTGCCCTGTCCTTTCAGAACGTAGGAGATCGTGGCTTTCCACGTCTCCCTTCCCGGGTGGCTCTTAGCACGCTTTCTCCTGTTACAACCCCCGTTCTGTCTACCTGATCAGGCCTTTCAAACACCTTATCCGCTGCTTTCATCTGTCGCTTTTTCCTTCTATCTGCCCTGTCAGTATCAGGTTCTCCAAGCCCTCTTTCCCCATTACATGTCCAAGGAACTTCAGCTGTCTCTTCCTGATGCTCTGTATTAATTTCCTGTTCGTTTCCATCATTTCCAAAACCTCATCATTGCTCACATACTCGGTCTATGTTATCCGCAGCATCCTTCTGTAGAACAACATTTCAGCTGCTTCAAATTTTTTCTTCATCGATTATATTGTCCAACCTTCACTGCCGTATTGAAAAACTGACATCACATAGCAATTTAGCACTCTCTTCTTAGTTTCTAGTGAAATTTTCCCGTGTCTTATTACTTTACTCAGCTTCAAAAATGCGTTCTTCGCCATACCAATTCGCCTTCAGATCTCTGTGTCACACTTTCTATCTCCTGTTAGAACGTTTCCTTAGGTATTTAAATTTTTGTACTTGTTTGATTCTAGTATCCCACACCTGTATTTTGCATATTACCCTTTTTGCTGATGACCATGCATTCGGTTTTCTTGCGGTTTATTTCTAGTCCTTTTTCGTCACTCTCTTTAGCTATGTGATTCTAATAACGCCATCTCTATACATAATTTTAAATAAGACTGGGAAAATCAGCAGACCACCGACGTGACGAAGTTGAGAAAAGATGGCAGAATTGGAAGTGGCAGATGGGAAGATTGCAATGACGCAAAAGTTTCTATGTCTTAAAAAGATGGTGAAGAGACGTAGACAAAAAATATATATTTATTTAATATAGCCATCCTCGTGTATAGTTTTAAAAACGCCACCCCTAAACATTATTTTAATTTGTTTGTTCGTTTTCTCCGGCTAATCGAACATTTGTAGGTTATCTTAATCCAGAAAACATTTTACATTGTAAGAATTTTGTGAGATAATAATCGTTTAGTGATAAATGTTTTACTAATCAACCCATAGATTGGGAAGAATAGGTGAATTCATAACTTTCAAAGAGGAATTAGAACTCTGATAACAATTCACAGGTATTTTCAATTACATCACCACCAGCTCTATAGATAATTTAAAATTCCTCTGTTCTTCATTATTTCCGTCTCTTCTTCTATATACCATTGTCCTTAGCATGACGGTAAACTGCGTCCGGCAGCAAGGCCTCTAATTGGGAGTTTATGAGGAGCATGGAACCAGCTTGCCCTAAATGTTAAATTTAGTCTATTTGATAATCGCTATCAGTTGATTGTCTTTGCTTACAAGTCGTCAAATCATATATATATATATATATATGAAATGATTTGTGTGAACATTATTTTTTTATCGATACTCGTATTTAAGTAGATATTCTGTTTTTAAATAAACAGTATTATATATTTATATCTACTAGCCTGATTATTTACGATAATTTTTTATTACGAATATATATATATATATATATATATATATATATATATATATATATATATATATATATTAATCATTTCACCCCGTCCAAGGCGGAAACGCCACTGATGTGCAGGGGGCTACATAAATGTAAAAAGATTAATTAGAAAAGAGTGAGGAGTACAAACTAGTTAGAAAGGAACAATAGAAAGCTGAGAAAGCAGGTGCGATGACAGATACATAGGTGGAGAGAAAGGGAAGGTTAAACGGGGGTGGGGAGAGAGCTAGAGTCCAGTGGTTAGTAGATGAGTATTGACTTTGCATTTAAATTTCTGGAGGTTGTAGCCGTCAGGAAAGCAAGAATACGGGAGCGAGTTCCACAGGCGGGAAGTGCGAGAGAAGAAGCTGCAGGAGTAGAATTATGGCTGATTTCAGATAAAAATTTATTCTTGAAAATTAACTTTAGAAATAAATAATCGCCATCGACAAGATTATTCATTCCTCGTATATAATAAGTTATTGGCAGTGATTCGACGAATTCTTTGAAAGCTGAGTCCACTTCTGGTATGGATCTAAAAGTTTTACTATTTGAAAATCTGCTTAAGTGCTTAAAAATGGTATTCGGTGCGTGAAAGAACAGGTGAATATGGAAGGTGTAGTAAACTCTCGTATCCCAAGTCGTTTCGCACCGTCATTCTTGCAATATGCGGCCGTGCATTTTCATGGAGCAGAATTGGACCACGTCAATTCACATGAAAGAACAGGTGAATATGGAAGGTATAGTAAACTCTCGTATCCCAAGTCGTTTTGCACCGTCATTCTTGCAATATGTGGCCGTGCATTTTCATGGAGCAGAATTGGACCACGTCAATTCACATGAAAGAACAGGTGAATATGGAAGGTATAGTAAACTCTCGTATCCCAAGTCGTTTCGCACCGTCATTCTTGCAATATGTGGCCGTGCATTTTCATGGAGCAGAATTGGACCACGTCAATTCACAAATGCAGATCTCAATCCACTTTGAACTCATACAAGCAAAAGTAAACAAAAATCATATGTTGCCATGATCATAACTAAAAGTTAGCATGCGTCAAGAATATTTTTATCTGAAAATAAGATAAAATTGTTAAAGAGCGCACATTAATAATTATATATACAAAAAAATTCACTTAATATATACCGTGAATACTATTTTAAAATGTCTTTTCAAAATACAACACTTCGAGTGTACATTATTTTTGTAACGGCCTAATATATAGTTTACTCGTATTGCTTGGGATAAGTTGTTTTTCATTTTTATTTTTCTTCTGAACAAAAAAAATAGAAAAAAAAGAAACAGAAAAAAAGAAAAAGACAACCAACGAATCACAAACAAGACCAATCCCACAAAATATAAAACAATACCGAGCTCCCTATCAATATGAAAATGAAAACTGGGACTCAGCAGTAACAAAACCAACCCGTAGATGAATGAGAGCATCATAACGGTGTCCTCAAGAAACTTTGAAGTCGGGATGAACCTGCTCAGTTAAAGTGGCACATTCTTTACAATCAAACTGTCAACGTTCTTTCCTCACCCCGCTATCGACCACTTTTTGATAAAAAAGACTTTACCAAAACGCCTGAAGAAACCGCAATCTTTTCGACAGATATTATCATAACTCAAAACTCTGTGTGTGTGTGTGTGTGTGTGTGTGTGTGTGTGTGTGTTACTTAAACGTTATTTTTGGTTGAGATCAGTAGCCAAAAATAAATATGGGGTTTAATAAAAAATGGGACGTCTACTAAAATATGAGTATCCACTACAAATATTGTTTCAGCAATTAAAATCTGCGAGATTAATAAATAAGAAACCCACTTCTTTATTTACATATTACTTTGTTTATACTTGAATACGAAATGAAGCAGTTATCTCTATTTCAAGAGTCAGATAAAAATCTTTCTGCAGGTTCTATTTAACTTTGACTGGCTATCGATGCTCTCTGTAGCCAAGTGGTCAAATCTTAATAATTCGCATCATTTCTCTCACGCTTTTTTCTCCATCCACTCCATCCCTATTACACCGGTATTTTCATCCGTATATTACCCTCCTTCTGACATACCCTATAACTAACCCCTCTTTCTCATCTCTTTCCATTGGGGTGAAATGATGAAAAAAAATATATGGAAAATTGAAGAAAGAAGAGTCCTTAAACTACATACATATCCGATTAAGAAATACCTGTGTATATCCATGAGCTGAAATTAGTCTGAGATGTGGTTACGATAATGAAGCATTTAAAAACGATCACCGTTAAATTAAAACGTGCTAATAAACCTAATGTTGATCAAGATTGTAACCCTCGATGGTTACGTGCATCTAGATTAGTGTGAAAGTGAAGGCTTTCTTCTTACTACGCAAAACCAAAGTCTTTTCACTAAGAACATTCAGGCAAATATTATACATAAAAATTTGGATCCAAATGTATTAAATACCAAGAAACAATAGACCATCTAATTTAGGATGTTCTGTACTTGCCCCAGATGAATATCAAAATCGTCATGATAGAAGTGGGGCAATATTTACACTGGACAATGTGCAAACACTATGGAAAATATGTAAACACACACCGGTATGAACCCAACACTGGTTAATAAAATAGAAGATATCAACATTCTGTGGGATTACACAATCTATACAGACAGAAAAATTGAGGCAAATTGGCCGGATATTATTGTTAAAAACCAAAAAGAAAAAATTGTTTATTAATTGACTAGCAGTATAGCCCGGCGTTGCTCGGGTGTAATGAAAGCTTTCAAACTAATTTTAAAGTTGGCACGAAAGACTAAAAAGCAATAGTTGTTTCCAGTTTAAGCGAAACCGTAGACTGAAAGAAAAATGAATGGATGTAAGTTAAATTTTGATTTCCTGATATCGATACCAAATAAGATTTTTCCGTCGTAAACTGAATTTTGAAGGCTAAATAAGTTCTCTGAGTAAATGGTATCATGGCTGAGACTAAGAACTACAATTATACCAACTTAGACCAAACCCGTAGCAAAAACTAAAATAAAAAGGCTGAAAAAATACTGACATACAGGCAAATGAACACACATACACACACACAAACGTCTTGATTTTATATATATATTTTATCGATGTTCTACACTATTTTAAGAAATGCCACCTTCAAACTTCTGAATATCGTTTCTTATGTCTTTGACTATGAGTGAATCATATTTGATTAAAATCGGACCACTTCTTCTATAACTCGATGTTTTCGATTATCAATTTTCGATATTTATCAGTGGTACCTCGACACAAAACCTGGCTATGAACACTCTCAGATGCTTATAGTACAACTGTGTAACTTTTCAAGAAAATCGGTTCTGCCGTTTCGAATCCTATATGTAACGGACACACACCCAGAGACACACACACACAGACAAAGTTCCATTTATAAATAGGTTTAGATTAGATTAGATATGGCTTGTCCAACGGACTTTAAAATAGCAACCAAGGAATTCGAATAACTGTCAAAATATAAAGACCTGGAAATTGAAATAGAAAAAATGTGGAAATTCAAAACAAGAATCGTACCAGTGATAGTAGGTGCACTTGGAATGGTAAAAAAAAAATGGAACAAAACAACACATTGAAAAAATTCATGGAAACCCCCACTTAAGAGATATACAAAAACTTGTCTTAAGTATAGCCCACACACTAAGGACTAAACCCTCCTTCCTCATTGCATATTCTAGGAATTTTAGCTGTCTCTTCCTGTTGCTCAGTATTATTTTTTTTCTTTTTCATCACCGTCACGTAGGTGGTCTGCTGATTTTCCCAGTCTTATTTAAAATTATGTATAGAGATGGCGTTATTAGAATCACATAGCTAAAGAGAGTGACGAAAAAGGACTAGAAATAAACCGCAAGAAAACCGAATGCATGGTCATCAGCAAAAAGGGTAATATGCAAAATACAGGTGTGGGATACTAGAATCAAACAAGTACAAAAATTTAAATACCTAAGGAAACGTTCTAACAGGAGATAGAAAGTGTGACACAGAGATCTGATGGCGAATTGGGATGGTGAAGAACGCATTTCCGAAGCTGAGTAAAGTAATAAGACACGGGAAAATTTCACTAGAAACAAAGAAGAGAGTGCTAGATTGCCATGTGATGTCAATTTTTCAATACGGCAGTGAAGGTTGGACAATATCGTCGATGAAGAAAAAACCTGAAGCAGCTGAAATGTGCGGATAACATGGACCGAGCATGTGAACAATGATGAAGTTTTGGAAATGATGGAAACGAACAGGAAATTAATACAGAGCATCAGGAAGAGACAGCTAAAGTTCCTTGGACATGCAATGGGGAAAGAGGGCTTGGAGAACCTGATACTGACAGGGCAGATAGAAGGAAAAAGCGACAGATGAAAGCAGCGGATAAGGTGTTTGAAAGGCCTGATCAGGTAGACAGAACGGGGGTTGTAACAGGAGAAAGCGTGCTAAGAGCCACCAGGGATAGGGAGATATGGAAAGCCATGATCACCTACGTCATGAAGGGACAAGGCACATAGAAGAAAAAGTATGGTTGTCATTCTGAATCCTGTTCCTTTGTTGCCCTTGTTCCTATTCTCATCACTAAAGTCTTCCCATTCTTTTTTACCCCCCGTAACCCCTTCATAGTAGCAACATCGCATTGCCTGGGCTGAAAGAATGAAAAATGTTTTTGAAAAGATACTGTCAACTTCTTATTTAATTGTTTTTATGTCAGAATTAACTTTTCAAAATTCATTTACTGTATCCATCCGGGTACTTCTAGCTGTCACAGCTGTCATTATCCAGAATTACGTGTTATTAGTTTTGCGTGTTATTAGAATTGCGTGTTCAGAAAACACGGCGTTTCTTGGCCTGATAGGACCAATTTCAAATCACTTTAGACTGACGTCATCTTGAGCGGTCAAACTGAATTTTATTATTACCGTTTACTAGAAATTCAAATGAAAGGATTATATTTTTAATGTTCAGTTAATACATAAATTACTGAGGAGAGTAACTTTTAAATGTCTCTTTAAGGGTTTTAATTAAATTTTCCCTTAATATAAAAATATCGTCTATATATCTGTCTTATGTTGGTGTTTTGTTGAACATTGTTTTCTCCATGGTTCATGTAAAAATTAAATAACGTGCAACACAGAGGTGATGTCATAGCTACACCATAGGTCTGTGAGTATATGTATACGATACTGATCGGAAAATTGGATTGTGGAATTCAAGATAGAGGGAATTTACGTAACATATTTGGTGACGGTGATGGGTGAGAGGCGACTGACTATAAATCAAATTGGCTAATACTACTAAGATATTCTGTGAGAGAGTTGAGAATATTCTGCCAATGAATTTGGCATGACGAAGGTTTCTGCTCGGTAGGAGATCTTCTTTTTCTATGTGCCTTGCCTTTTCAGGCTGTAGGCGATCATGGACCTTCACGTCACCCTATCATTGGTGGCTCTTAGAACGCTTTCTCCTTCTGCATCACGCAAACTCCGTTCTGCCAGCTAACTGCTCAGGCCCGTCAAGTATGTTACACACTGTTTTACCTTGTTTTTCCCTTCATATCTGGTCTATTAGTGTCAGCTTCTCCAAGCCCTTCTTCCTTATTGCAAGTCCCAGGAACTTTAGCTGTCTCTTCCTGATGCTCAGAATAAACTTTCTATTCGTTTCCATCCTTTCTAAAACCTCATCATTGCTCACATGCTTGATCCATGATATCCGCAGCATTCTTCTGTAGAACCACATTTCAGTTGCTTCTTGAACATTCACTAAAATCTGAGATTATTTGAGACAGATCCAGTTTTCATTGGTCGTCTCCTAATCCAGAATGAGTGTTGGGTTCATCACGTTGGGATATAAACAGAGAATCAATCTATGCAATGGAAACGCACCTGCTTAAATGAAGGTAAAGGTTGTTTCATTGGCATGGATGGTGATGGTCTCTATTTCGTAGGCATTGTGTTTATTGACTATCATCGATATTACAATGCCAGTTTGCTGAGGCAGTTACGAAAAGCTACCAAATGCTACTAAAATATTCCGTGAGAGAGATGAGGATATTCTGCCAATGAACTTGGGATGACGAAGGTTTCTGCTCGGTAGGAGCTACGTTTTCTGACATCAGATCAAAAGTGCTGATCTTGTTTTTCTATGTGCTTTATCTTTCCAGGCTGTAGGCGATCATGCACTTCCACGTCACCCTATCCCTGGTGGCTTTTAGCAGATTTAAAAGAAGGTCATGGTCGTGTCATTAGCATGGATGGTGATGGCCTCAGTTTCGTAGAAGGCAAAAATCATTGTGTTTATCGGCTACCATCGATGTAGTTTATTATGCCAATTTGGTGAGCAGTTATCAAAAGCTCTCAAAATCAAAGGCATAAGAAAACTAACTAAAAGATTTGTTTCATCCGGACAGTGCTTCAGCACACAAGTCCTTGGTTTTAATGACTTCCCTCCGAGATTGTGACGTTGAACTGGTTGATCAACCTCCAGATTTGAATATAATCTTTTCCGCAACATGAAAACTATGTAAATGGGAACCAATATCGCAGTGGTGATGGGGTCATATCTGTTGGTGATGGATTTTTGACCAACAGAACAGTCTCCTTTGAATATTCAGATATCTATTTAGCTCGCAAGAAATAATGATGTTATTAAAAAGAACTTGAAAAAAATGCAAGCAACATTTCACTGCTTTAGTATCGCTCCCTCATTTTCAGCCTATTACCTTTTCAGCCCAACCAAGTAGTGTAGCGACTTGAAAAATAATGGGATGTAGCCTTATAGATTTGAAAATTACCATATAAATACTAGGAATGATGATCACTAACGATTTTATTAAGTTAGATCTTATAGTTGTACAGTACGTTGGTGCTTGAAACAACAATTGTCTTGGCAAAAAATGAGGAACACGTATATATAAAATATTTATCTAGCTAAACTTATTTATAAATGGAACTTTGACAGTGTGTGTATGTGTGTGTGTGTGTGTGTGCGTGTGTGTCCGTTACCTATAGTCTCAGAAATGGCTGAACCGATTTTCGTGAAAATGTACACAGTTGTACTATAAGCGTCTGCGAGTGTTCTTCACTAGTGTTTGTATCGAGGTACCGCCGATAAATATCGAAAATCGATAATCGAAAAAATCGGGTTACAGAAGGAGTGGTCCGATTTTAATCAAATTTGATACATTCATAGACAAAGACATAAGAAACGATATTCAGAAGTTTCAAGGTTGCAGTTCTTACAATAGTGCAGGAAATCGATAATATATATATATATATATATATATATATATATATATATATATAAGGCAAGATGTCCGTGTGTGTGTTTGTTTATTTGTCTGTATGTCCTTTATGCAAATCCATAGTTTTTATCCGATTCTCACCAAACTTCACACAAATATCCTTTAGACTGAGTCTGATCTCCAGGACCATTGATTAGTGTTAAAGCTTTCATTACACCCGAGCAACGCCGGGCTATACTGTGAGTAAACTTATATTTTTATACTTCGTCGGTGGCGATTGTGTGGAGAAGGGAGGCAACCAAAGAGATATCGCGTTCACGCAGGAACTCTTCGGGCATCGTTAAGCAGCGGAAGTTCTCGGCTCTCCCACTCCCTATCTATCTATCTATCTATCTATCTATCTATCTATCTATCTATCTATGTGTGTGTTCTGTCTAAATCTCTTGTATTCGGCCAGAAACCACAAACTCATATAACGCGAAATTTCAAGGTATTTTTACTTTTTTCTGGTTGTCGCTTAATTGAAGACAATCATATCTTTGTAAGCTATTGCCTCTCAAACTTTTGTTGCCACCTTGTGTTTTCTGGTTTTGATTTCAATGATATCTTTGTCGGCTATTAACTATGTTTTCTGGCTTTGATGTCAATCATATATTTGTCGGCTATTGCTTTTCAAGCCTTTGTTGTTACTCTCCGCCGAAACCATCCACGACCGGAATATATTTTTGTCAATCATATTGTTGTCGGTCAGGGTAATATATTTCCGCGTTACATGTAGTTAATCTGTTTATTTGTGTCATGACATAGTTGGTTGTAGTATTAGAATTTCTAAAAATCGACTGTAGCTTGTGCAGAAAGCCAGCGTGCCAGACTCTGTCAAATGATCTGGATGTATCCAGGGTAGCAGTTCTAGCTTCACCGTTCATATCAAAAGCCTGGTATAAGAAGTAATTGTAGAGTTTACAGAGGACAAACGAGAGTTCAGGGGCTTATTTCTTCATGACGATGACCGAGATACAATAAAACGCATTGTGTGTGTGTGTGTGTGTGTGTGTGTGTGTGTGTGTTTGCATATATATATATATATATATATATATATATATATATTACGCTTTTTAATGTATACAATGGCCTTACAAGTTTTAAGTCAAGTGGTCTACGAGTTATCCCTCGTCTCACGCTCCACGGTGGGTTCGAAATTTGACGGCAACGGCAAAATATCGCATGTCACGGATGTTAAATCAGGTGGCCTGTTCGCGGACGCCGCCGCGTGCGAGGCGACAACAGCCGAAGAGCCGACGAGCGCCACCGCAGACCCAACGGAACGAAATGAGAGGCCTTTCGTAATAAGATGACGGCACCGGTCGCGGTTGCGACTTAAAGGCTTTCAGCCGTTATCGCCCGGAAAATCTTATATATATATATATATATATATATATATATATATATATATAGAGAGAGAGAGAGAGAGAGAGAGAGAGAGAGAGAGAGAGAGATACGAAAAGGAATTTGTCGATATTACATATTTTTAATTTTGTGCATGTACGTTGTTTGGTTCTAATTTTATCGATTGCACTGTATAATAGGGTCAGTTTTGTGTCAACTGTTAGAAAAATACCATCATAATGCAATTCATTCTGCCAGAAACCAGGAAATAGAATGCTGTAATTTTTGGTATTCCCGCCAGAAGCTCTAATACGGAAATTTCACAGTCTCTGTGTGTCAATCTGAGTACAATGCAGAGGATTCGGAAAGAATTGAATGATATACCCACTCAACGTTATGTTGTTAAAAGTTATCACTAGTGTTGGCGACGTAATGGATTCATTAACCCGTGGGGTTTTAGACACAACCAGGAAGCCTACAACAAGTGGCTTAAGATGTTAGTGATGCCCGGGTATCGGGAAAGTGGCTGCTAAAAAATTATATGCGTGGCAACAGGATTTTCCAGTATGCCACACAAGAATGAGAAACCAGACATTGTTGTCAGACAATTTCTGCGACCACATCATTCTATCTGACCACCGAACTCCCGAGATTGATACCCACTTGATCAATATTTATGGCACAGTTGAGCGAGAGAAAAACAAGTCTCTTTGTAAAACCAAAGGTAACCTGAATACAAGGATTATTGCAGCATTCACCAACTTAAACAAAGTGATCGGCAAAAAGAGATGCAGAAGATTCTGAAGTGGTTTCGTGGTCGTCTTTAATGCCAACGGTGATATTATTGGAAAAATAGTCTTTTGTATTTCAACATATGTTTTTGTAATTTTGATAATCATATTCCTTAAAATGACATGTCAGTGATATGTAAATCAATTATCGTAAATAAACAGGCCAGCAGAAATAAATATATATGATGTTTTATTATAAACAGAATATCTACTTAAATACGAAGATCGATTAAAAATAATGTTCAAACAAATAATTTCATATATATATATATATATATATATATATATATATATATATATATAACATAGTGATGATCCACGTATACTGTATTAATATGTATAGGAAAAACTACTAAAAAGTTGTAAGTTTAAAAATATATTTTTTGACAGTATTTGTTTATTTCTATTATTATATTTTATATTTCAGACCGTCCTCGGTCCTTCATCAGAAACAAATGATTTTAAAATTTAAATTAGAAACGTATTTCACGAGAGCGTCCGTGGAGAGAGTTTGTTTACATCACGTGACGCAGAAAGCGACAGATTTTTTAAAAAATATTTGTAAACGTAAATCTATCTTTAATAATACTTATGAATTTTGTTTTAGAGAAAGTTTTTTGATTGTATCTAAAAGATCTTTAGCTATTGAATATTTGTAGATTAAAAACACCTAAGTCCCTATTTAACTCTAGCTTGTGTGTATTTAATTTTAAAATCCAGTATTCTTCTTTCTTTCTGCGTGTGTGTGTAGAACTAAAATCGGAGTCTATTAGTAAACATTTGAAATTTTCTAAAGTGTGACCCAGTTGATTGAAATGAAATGCTATTGGGGAAAAATGGTAGTTCTGTCGTATTCTAAGTTTGTGATTATTGAAACGAAATCTAAAACTATGGCCAGATTCTGGAATATATCCACTATTTGGACATATTGAACAGAAGAGAAAATATATAATGTTTTGGCTGTCACAGGTGAGGCGTGGTGGGTGCAATTTGATTTTGGTGTTGGGCACAAAGAATATTGTGTCATTTACTAAATGTGTACAAATTAAACACCGGGGTTTCTGACATTTGAAATTCCCTGATAGGTTTGTATTTTTTAGATATTTGGTAGAAGTGAGGATAGTTGATAGGTTGGGTGTTTGTTTCATTGCATTTATGGGTGGTTTATCGAGTTTAAATGTAAGGTCAATAGACACCTCCTAACACACTAACTCGCTTCCATTCTTTCAAACACTTTCCCATCCACCCAAGCATCTATCACTCCCCTTCTGACATTTCCTATATCTAACCACTCTTTCTATTTACCATCCCCTATGTAGCCCCAAGCGCAATAGTGGCAGTGGAATGTCTTGCTTGGGGTGAAATGATTAAAAAAATATATTGATTGTGGTTAAAAACCATGGGAATTCGGTTGTTGTTTTTTTCTTTTCTTGTATGTGAGAAGTGTGTTGCGATTTATGTGCATGGATTTTTTTAGTGCTTCTTGTTATTATTTTTATTGGGTATTTACGTTTTAGAAATTGCTTTGTTAGGTTGTTAATATTGTATAGAAAATCTAGATGGTCTGAGCATATGCGTTTGATTCTTAGAAAAGAGCTGTATACGATAGATTTTTTTAAATTTAAAAATGAAACAATGACAACTGTTAAAGTGTAGGAATTTATGTTGATTTGTGGGTTTGTTGTATAGGCTGGTAGAATGTGTATGGTTGTTTAATTTTATCATGACACACTTTCAATGTAACGTGTTATGACCGGATTTAAAGGTGACATTGCATTTGAATACATCGTTCTGTTGTCATTTCGCGCTATCACGCAGTGTGACGTCATAGAACCGCATTGCAAATTTGCGTACTGCGTTTGTTATTTTTGGTAACTATTGCCGTTGCCTAGCGGAGTTTTATGTCAACACAAAATAAAATCGTCGGTGATGGTGGATGTTATTGTATTATTGTTTTATAATAACCTCTCTGAAGATGGCTCATGTGAGCCGAAAGCTTAGAACCGAATTAATAAAAAAAATTCTCCAAATGTTGAAGAATTTTTATCTTTATTTTCAAATGAAATTAAAGCCAAAATACGATGTTTAGAACGGCTCATGATTAAACATAATAGATATTCACTGTCTATTATATTTAATAGTATATGTTTAGAAAAAAAATGAAATATATATACATATATATATACAGATATATATATATATATATATATATATATATATGTGTGTGTGTGTGTGTGTGTGTGTGTGTGTGTGTGTGTGTGTGTGTGTGTTCTACATGAATATATTTGAAACACTGGCCCAAATTCCAAGGTGTCCACAGACTGGAAACTAACTATTATAGGTATCTCCACTAAATCGCCAAAAAACACCGTATTATTTAATAAAAACTGTTCCCAAACTTAATAAAACACATTTTTTTCTACCAATATGTTTACATTATTATTAAGAAAAAAGATCAAAGTAATTTTTAAATATTTTCTGCATGTTTTTAATGCCTTCTAACATTTTCGAAATTTTGGCGGAAAATCTTGTTTTGATTTGAGTTAGCGTGTAACCAAAACGTACTGATCACATTACACACTTTTTTCCGTTAACAAACACATTATTCGAAAATTCAAGCAAAAATCAAATATGCGTCGGATTTTAATCAACGTTTCGGCGCTTTTGCACAAAGAAATGAATTTTTTTTTCAATTATTATTTTTTTAAAATCTTGGTAAAAAGATTTTTTACCTCTGTTAAGCCTTCTCTACGTAAATCCATTAAATTTTAATAAATTTTAAAGTGTTGCGGCCTATAATTTTTTTAGTTAACGCAGGAATCATTGGGGAATATAAATCGTCTAGTTTTTTATTTTAATTTTTGTCCCTGTATCCGAAGATCTGCTCCGAAGTGTAAAGAAAAAAATTCAATAAAACTCTGATATTATTTAATTTGATAAACTTTCAATTGCTTGAATAAATAAAAAAAACTAAGGACATTATAGTCTGCAAAAGTATAATTTCGATAACTAATGAAATTGAAAAAGAATTGTTTTCATTTATTTTTTGTTATTATAATAATTTATGATATTTTAAAAATATTTTAAAACTTTTCAAAGAACTGTTGAGGTCAGATTTTTTAGTTAAAAATGATGATTATATTTCCTAAGGAAAATTGAAAAGTTTAATAAAAATTGATCTGCCGCTATATTTTTAAAATAATTTAAAATTCTTTTTGGGCATTTGATGTTTGTTTTAGTTTCTTTTTATGTATGGTAATTTCTATGTGCAAAATTAAAAGATCAGAGTTTCCTTCCTTACCCGAAAATAAACTTGCACAATTTTGTCACTTATAAACGCCATACACATTTTCTCTAATCAAGAACCTGTCAACAGTTTCTTGCTTTACGGCGCGGACAGATCAAAAAGTTCAAATCTGTAATTAAGAAAGATTTTTATTCTCAATTTCACGCTAAAAATGAGTAATACTTGTGTAAATCAGATTAATTTAACATAAAATTTGCTAAAACTTCAAAAATAAGGTGTCGCAGATGTATATTTATTCTTGCAAGTTTCTTTAAAACCGAGAATTAAGTTTTGTTTACAAATGTGTCGGTCGCTCAAAAATTTTTGAATTTTACCGCCATTTTTGAGCGACCGACATAGAGCAAAGTTAAGTTTCAAAGCTGCCGAGCGACAGAGACCTTACGACCCTACTACCGCCGTCGCTACCGTTCGCTCTACTTCGGCTATATCCGTAAAGCTCTGATAAAGAGCCCTGAAAGAACTTTATTGCTTTAAAAGAAATTGGGAAAATTGAAAGCTATGAGTATTTAAACGAATCTTTCGCTCCGTTGTCGACTTTGAATTCGACGATTGCACATTTACTTTTATTGTCAATTATTACTTTATATATATATATATATATATATATATATATATATATATATATATACTACTCCCTGTTACTGCTTAATAAAGGGAAGCTTAAACTATCCAGAATTGAATGGGAAAAACAAAATGAAGATAATTTTCGAAATTTTCTTAACTTTTTTCTGTCAGTCAGCCTGCAACTGGTAATTTTTAGCTAGTCTGATATTATTTTGCTGTATTTTTTGAAATTTTTTTCTATTCTTTTTGGTTCTTATCTTTTTTTTTTTGTATAATTTTTGTTCTTGTTTTGTTACTAACCTAAGTTCTCTACTAGTCGCTCTTGTAATGCACTGCGACTATGATTGTGTAAATTGTTTTTAATTATCAAATTTAGTTTCAACTTAAAGGTAAAACTTAATAAACTTCAGTCACTCTTTTATTTTTTTATTTATTTTTTTTTTTAGTTGGAGTAGATAGTACCTATTATCGCCCGGTCTCACACTCCACCTCCTTCTTTTGGACAGGAGTAGAGGTGATCGCCTTGTTTCTTGTTTAGGAGGGGGTTCCCGGTTCATCTCTCTCTTTTTCGGTCTTGATGTCGGTTCAGCTGGAATCTTTTTGCAGTTGATGAGTATGGCGGCAACGTCTCTTCATTCTGAGGGTACCGAGTTGGCAGTTTCCTGGTTGCTGCTTCCGACTGGTAGTTAGGAACCCGAACTCTTGCGTAGCGTCTTGAGAAGCTGCTCTGATCAACAGTTGAATAATATCGGGGTTCCTGTAGTGCCATTTCGCGCAGGGACGGGCGTCCCTGCATGAATCTCCGATAGGCAACCCCGAGGTGACATTATGCTGCAGGCGGCGCCATTCACCATCCTTCACCTGCTGCAATTAACGACCATCTGACCCTACTCTAGACCTCTCTCTATCCACAACTAAAACCAGCATGAAATTAAACAAACAAAACAGCAAGACTAAACAAGCTAGTCATAAATCGCCCAAAGCTATCTGCGTTTCCTTCACAAACATACAAGGTATTCGCAGTAACTTTAATAGTGTAGAGTCTTTCCTTCTAACTCACCCGATATCGCAGCTATATGTGAGACTAACCTTAACCCTTCTATCTCCTCTTCGGAGCTGTTCGTTCCTGGTTAACTTCCCCTCTTCAAAAAGGACTCCAATGTCCATATGCATGGGCTTGGTGTATATGTCAGCGAACAACTCCCTCTAGCCAGGGTCACATCTCTTGAATCCCTGGATCATTCCTTCATGTGCTTCCGTCTCTCACTTCTAAACTCGGTTAGCTATCTCTTCTTCCTCTACCGCTCCCCCTCCTCCTCTGACTGTACGGTACTTGATAGCATCTCTACTAATATCGACAGGGCCATTTCTTCTCACCCATCTGCCAATATATTTGTGTTTGGCGATTTTAACGCCCACCACACCAAGTGGCTTGAAAACTCGGCCACCGACCTTGCTGGGATCCGTACCATGTATTTTTCAATAACCCAAGCTCTAACGCAAGTCGTGGACTTCCCCACGCGTTTCTCGAATAAACCTAACGGAAGGGACTCTTTACTCGAACTTTGCTTTACCTCCATTCCAGACTCCTGCACTACCAGGTAGCTCTACCCCCTCGGAAACACTGACCACGCCGTAGTCTCCGTCAACATCTCAATACGCGATAACTCTACCCAAGAAAACCAGACCAGCAGAATATCATACTCCTAACAGAGAGCAGACTGGGACTCGTTCCGAGACTTCCTCTGCGACGTCCCCTGGAACAACATCTTCGATCTTCCTGTCGAAGACTGTGCCTCCAAAATCTCCTATTGGGTTAAGGCTGGCATCGATGCTTTCATCCCGGCCAGGAAATTCCATCTAAAATCAAATTCGTCACCCTGGTTCTCACCCGCTTGCTCAGCCGCCATTGCCCACCGGAACCATTTCTTCCGGCTCTATCGAAGCTGCTCGTCGAACCAAAACAGGCGCCTTTTCGCCTCAGCCCGAAACAAGTGTAAAAAAGTACTGACCGAAGCTAAGGGGGCGTTTGCTACCAGAATGAGGCAACGCATAGCATCCTCTAAGTTTGGCTCCAAAGATTACTGGCGACTCTGCAAAAGCATGATCAACAAGAGCAAGACTTCAATACCCCCACTAATCAATGAATTTGAAGTTCTCACCTCCCCAGCCGACAAGGCTTAATGCTTTGCCCGTAGATTCTCCACCAATTCGACACTGGACTCGTTGGGAATGCCTACACCCGACTTCCCACCCAGAACTAAGGCTCAACTAAATAACGTCCACATTAGACCCTCGCTGGTCGCCAAGATAATTGCACAACTTGACCCACACAAAGCGAGCGTCGATGACGGAATCCCAGTCATAGTACTGAAGAAATGTGCCCCATAACTCTCCTCTGTCTTCTCTAAACTCTATAACCTCTGCCTATCTGCTTCCTGTTTTCCTGCCTGTTGGAAGTCCTGCTGTGTAGTTCCTATATTTAAGAATTCTGGAGAACCCTCAGACCCCGCCAATTACCGTCCCATTAGTTTCCTTCCAATCTTTGGCAAAGTTTTCGAAGCCATTATCAACGCCGAGGTGATTCAGCATCTCACGGCCCACAGGCTTCTCTCTGACAAACAGTACGGGTTTCGCTTCACCAGGTCTACTGCTGATATGCTAACGACCATTACCAAGTACATATACCGGGCACTTGACAAGAATAGCGAAACCCGAACCGTTGCCTTGGATATCTCCAAAGCATTCGACAGGGTCTGGCATGCTGGCCTCTTGTGCAAACTGCGGAGCTACGGGATAACTGGACATCTGTTTGACCTCATCCAGTCATTCCTTTCTAACCGCACATTGAAGGTGGTATTAAATGGGCATGCCTCCCAAAACTACCATACGAACGCGGGCGTCCCTCAAGGTTCTATCCTAGGTCCCAGGCTCTTTCTGATCTACATTAATGATCTCCCCGACGCCATTAGATCCTAAGTTGGCAAGTATGCCGATGACACAACAATCTACTCTCGCATCGTCCAAAACCAGGTGTGGACGATAAAGCGAACCTCGCTGCCGTGCTTGAAAAGGATCTCCAATCCGTAATGGCCTGGGGTAGGAAATGGTTAGTAAATTTCAATGCTACTAAAACGAAGCTGTTATTAACTAACCACCATAGACAATCGCATCTACCTCCCATCAGCTTGGGACAGGCTAGCCTCCCAGAGAGCAAAATACTACCCCTCCTTGCCCTTACACTTTCGGCGGACCTCAAATGGAATGATTATATCGAATCCATTGCCAAATCTGCTGCTATGAAAGTCGGCTCTCTGTGCGGGGCCCGAATGTTTTTCCCGCCTGAATCTATTCTGCACATATACAAATCTACCATCCGCCCGTGTATTGAATATTGCTGCCATATCTGGTCGGGTGCACCTGCTGCTCTCCTCGGGCTTCTTGACAAAATACAAAGAAGGATCTGTAACGTGGTTGATACTGACTTGGCAGGCCGGCTGCAACCATTCTCTCACCGGCGTGATGTGGTTTCCTGTGCCTCTTCTACAAGTACTTTCATGGCTTCTGCTCCGATGAACTGAGATCACTAGTGCCGCCTAAGCACGAATTTACACGAGATACTAGATTAGCAACTAGGTCCCACCCTTTTACAGTTAAACAGATAAGATGTAACCGTAAATTCTACTCCAACAGCTTCTTTTCTCGCGCTTCCCACCTGTGGAACTCCCTTCCACAAGTCTGCTTTCCCGACAGCTACAATCTCCACGTGTTTAAATGTAGGGTCAATAGACACCTCCTATCACCCTAACTCCCAATTATTCTCAGAACACTCTCATCTACCCAACCCTCATTCTCGGTATCCTTATCCGCCTATCACCCACCCTCTGACATTTCCTATATTTAACCATTCTCGGTATCCCTACCCGCCTATCACCCACCCTCTGACATTTCCTATATTTAATCATCCTTTCTCCACTCTATGTAACCCCCTGCGCAGTAGTGGCAGTGACATGCCTTGCTCGGGGTGAAACGCTTATAAAAAAAAAATATATATGAAAAGACTTTTTCCGTAACTTAGAATTTTTTTTTTTCAACAAAAGTGTACACGTGTGTCCGGTCTGGTTTGAGATGGTAGAGAAACGGCTACCGAGTTTAAACGTGTCCTTCCTGAGATCAAAAAACACAGCGTGGGCAGGAATGTTCACTATAGTAATAGACGTTTTGAAGACCAGCTACTGTGACGAGGTAATCATCACGATTAGCGACTCAAGAGCGTCATCACAACTGGTGACGTTTCGACAGCATCAAGTCATCAGGTTCCAGTCATAATCATCATAACAGTTTCCGGACCAGAGGCAGCGAGCCAGCCGGGCCAAGTGTCGCATATTTAAGTTTCTTGAAGGCACCACTATGATATACATACTCATTAGATTTTTTTTCAATTTCTATCTGGATATCGTGCACATTACAACAAAGACAGAAACCTTGCTTGCCAAAATATCTTTTTATCAGTAAACCTTGTCACTAAGCCTAATCGCAACTCAACACACACACACGCATATATATATATATATATATATATATATATATATATATATATATATATACACTACCGGCCATAACTATTCGGCCACCCTAATGTTTTAAAATAATGATGTATTTCATACTATCTTTTAGTATTTACTGCCAAGAGAATAATTGTAAATGAAAATAGAATGGTTCTTTTGTTAATATTGCACAATAATATGTGCATCAAATGAATTTATGAATATTTAATAATTACCTATATTGCTGTTTCATTAAGGAAAAAATGAAGAAAATTTAGGGTGTTTAGGACGAGTTCATCTTTGCTCCCTTGCCTTTTAAAATCTTGCAAAATAATAAAAAAAGAACTATTCCATTTTCATTTGGCAATAAATACTAAAGATAGTATGAAATACATCATTTCTTTAAAAAAAGCTGGGGTGGCCTAATAATTATGGCTGGTGGTGTATGTATATACTTACTTCCACTAATATGGTCTAAAATGAATTTTTAAAAATGAAAAGGCATTCTTGATGTTTTCTTTTAAGTTTTAATTGAAAGCTAAATGATTAAATTTACTATTTCCAGTAAGCAAAATACTCTAGTGTATTTCAGCTAGAAACGATATTAACTGGAATCGAATTTTTCGGTTGTTTTCGGTAATATAATTTAAATCAGTTTTTTTTCGTACATTTGTATACAAAAGTTAACTCTTGGAATTTCAAAATTTTCTAAAAATAGAATATGCTTTTCTGAAACTTTATCATTAGCTCATTTAAAGTATAGTTACTATGATTTGGAAGAGTATTAAAGTAAAGTGTATTTTTAAAACAAATATTAAGAACGATTACGTACTTACCGCTCGTCATTTACATAAAATCTACTGAATGGTGTTCACATATTTCTACGAAGACTTTATCTGTTAAAACATAATTTGAGAAAATAATGTACGTGACCCTTTTTATATATTTTCTAAGTACTCTCTAATTTTAAAAATATTGTAAAATATGTTCTAATTTAAGAATGATGTCTTTAAATTTAATATATTCCTCTCTCTTATTGCCTGATAATATCATGTATGGTTCGCCATACTTTCAAAAAAGGAAACGTTATCAAATATTTTAAAAACCTTGGTGCAAAATATCTGTATTATGTTCTTCCATTTTTCCATTAGTAAATATAGTTTCACTTAACAAGATTCTCACCTAATCGGATGATTGTAATTCAGAATTTTTAAATATATATTTATTATAAATTATTATAATTAATATTTAAAAGAATGGGAACAATTTTTTGTAAAAATTCATTGTCCATAAAATTTTTTAGTTTTTTTTTTATAATAGTGCCCTTAATAAATCTTATCAATAAAAGCAATTAAAACCCTTTGTAATTAACAATGTCATAGTTGTACTTTTTATTCTATAATTCGGAGATGATTTTCCAGAAATTCGTTGTAGCTGAAAAAAATGATGATTTTCATTCTCAAAGGAGTCCAAATTTTAAGAAATAAAATATTTTTAATAATAATTTAATTTCTCGAAATTCCATGAAATTAAATAAGATGGGGAATATATTTGGGAAAAAAATATCTTTGCCAACATTTTCTAAAAAAAAATATTTACAAAAGCATGAAATTGTTAAAGTTCTGAATGCTTCATTACAATCCAGTAATTATTTGATTTTTGCAAGAATTTCTACATCAATGTGATTTCAGCGGAAAATGTTGCATGAAAACACGAATTGTTAAAATATTTTTTTTTCACCACAATTTCAAAAATGCTACAAAGTATGAACAGATTTAATAAAATAATAAAAATACTTTAGACTTTTATCTTAGTAATGGCGTAAATTTGATTTTATTACGTTTGGGGCATTCTTTTTCATCATACTTTTTCATCATACTTTTCTTTTTCAAGAAAAAAGTGGAGGTAGCTATATATATATATATATATATATATATATATATATATATATATTAATTATTACTTTAGAGCATGTGCAAACTAAAACTACTACAAAATGGTACATTTTATTTCGACATTGAAGAACAATGTTTCATCAGGTAGTTTAACTGGATATATCGCCACCATTGTATGTTTTGGCTCTTTTCACTATACTCCAAGTAATATCAGTGTCTTTTTCAATTTTCAATTCTTAATTTCTAAACGTGACTGCCACCTTCTACCGAGCGCTCATAGCTCAGAGGTAGAATCGCCGACTGATGTCAATTAGGTCGGTTTTTCAATCCTGGCTAAAAGCAATTAGATGTTTAATCGTACGGATGGGCTGTGATACAACAGATCTGTCTGCGGATTACTATATATATATATATATATATATATATATATATATATATATATATATATATATATATTACATTTGTAAAGGTGTTATGACGTGACCTAGGTTTCTACAATGGGGTGTCTTCAGGCGATTTGCAATAACTGATTTTACCGTTTTCTTTAAGAACGTTCATGTAACTTTTTTTAACGCTCAATATATAATAAAAATAGTGTTTTATATCATGCTGTATTTACAGGTAAACGTGCTCAATACGAGAAAAATCTGCGTACGTCAATGTAAGTGTGAACAGTGAGGTGAACCCTTTGCGCTAATAGTTCGATGTTTCAACGCAATCTTCAGGCCATAAGATTACCTTGACGCATCAAAGGGACTTGCCGATTCTAATTTTCATTTACACTTCTGGATGTGACACTTAGCTAAACAATTTAAACTTTAATTATAAATATACATACAGAAATATATATATTTACATATGTTTGTGTATGTGTTATCGCACTACCACGAATCTGCATATTTTCTCTCGTATTATAGGTGCATATGAGTATATATATAATGTGCATGTGTACGTAAGTGTGTTTTATATAAAAATATATTAGTACATATATAATCTATATATGCATCTACGCATTTGTGTTACATATGTAAGATATATCGCTCCTTCATATATATATATATATATATATATATATATATAAAGTACATATTGTATTTGTCTGTCAATAATTGCCTCATTCTTCACTGATAAATATATCAAAAGTTATCTCAACAGATATACTTCAAAAGAAATTCGTTGATATATTTTAACCGCTTAGACATTGTTCCTACTTGTGGGAATTGAATAACATTTGAAATGTATCGTTTCTTTTGTTAGATCCTTCCCCATACAACAAAGCAGACATTTTCTGACTTGCTAGATAAAAACAATTTCCTTTTGCTCACAGTCGCTCTCCTCTTTCTTCTCTCCTTGAAGTAGAAAAACAGGAAGAGAAAAGAAAAGAAAGCGAATAAAAAAAAAGAATTTTCAGACTGTTTTAAATTTTTTTTAACTGTCTTTTTTTTTTCTTTTTTTTTTGTCTATCTGAAGAATAATTTTTAAAATATTTTTTGGAAGATATCTTGAACAATATTGAAAATATAGAAACTATTAGTCTAAAAATATGTTATATATATATATATATATAAATATATATATGTGTGTGTGTGTGTGTGTGTGTGTGTAAGTATGCGTCCAAATTTAGTCGGCTAAGTTTAGTTCTGCTTCAGACTGCAACCTTTACATCTCAATTGTAGATCGAACACAGGATATTGTGTCAGCGAGACGAGCACGCCAACTATTAATATGCATCTTAGCGTTCATTATTCACCAAGGCATCATAGTTTAAGCTCAAATAAGCTGAAAATGTCGGGTTTTATACCATAATATGTTCGGTAAAATCGGAACATGATCAACATGGGTAAGGTATTAAAAACAGCAGTTACTATAAGCGTATAATATTTTCACTCCTGAACGTTTAACACTGGATTATTTTTTAATCATTTTGTCGCAAGTAGATCAATGAAGACAAGAAGACACAAGAGTTATAGTGTGAGAAATAATTTGAGAAAAAGAAAGAGATTATAAAGTCGAGAGAACAATAAAAGAACAGGAATTACGAATATGTTTGAAGCAAAAAGCTGGGAGATAATTACACATGCGAAATGTGCGAAAGAAGAAACTGTTATCATAGAACATAATTTTGCATCCACCTATTTCAAATGAAGAGACTTATTTAGTATTTTGTTTGTATAGTCGAACTACTAAAGAAAAAGTTGATAATTATAATAAATATTATTCTACGATATTACCCTAGTTGTGAATTCGATAATCTCATCTTTGATATCCAAGCATTTTCAGGAGGCAGAAAGTGGTGCCTTTTTATTGGACCGGTGTTTCTTATATAAACTCCATCATCACGATACCGACTTGACAGCTCGGCTACAGTCGCTATCTCACCAGCGTGACGTCGCTTCCCTGTGCCTCTTCTACAAATACTTTCACGGTTTCTGCTCTGATGAACTTAGCTCACTTGTGCCCCCTATATACGAATTTACTCGAGCCACAAGATTAGCAAGTAGGTCTCACACTTTTACTGTTAAACTAATAAAATGTAAACGCAAATTCTACTCCCTCAGCTTCTTTTCTCGCACTTCCCGCTCGTGGAATTCCCTTCTATTTACTTCCTTCCCCGATAGCTACAATCGCCAAGAATTTAAATGTAAAGTCAATAGTCATCTCCTAACTCATTAACTTGCATCCTCTCTCTTGGGCTCTAATCTCGTTTCTGCAGTATTCTCATCCCTTTCCTACCTGATTGCTGACACCCTCTTTATTCTGTCACCCCTTCTCGTAATTTTCCTCCTATGTAACCCCTACATTACAGTGGCAGTATAATGCGTTCCTTGGGGCGATACAATTATAAAAAATAAATGAGCAACAGGAAAGATTTTAAGAAATATACGGAAACAAAGAAAGGGATAATCAGGTCAGTCAATTAAGTGCCATACGTGAAACACGCTTGGGCGATCATGTCTCGAAAGAGACATGGCTGACTGGACAGAAGATTATCCCGCAGTAGGTTGCCATTGCTTTCTACGGTAGACTGGTTGCCGACCAAGACTATAGAACCCAATCTGTCCTGCTATTTAACCCATAACTAGAAGGAAATGACGGATTAATACCTTTCTCAAGGGTATTTGCGCGTAAGTGAATACAATGGATTCAACTGGAATTCGAACTCGGCTCCCCGGCTTCTCGTTCCGAGCCAATATCCACTGTACCACAACGCACATCCTGATAATCAGGTAGATTATGTAAAAACAAAGCTTAGAGAATTTAACACTCATAATATTAAAGAAAGAGGCTTCTGCTCCAATGAACTTAGATTACTGGTGCCCCCTAGGTATGAATTTACACGGGCTACTAGATTAGCAACTAGGTCCCACCCTTTTACAGTGAAAACGATAAAATATAACCTCAATTTCTACTCTAACAGCTTCTTTATCATGCACTTTCCGCCTGTGGAATTCTCTTCTATATACTTGTTTCTCGATAGCTACAATCTCAAGGAATTTAAATGTAAGGTAGATAAACATCTCCTATCTCACTAACTCGCATCCATTCTAGCAAGCTCTTTTTCCACCTCCTCCACCCCCATACTCGCCATTCTCATCCGTCTATTACCCTCCTCCTGACATTTCCTATAACTAACCCCTCTTTCTCATTACTTTCCCTTGTGTAACCCCCCTGCGCAACAGTGACAGTAGAATGCCTTGTTGGGGTGAAATGATTAAAAAAAACACTATCAACGCATTATGCTACCACCAAAAAACGACAAAAGCAAAAAGAATAACTTTAGGATTTAACACTACCAGGACATAACTTCTTAGGACCGGGAACAGATTTAGACAAAGTAAGACATTTACCAGGAACCTCGAAACTAGATGAGATAGCTAAGGAACATGACTTAGAATAAACAATATCATCTGAAAACGCAGACAACAAATTCATAGAAAACGCCAGTAAACAAGCCGTACTAGGCAAAGTAGCTGCGACAACCATTTATGCAAAACGAAAGCTCGATCACGACGATTATTTCAGGCAAACAAAACGAAGAAAAAAGCAACAATACTACAACTTGTAATTAAAAATTGGAAAAAGCAGGAATCAGATGGTCCAAAGTAAGCTTTTTTCTTTTAAATTTGCCATCGATCTTTTCTGCTTGTTCCACAATCTATTTATAAAAACTAGCGGAACCTGTGGAATTTCCACGGAAGGATAATTATGATTTCCTGGAAAAATTTTTTTTTGTCATACTACAAATGATAGTTACGTCTTCAAACATAAAGGTATTGGATAATAAAATAACGATAACACAAAGTGTTATTTTATAAAAATATCTATAAAATTAATGTCCATAGAAGCTACTTTACTGTAATATTATACTAACATTTATAGCCCGGCGTTGCCTGTGCAACTCAGAACATTTTTTTAATTAGATGATTAATGCAGCGTGTTGCGATTTCCGAGCGCTTGTAGTCGCCGCTTCACTTTAAAACTCAATTATATAAAAAAATAATTATATAAAAATTTGTTGTTTAGAAATTGTTCAGAACTTTCTTTTGTTTAGCGTAAACGTGAGTTGATTTTTTGTGTAACATTTTAAACAACATTGCGTTTGTTTTTGCTTAAAAATTAAATGGGAAAATATTTACATTTTTTGTTGACTAAATGAATTTCAGAAATTTTCGCAGAATATTTAAAAATGTAGACATTTAATTTTAGAGAAAAGTTACATTACTGCCACACGAATTACTGACAGTTGATTTCCTGCATGAAATATTTCGCCCCCCCCCCCCCATTTTTTTAAATATTTTGAAGTATGATATATTAAATCTGAAAAAAAATAGTTATAAATAATTAAATTAACCATTGGCACTATTTCTTTTTACATATTTTGTTTTTGTTTGAAAAAACACTTTTTTTTAAATATTTCTTTTGCTTCGAAATTACACGGAAAAGTATTCACATTTTTTGTTGACTAAATGAATTTTTAAAACGTCGGAATAACAATTACATATAAAATCTCATATTTTTAAATAAAACAATATATTAGTTACGTTTGAAATGTGTGATTTGATTTCTGAAGCCGTATATCAGCAACCATCTTAGATATTAGATATTTTACAGAGCAAATGTAAACAATCGGCTCCATTGGCCAAAAAATGCAAAATGGAAAATTGTTGAACTTAAACTCAAACGGTATATGTCGAACTGGCTTCCCTGTATATATGGGTCCCTAGAAAGTTTGAATGGCGTAGCTTAAAAAATGTAGGCATTCATAGGTTACAGTAACACACAGACTCACAGATAGCCTTTTATATATATACATAGATTATATTAAGCTGCTTATGCACAAACCATAACCAACAAACTGTACGCTATTTTGTGAGAGATATTGTAAGAAAAAATGTTTTTTATTACTGAAAAATCATGGCTCCTGTGTCCATTGTAAACAGAAAAGACCAACTGAGTAATGGCCAAGGGTGTAGAGGCTAGAAATGTGGTTATTAGGTCGCGGGATACGACAACAAACCTACCTATTTATACTATGTTGTACTGTACACACACATATATACACACGCAAATACTCTACAACCACTAGCTTAAGTTGCTGCTGCTACGATAATGCTATAGACTCTCTCCTCTTACTCTCTCATTCTTTACTACCCTTCCGTTTAGCAAAGGGGAGAGAAAGGCTGAAGAGAGTAAAAAGATAGAGGGGAAGGAAAAGCTCGTGTAGAGAGTAAGTGTGTAACGGACGGAGTATCTAAGTAACAAACTAAGAAAGGAACAAGGAGGATTATTATATAGATGCCCACATGATCAGCGCTGTTAAGCAACGTCGATCCTCATCAGTATCTAAATGAGTGACCGCTTCGGAATATCAGATGTTGTAAGCTTAGATGCGCGGGTGGTGTAAGGATGTAATGAATAGTTCATTGGAGAGCAACTTTCCAATACCTATTAGGTTCATTATATTCATTTACACGCTAATACCTTTTTGAAAAAATATGAATTCACCTATAATCACTCCATTTTTTAGGTTAATTAGTAAAACTTTTATCACTCAAATAGTATTATCTCCAAAATATATTCTTATAATCTAAAAATATTTTTGTGACATGCATTAGGTTGATAAGTCGTAAAAACTGAAGGAATTAATAGATATACAAACGGTTCAAATAGGTTACTCGCTGTTTTCGGCTGCTCCTCTACTCTTTTTTAAATATTATACAAGTCAACCATCCGTCCGTGCATGGAGTACTGCTGCCATTTATGGTCAGGTGCCCCTGCCATCCTCCTCAGTGTTCATGACAAGCTCCAAAGGAGAGTCTGTAATGTGATAGGTACTGATCTGGCGACTCGACTGCAGCCACTTTCCCATCGTCGAAATGTGGCCTCCCTCTGTCTCTTCTATAAATACTTTCATGGCTTCTGCTCGGATGAGCTTAAGTCACTGATGCCTCCTCAACAGGTGTTTACCCGTGCAACCAGACTGGCAACTGGGTCCCACCCATTCACAGTCAGGTTAGCCAAATGCAGACGACAATTCTACTCCTGCAGCTTTTTCTCTCGCACTTCCCGCCTGTGGAACTCACTCTCGTATTCTTGCTTTCCTGGCGGCTACAACCTCCAGAAATTTAAATGCAAAGTTAGTACTCGTTTACTAACCACTGGACTCTAGCTCTCTCCCCTCCCCTGTATAACCTTCCCTTTCTCTCCACCTATGTATCTGTCATCGCACCTGCTTTCTCAGCTTTCTATTTCTATTTCTTGCGTTTATATTTTATGAGTTTAACAGTAAAAGTGTGAGATCTACTTGCTAATCTTGTGGCTCGAGTAAATTCGTATATAAGGGGCACCAGTGAGCTAAGTTCATCAGAGCAGAAGCCGTGAAAGTACTTGTAGAAGTGATACAGGGAAGCCACATTGCACGTGTGAGACAGTGACTGTATCCGAGCTGCCAAGGCGGGATCAATCACATTGCAAATTTTCTGTTGAATTTTGTCAAGGACCCCTAGGTGGACAGCAGGAGGACTCGACTAGATATGGCAGCAATATTCAATGCATGGGCGGATCGTAGATTTGTATATGTGCAGGATTGTTTCAGCCGGGGAAAACCTCCTGGCCCTGCACAGATAACCGGTCTTCTTAGCAGCGGATTTAGCTATGGATTCTATGTAGACATTTAATTTGTCTCTGTTATTCTCGGCATTTGTCGCTAAAACCATATCGCATGTAATATCAGGAAAGAAGAAGATGTTGATAATTGTGCTGATAAGAAATAAAACAGATGTTGATTCTGATGATTAAACGAAAAGAACAAAAAAGTAGAGAGAAAATGAAAAGATATGAATCAAGAAGAATGGAAAAATAAATATTCTAGAAAAGAAGTAGATGTTGAAAAATGAAAAGGGACAAGCAAAAGAAAAGAAGAAGGGAAAAGGCAAAATCCCTGTTCAACAGAAAAAAGAGAAGACATGAATACGACAAATGGTTTGAACCAAAATCAAAATCACAGAAGAATTGAATGTGAAGATAGAAAGATGGAAGTAAAGAACAAAAAATATGGAAGATGGAAGTAAAGAACAAAAAATAACGTCAAGATGAAACTTTAAACTCAAAAATCAATGCAAATGTGACATGCCAAAATTGAGAAGTATAAAAACAGAAAGAGAGAGAAAGTGGCACAAGGAAAAAAACAAAGAAAAAAGAAATTAAAAAGGAAAATGAAAAAAGAAATCGAAAAAATGATGTTGAACAGAACAGAAAAAGAAAGCAACCAGAAAGGGAAAAAAGCGTTAAACTGAGAGACAATATCAAGTACTTTCGAATAAATAAAGTGCGGAAAAGAAAGAAAGAAAGAACGAAAGAAAGAAAGAATAATAAAGAAAGAAAAAAGAAAGAAAGAAAGACAAAGGAATTAAAACAAAATAATGGAACGAAAGAAAATAAAGCTTAAAAAGAAGATGAAAGAATGAAACAAAAGAAAAAAAAAGTGCTTAGAAAAAAACAGTAAGCCTAAATAGGTAAAAATATAAGAAAAAAGAAAGAAAGAATAAGAAAGGAAGAAAGGAAGAAAGAAAGAAAGAAAGAAAAACAGAAAAAACAATGAAAAAGGAAGAAATCGGGATAACAAAGAAAGTGGAAATAATAAAATAAAAGCAAGAAAAATGCTTACAAATAAAAAAAAAAACTAAATGGGTACAAATTTGGGAAATAAAGAAAGAGAAAAGGGATCAAAAAGGCAAAGGAATTAAAATAAAAATATCGGAACAAAAGAAAATAAGACTGTAAAAGAAAATGTGGAAGAATGAAACAAAAGAAAGAAAAAGAGCTTAGAAAAAAAGAGAGCAATCATAAATGGGTACAAATTTAAGAAAAAAGAAAAAAAGAAAGAAAGAAAGAAATAATTAAACAAAGAAAGAAAAAAGAATTAAACAAAAAAAGAAAAAAGAATTAAACAAAGAAAGAAAAACGGATAAAAAAGTGGAAAGAATAAAATAAAAGCAAGAAAAATGCATACAAATATAAAAGGCACGTATGAATGGTTACAAAAATAAGGGAAATAAAGAAAGAAAGAAAGAAAGAAAGAGAGAAAGAAAGAAAGAAAGAGAGAAAGAAAGAAAGAAAGAAATATACAAAAATATAGAAAGAAAGAATTTAACAAAGAAAGAAATAGGAAATAAAAAATGGAAAAAATAAAATAAAAGCAAGAAAAATGCTTACAAATTAAAAAGAACAAGTATGAATGGTTACAAATTTGGAAAGAAAGAAAGAAAGAAAGAAAGAAAGAAATATACAGACAAGGAAAGAGCTGAAAGAATAGACAGAGGTAGGTCACAAGTTAGGAAGATCTATAACGAAAAGAATAGAGAAAAAGAAAGAACTGAAAAAGAAGGCAAGTATGGTCACAATTCAAACATGAAACAAAAAAAAAAAAAACGAAAATTAAGAAAGAAAGGACCCCTAAAAGGAAACCTCTTCGTTACGATGAAGAACAAGACAGCGAAAAAGAAACAGAAGTCAAGAAAAAACTAGTTGCATTAACTAAAACCCGAAAAACATACGAGCAAGCAGACTAGGCAAATTGAATGTTTCTTTGCATTGAACATGACGAACAAAACATTCCATTTCCTGTTCAGAACTCAGAGACGAATATACCAGATGGCGCTGCGTGCCCCGCTTGCTGATTGGTCATCCGACCATGTAAGATGTCTTATTCGATTTCCCTGTATCGTCATGTTGGTTTTTATCTGCCTGTCTAAGATCTTGACGATGAAGACGAGAGAACTTTCCTTTTCATTTGTCCGTATGCAATCAATGGACCCTTTATACTTCAATAACGCGAGGCTGGGGAAAGCTGGCATCCTGCGTTAAAACATATTAATGTCATTCTGTTGAGTAAAATCCGATCTCTACACAATATCAAAAGATTTGCATCGAGTTTTCAATACAAGGGCAAAGCACACACGCATATGAACCTTGGTACATCAACAACTTGCTCTATGTTGAGCGTATTGCGTTATCTAGGATTTTGTCAATTAGCAATGCACGCAGGTCAGGAAGTTTTGTATTAGACCTTTGCAAAGTAATAGTAATGATAATATGAGCAGTTTCTTTATAAAAATGTTTTCGGTATGAAATGACAGATAAGCTATTAAAATTAGAATTACGCTTGTTATTACTCTACCGGCAAGCATTTATATGTTGTATTATTCTCATATCTAATGGTAATGATAACATCACCCGTTTCCTTGTAAGGAATCATTAACCGATCAGAAACTGCTACTCGATTTTTTCGTTCCCTGTTCATATGCCTTGAATAAAACTATAGTATCTGATCTCTTTATATCTAATAACGAGGGAAATATAGCTGTTCTCTTCTTCTTCTTCTATGTGCCCTGTCCCTTCAGGACGTAGGCGATCATGGCTCTCTACATCTCCCTATCCCTTGTGGCTCTTAGTATGTTTGCTCCTGTTGCTCCTGGCAACCCCCGTTCCGTCATCCACCTGATCAGTCCCTGCAAATATGTTATCCGCTGCCTTCCTCTGTCTCTCCTTCCTTCTATCTGTCCAGTCAGTATCAGGTTCTCCAGGCTCTCCTTCCTCATTGCATGTCCCAGGAACTTCAGTTGTCTCTTCCTGATGCTCAGCATCAATTTCCTTTTTGTTGCCATTCTTTCTAACACCTCGTTGTTGCTTGTATGCTCGGTCCACGATATCTGTAGCATCCTTCTGAAAGCCGTTCTCTTACAAAAGCAAAAAACGCGAATCACCGATTCTGGTTCCGTTTAGTATTTAAAAACAATTTTTACAGGAAATAAGTTTTGTGTTTGTTTATTTATTTCTTTTAACCTATTAACTATTATCGCTCTTTTTGTTATGGTGCCCTATTCTACAGAAGAATGAACTCTTCCTTCTCCATAAATACTAACCTAAGTAACTTCCGGGGAGGCAGTCGCGTGACAGTCAGAGGCAGTCAAGAGACGGTCGTGAAGCAGCGTAACTATATAGTTCGTACGTATACTTCTATTTGCTGACTACTAAAACACTTAGTTGTGTATATGTTCTTGTTATTCTACTACACTGTTTGAACATACCTTATTGTTTACCGGGTATTCCTTCCTGGCCACAACACTTTTCTAGTATTGTTGGGTTTTTTCTAACATTTTATTTGAAGCAATATTTGAAGCAAGGCTTTGATTATGTCAAAACGAGTTACACATGTTATCACTTTTTTTTTGCTATGGTTAAAAACCTCAAGTGATGTGGTTTCTGTTACATGATAAAGTGTATTAATAATAATTCTTAAGATGTGCGTTGTGGTGCAGTGGATATCGGCTTGGAACAAGAAATCGGGGAGACAAGTTCTCATTCCAGTTCAATTCCTTGCATTCTCTTACACGCAAATACCCTTGGGAAAGGTATTAGTCCGTCTCTTCCTTCCAGTTATGGCTTAAATAACAGGACAGATTAGGTTCTATAGTCTTGTCTGGCAACCAGTCTACTGCAGAAAGTAATGGCAACCTACTGCGGGATAATCTTCTGACCAGTCAGTCATGTATCTTTCAAGACCTGATCGCCCAAGTGTGTATCATGTATGGCACTTAACTGACAGAATTCTTTAGTGCAATTGAAAAGTTTCGAAAAATGATGGTTCTCGTTGAGTATATTCAAGTCACATATATTTAAGTCACATAGGTGTTTTATGCATGTACAGTGGTTATTTATTTGAAGAATAAGCATTTTTTGTTTAGGTTGTGGATTTATGTTTGCAGTGGAGGCCAGTATTTGTTCTAAAGTCGGTCCTAATAGGTTCGACGTACAAGACGTTAGAAACTGAATATAATATGTATTACGCAGTGTAATCTTGCCAGGTCGCTGATTACTTTCGTATTGGACTATCTGTCGACTACTATCATCGAACATCGACTGACCCTCGTTCTTCTTACTACTCCTACTTAAATTAGGTGGAAGAGTCTATTCACTATAGAATAGTTTTGTTTCACCATAACAGTTTTTCTTTCTCATAGATTGATTTTAACCGAATTTCGTTAAAACATATGACTATTTCTACAACCCAAATTTTCTTTTTGTTCAGTTCAATTTTTTACACTTTTTTCTTTTACCAGATTTTAGCCCAGTTTAATGAATGTTCATAAAGCGGTGGTTATATATTTACTACAAACAAAATTTGTTTTAAGAGAAAAATATAAATGTCAAACAACAGAAACTCTAGCTAATCAGTCATTCGAAGATGAGTTTTATTACTATCATCAGTCAGTTAGTTAAGTGCCATACGTAATACATTATGTATCTTTAGAGACATGACAGACTAGGCTGTTGATTATCGCGCAGGTTGCTATTACTTTCTGCTGTAGACTGGTTCCAAGTCAAGGCTTCTTCTTCTTCTTCTATGTGCCCTGTCCTTTCAGGGCGTAGGTGATCATGGCTTTCTACCTCACCCTATTCGTGGTGGCTCTTAGCACGCCTTCTCCTGTTACACCATGCAACGCTCTTCCCTTCATCGACTGGATTAGGTCCTTCAAATATGTTATCCGCTGCTTTCCACTCTCTCTTTACAGAATTCAGTTTGTCCTATTATTTAACCCATTTAGGGATGGAAGAGATGGATTAATATCTTCCCCAAGGTTATTTGCGCCTAAGTGAATACACTGAATTCAACTAGTATTCGAACTCGGCTTCCCGATTTCTCGTTCTGAGCTGATATCCACTGCAGCACAACGCACATCTTAAGGCGGAATGGTCTGTAATGAGGACACATTCCTGTGTATGTTTTAAGATTTATTTTATTAGATTTGGACGTAAAAATGTGCGAGATTTGTTTTAATACTGATTCCAGGTGGTGTATTCTCTAAATATATACACTACCGGCGATAGTTATTAGGTCACCCCAGGTTTTTTAAAGAAATGATAGAATTTTTAGTATTTATTGCCAAATGAAAATAAAATGGTTATTTTGTTATTATTACTTTGCAAAATTTTACAAGGCAAGGAAGCAAAGATGACCTCGTCCGAATCACCCTAAATTGTCTTCATTCTTTCATTGATGAAACTGCAATATAGGTAATTATTAAATATTTATAAATTCATTTGATGCATATGCTATTCTGCAATATCAACAAAAGAACCATTCTATTTTCATTTGCAAGTATTCATTTAGCAATAAATACTTATAAATAGTATCAAATACATCTTTTTTAAAACACTGGGGTGGCCTAATAATTATGGCCGCTAGTGTAGATTTACAAAAAATTTTAGATTAAAAAGACAACTACTGGAAGGCAGTTCAGTAATAAAATCCTAGGAACAAACCATGTAAAAAATGTTTTATAACGTTAGTACAAACATCGAAATGCAACTTAATCTTGCAAATTATAAAATCAGCAACAAATTTGATGAACTGAAAAAAGAACAAGAGAAAGAAGATTGTTTTCCTGGCTGTATGGATTCACTGAATATTCTTCAAGGAATATAATTTACAATATTGAATTTATTCGGACTATTGTCCTCATCTTTGTTGCCATTTGTACAACGTTTCGGCCGTTGTAATCTCCGGCCTTTTTCAGGTGCTAGGAATTTCGAACCGAACCCTTTATTACAATCACTGGGGTATATCATCCTCATTCCTTGCATAAAGCCGCGGTTGGAAATCATGAGTTATCTCCCTCTAAACCTCCAAGTTACTTGTTCACTACTGTTGTAGCCTGTTACTGAACTCATAACTCTAAGAGCCAAGTCAGAAACTAACCAATATTAATATCCACTGGGCCATGTGTCCTTAAGTAAAGTCCCGATTATCCTTAATATTTGTGGCAACAAAGATGAGCACAACAGTACGAATAATATAAATACTGTAAATACTAACTTATCTTAGAAATATAGACGAATATATTTTAGTATACTTTGAGCCAATTAGACACAAAAGATTGCTGTCTGTTAGAAACAAAAACATTATTATGTGCGAGAAGAAAAAGAGTAATCAGTAGGACAGTAGATAGTGATTGATATTGCATTTAAATTTTTGAAGATTAAAGTTATAAAGTTATTGGAAAACATAGTGCCGAAAGGGAGTTCTACAAGTGAGAAGAGCGTTATAAAAGAGTTTATGCTTCTGACAACCAACTGGAGAAAAAGAAACTGTTAGCATGGAACATACGGTTACATCTAGCCGATTCAACTGTAAACTAATGAGACCTAACCACCAGTCTAGTACTTTTTTTATAATCATTTCATTTCAAGCAAGGCAGCTGCGCAAGGGGTTACATAGGAAAAATTGATGAGAAAGAGGGGTTAGTTATAGGGGATGTCAGGAGGAGGGTAATAGACGGATGAGGATTACTGGTGTAGTGGTAGTGGAGTTGGGTGGAAAAAACAGCTTGAGAGAAAGGATGCGAGTTAGTGAAATAGGAGATGTCTATTGACGTTACATTTAAATTTCTGGGGATTGTAGTTGTCGGGAAGCAAATATATGGAAGGGAATTTCACAGGCAAGTAGTGCTAGAAAAGATACTCCTAGAGTAGAAATTGGGGTTACATTTCATCGGTTTCACTGTAAAATGGTGGGACCTAGTTGCTAATCTAGTAGCTCATGTAAATTCATACATAAGAGTCACCAGTGAGCTAAGTTTAATGAATCAGAAGCCGTGAAAGTATTTATAGAAGACCCACAGGGAAACCACGTCACGACGGTGAGAGAGCGACTACAGCCGAGCAGACAAGTCCGTATCGATCACATTACAGATTCTTCGTTGGATTTTATCAAGAACCCTGAGGTGAATAACAGAGGCACCCGAACAGATGTGGCAGGAGTTTTCAATACACGGGTGTATGGTAGATTTATATATGTGCAGGATGAACCGCCCTTCTTAGCAGCGGGTTCTGCGCTTAAATTCAAAAAGGCTAGGTGCCATAACGAAGAGCTCAACCGAACAATTATGAAAGTATTTATAGAAGAGGTACAGGAAAGCAACATGACGGCGGTGGGAAAGTAACTGAATCCGATCAGCCAGATCAGGACTAATAATATTGCTGATTCTTCTTAGAATTTTATCATGGGGCCCTAGGTAAATTCCAGGAGTACCAGATTATATGTAGCAGCAATTTTCTAAGCATTGACGAATGGTAGACTTATAGAAATGTAGGATAGATTCTGGAGAGAAATATGGCTCGCACAATAGAGTGAAAGCACTTACTTAGCAGCTTACCTACCAAACGGTTTCCTTGCAGTCATTCCACTACATGTCAGCTAAAAACGTTAAGCTCCAACGTGTAAATTTCTTGGAGGTCGGCATCAGCCATAGTGATGGAGGGCAGAGAAAAATCTCTGGAGAGCAATTTAGTTTTGGAGGCGTTAATATTAATTTATTTGCCGAAGTTAACAACAGAACTGAATGTCATTTTTTACTTCTGTCTCCATTTTTACATCGACAAACTGATCAGTTTTACTATTAAGACAGGAGTAAATGGTTGGGCTTTTATACCAAGCTGCTATGGAACCACTACATCGAGTCCATAGCTAAATCCACTGCTAAGAATGTTGGGTCACTGTATCGAGCCAGGATGTTTTTCTCGCCTGAATCCATCCTGCATATATAAAAATCAACCATTCGTCCGTGCATGGAATACTGCTGCCATATATGGTCAGGCGCCCCTGCCGTTAATCTCAGGCTCCAAAGGGGAATCAGTAATGTGATAGGTACTGACTTGGCGGCTCGACTACAGCCACTTCCCCACCGACTAAATGGGGCCTCCCTTTGTCTGTTCTATAAATATTTTCATGGCTTCTGCTCGAACGAACTTAAGTCACTGGTGCCTCCCCAACAGGTGTTTACTCGTGCAACTAGATTGGCAACTGGGTCCCACCTATTCACAGTTAGAATAACCAAATGCAGACGATAATTCTATCCTGCAGCTTCTTCGCTCGCACTTCCCGCCTGTGAAACTCGCTCCCATATTCTTGCTTTCCTGACGGCTACAACCTCCAGGAATTTAAATGCAATGTCAATACTCATCTATTAACCACTTGACTCTAGTTCTTTCCCCACTCCGTATATCCTTTTCTTTCTCTTCACCTTTGAAACTGTCATCACACCTGCATTCCCATCCTTCTATTGCTCCTTTCCAACTGGTTCGTATTCCTCTTCACACTCTTCTAATTAATCTTTTTACACGTATGTAGCCCCCTGCACATCAGTGGCATTACCGCCATGCTCGGGGTGATACGATTAAAAAAAAAAGATAAAAAGCCGTTCAAAAATTATTTTTATACCTTTATTTTTCAGCATTATTTTCATGGAACTGCCACAAAGTAACTACTTTTGCCTGGTCCCGTATTTAGATTTCGTTTTACTTTTCTAGAATAATATAATTTTATTCAAATTTTATTTCTTTATTTTAAAATTTATTTCTTTTCCATTTCTATCACGGAGATCTGTTTTTTCAATTTTTGTTTTGTTTCGCCGTAGCTATCTTTGTTTACTATTAATGACTCCAAATTAACATTTCCTGTCACTTCTCATCGAAGTTAAATTTAAATTTATTTTTTATGAGTGCAGAAAATGTCCAACATTTCCTCTCATATAAAAGATTGGATATTATATAACAAGTCAGCACTTTATTTGTTCCTACCTTATAGATTTTCTGGAATAATCTTTCGCTATTCCTGTTCGCTTTCGAATTTCAGTCTTACATTCCCCGTCTTTTGTTACACGTAATGATATATATATATATATATATATATATATATATATATATATATATTAATACAGCTTTCATTGAATAATATAGACAAGTTCTGTCTATTTATTTTGTGTAAGATCCTTTCGTATGATCTGATTATCTTGATAGTGTTGTCATGGAAAGACGACAAAAAATCGCAATTTTTGTTTTTTTTATATCAGGTCTGAGCTTTCGGATTACATAAGCCATTATCAAAGGATGCACATTTAATATTCAGTGAACGTAGAACATTTAAATTATTAACAGAGTGGAGTTATACAGAGAAAATTAAACAAGTCTATTTTTTGTGTCGCACGTGGCTGCAGGCCGAGAAGGAATGGTGGTAGTGGGTTTTTGGTCAATTGAGTGTATAGTGGCATGAGGGATTGGTCTGGGAACTGCTGCTACTATGGTGTAGGGGATAAGTATAATAACTATGACCTCTCCAGTCGGTTATAGACATTGAAGTATGTTAGTAGAGGTGTCGAAATTTATTTTATTTAGGCTAGGCTAAATACACAATATATATATATATATATATATATATATATATATATATATATATTCATTTTTGAAAAAAAACCCGTAGCTACTCTAGCATCTACGCATCGTTCATTTAGTAATGAATTAGAACACTCTAACTACTGGCGTATGAATACATTTTTAAGTATTATTGGAGATTATTGTTAAGAACGGAACAGTCAGGAGATGAGAGGGCGCGGTAAAGGAAGAATAAATAGCTAACTAAGCTTAGTAGGGAGAGACGAAAACACATATGAGAATGATCTATGGATTCAAGAGAGAGCATTCTAGATCGAGGGAGGTGTTTATTGACGTAAACACCAAGCCCATGCATTTGGACATTAGAGTCCTTCCTGAAGAGGGTAAGGTAACAAGGGACATAGCATTCAGAAGAGAGGATAAAAGGATCAATGTTAATTTCGCAGAGGGCTAGGATGTCAGATGAATTGACTTGCAGAAAGGATTTGACACTGTAAAAGTTGGTGCGTATCCATCGTATGTTAGCGAAGGAGATGTTGATGGGTTTGGGCGTTTTTAGGTTAGCTTCTTTAGATTTGCTTTTATATCTTGCATTCATGAATGTTTGATTAGGAGAGAGGCCTAGAGTAGAATCAGTCGGTTGCTGTATGCAGCATGTGTGGGAGGGAAACTGGCGCGACATGGAACTATATATAACCCCGATATTATTCAAATACTGATTAAAGTAGCCTCTCATGACGCTACGCATGAGGTCGGACTCTTATCTACCAGTCGGAAGCATCAACCAAGAAACTGCCAACCCGGTACCCTCAGAATGAAGAGACGTTGCCACCATCCACAAACACCGCAAAAAACTTGAACCAGCACTAGGACTAGGACCAGAGGAGAGAAAAGAAACCGGGAAAGAAGGGGTAGGAGTGTGAGCCGGGCGATAGAAGAGTCTATCTACTCCAATTAAAAAAAAAAGAATAAAAAGAAAAAAAAAAGAAAAGTATTTAATTATATTATTATATTCGTGCGTGTTTGTTGGTTTCTCTCTGTCTCTCTCACTCTTTCACGTTCTCTCTCTCTCTCTCTCTCTCTCTCTCACACACACACACACACACACATATATATATATATATATTTATATATATATATATATATATATATATATATCCATCTAAACATATTTCGTATAGGTCATCATCAGCAACTCATAACAATCTTCATAATAACGCCTGCCTACTTTACAGCCGCATGTACCCACGGGATCAATGACCAGCGGAGTCTTTCAGATACTTCCACAGGGTGTCGAATAGTTATGCAGGATCCCACGGCACGTTGAAGAAATGTTTCTGTATTATTAATGTCTGTTGTGCAAACTAATTGTTCTAGATAGCCCAAAAAACACAAATTATGTCGCGAAGGAGATCCGCACGGTCTTCCCCGTATCTATCCCTCTTTTATGGCAGATGCCAGATGGTGCATCGCCAACGATGTTAATCAAATATTCAGAAACTCCTTCAGAAATGAACCACATGCGTTTTTATATTAGCAGAGATACATACTCTAGCAAGTCAGAAAATATGTGCGAAATAACGTTCCTGTAGACAAATTTTGTAAGACGTGCTGGGAGAACATATGGACTTACCAGCCAGTTACTTAAAATTCCATGAGACATATTAATCGTAACTGAATCTGATGTCTAGTTTGAATTGTACAATGGGATCCATCCAAAATTGTTGGTTGTATAATTGTGTTATTCTAACTCTCCCAAATGTTTCGGCATCCGTAAACGAGACTGACGAGACAAACAGTAGATCAGCAGTTTGTACAATAAACTATCGCAAAAGTTCTACGCGGAAGCATTCCAGAAGTTGAGTAAAGTATTACAAAACAGGACAATTTTGCTAGAAACAAGGAAGAGAGTACTGGATTGCCATATGTTGTGAGTTCTTCAATATGGCAGTGAATGCTGGACAATATCAACAATGATGAAGGAAAAAATTGAAGCAACTGAAATGTGGTTCTATAGAAGGATGCTGCGAATATCATGGATCGAGCATGTGAGCAATGATGAGGTCTTAGAAATGTTGAAAACGAAAAGGAAGTGACAGCTGCAGTTCCTGGGGCATGCGATGAGGAAAGAGGGCTTGGAGAACCTGATACTAATAGTCTAGATAGAGGAAAAAAGAGACAGGGGAAAGCAACGGATAACATATTTGAAGGACCTAAACATGTGGATGATGGAATGAGGGTTGAATTGTGTAACAGGAGAAGCAGTGCTAAGACCAGGGACAGAGAGACATGGAAAGCCATGATCGACTACATCCGGAAAGAACAGGGCACATAGAAGAAGAAGAAGAAGAAGAAGAAGAAGAAGAAGAACTCTCCTACATGGATGAACTTTATTTTGCAATGCTTCACATATAACTTTCTATATTCAGTTTTATTAAAAGTATGTCTGATTTACTGGTCTGATACCACACTGTTACATTTTTCATCTCAAGTCAATGAGGTTTTTCTTTATAATCATATCACCCCAAGCAAGGCGGTTTACTGCTACTGGTGCACAGGGGGTTACATAGAAGAAACGTTACGAGAAATAGTGACAGGTTATAGGGGGTGTCAAGAAGTGGAATGAGAATACTGATGTAAGTGGAGTGAACGGAGAAAGGAGCATGAGAGAGAGGATGCAGGTTAGTGAGATAGGAGATGACTATTGACTTTACATTTGAATTCTTGGAGATTGTAGCTGTGAGGGAGTCAAGTAAATGGAAGGGAATTCCACAGGCGGGAAGTACGCGAAAAGAAGCTACTGAAGTAGACTTTGAACATAGGTATAGAATATAAAGGGTATTTTGGGATCATGCAAATGAAGAGACCAATCATTGGGACGTAAAATAGTGAAATTATTCTTGGATTTTTTTTAATGTACATTATGGCTGCGCCAGCAAGAGGAACAGCGCAACATACACGTTACAAATCTGAGGTTTCAAAATTAGGTAAGTACAGAGATTTAACTATGAAATATCGTGGCAGTCGACCCAAAAAATGTAGTACTGAAAACTGAAAGCACACCTGATAAACGAAAGTAAAAAAAAAAAATTAAGTAATCAAAATTTTTCGCTACATAGAGAAAAAATCATCAAGAAATGTTATTTAATATCCATCCTCTTATATAGTACTTAATACTGGGTAATTTCTTTACAGTTATCTCACATGTATTTCTACAGAAGAATACAGAGAATAGGATGGAAGGATCAAGTGATCAACGAGAATGTTTTAAGGAAATGGAAATTAAAAGCAGGCTTTTTAATATATATATATATATATATGTGTGTGTGTGTGTGTGTGTGTGTGTGTGTGTGTGTGTGTGTGTGTGTGTGTGTGTGTGTGTGTTATGTCTTAAAGGCTGTCACAATGCTTTGAATGAAATAAAGGAAGGTCGGGAGGTGTTTGTATGACCTGAGAAATCCTCAGACTGTCCGCGCTTCGTCGTGGTCCATCTATGAATGGCTGGCTTTATCCACTGCTGCTGTACGTGTGTGTGTGTGTGTGTGTGTGTGTGTGTGTGTGTGTGTGTGTTCTAGTTGGGGGTTTTTATGGTCTGATGGAATCAATTCGCACGCCTAAGGTGGCTAGCCTTAGTGTGATCCGGGGGTTGCTGTGACTTTGACCGGGTCACAGAGTATCAGTTTCATTACTGTTGTCTTATCTATCTGATTTATCTAGTGGTGTTTGCTCGTTGTGCGTGCTGTAATTTATTTTATGTACTTTATTTTGTATATATATTTTATATATATATATATATATATATATATATATGTGTGTGTGTGTGTGTGTGTGTGTGTGTGTGTGTGTGTGTTCTTTCCTGGTAAGTAATTTGTGATAAGCACCTCTGCTACTACGCCTGGGGGGGAGAAAAATGTGTGTGAGTGGTTATTGTAACTGTTTTTGCCTGTGTTTATAGGCTATGTGTGGTGTTGTAATTAAATCTACCTCATATGTGTGTGTGTGTGTGTGTGTGTGTGTGTGTGTGTGTGTGTGTGTGTGTGTGTGTGTGCTCTTACCTGGTTTGTGGTTTGTTATAAGGGAGGAAGAAGTGTTTGTGATTATTGTTACTGATTTGCGTGTGCGTATGACCTTTGTTGCTGTGCTAGGTGCATGTCATGTGCGTCTTAGTGTTGTCTATATTATATATATATATATAATCATATGGCCTCAAGCAAGGCAGTTGACTGACACTGGTGTACAGTGGGCTACACAGGAGGAAAGGTATGAGAAAGAATGACAGGCTATGGGGGTGTCAGGAAGTGGGTAAAAAAAGGTGGACAGAGAAAAGGGCATGAGAGAGAGGACGTAAGTCAGTGAGATAGGAGATGGCTATTGACTTTATATTTAAATTCTTGGAGACTGTAGCTGTCGGGAAAGCAAGTAAAACGGAAGGGAATTCCGCAGGCAGGGAATACGAGAAAAGAAGCTGATGGAGTAGAATTTTACACAGAATCAAAGAAAAATAGTTGAAGTTTCTAGGTCATATAACGAGAAAAATGGGTTTTCGTAGATTTTACATTAACAGGATATAATAAAGGCAAAATGAATATAAAGAAACATTGAATAACCAACAGAACGAACGAGTAAATGATGGCAGGTTTTTGATGTAATTGGTTAAAATGACTACAAAGTCTAGAATGTTTTGGAGAGCCATTTTTGCAGACGGACTGCAGCGACATAGTACATAAAATAGAATTGCTCCTCATGAGTTGAATTATTTTTATGAGGTTATCATGATTCATCATTGACCCATCTCACCGAATGGTGCATAGGACAGCAAATTTTTGTTGCTGTAAGAAACTGTTTTTTTTACGGGACAGGGTTGTTAGACCTGCAACCCCAAACCTGGAGGATCATTCTTGGTCCTAACCTTTACAGCACCTGGTATTCCCAAATGGTCACCCATTTAAGTATTAACCAGGTTCGATGTTGCTTAACTTTAGTGATCGGACGGGAACCGGTGCATTCAACACAATATAGCCGTAGACATTATAATGACTACTTCTTTATTATTATTACTTCTTTATCGTAACTTTTTTTTAATATAATAATTAGTTCTTTATTGTTATTATTAGTTCTTTATTATTCTTTATTTCTTATTATTATTTCTACTTTCTTATTACATCTTTCTTATTACTTGTTTATTTTTCTTTTATTTCATTCTTATTAATTCTGTAATATTACTCCGTGATCATTGTTATTCCTTTCTTTATATCACTTTATTATTATTATGAATACATTAGTAATATTATTGCGTTATTATTATTACTTTTTTATTATTCTTATTATTTCTTCTTTATTATTATTTCTTTATTATTACATCTTTAATATTGTTGTTATTTATTATTATTATGCCTTTTTATTATTACTTCTTTGCTATTCTTGTTATTATTATCATTATTATTATCACTTCTTTATTATTACTTATGTGCTATTCTTGTTATTTCTTTTTATTATGATTTATGTAATATTACTTTTTTATCATTCTTGTTATTTGTTATTATTATTACTTTTTTCTTATTACGTCTTTACTATTCTTTTTATTTGTTATTATTATGACTTCAGTACTATTACTTCTTTCCTATTCTTGTTATTATTATTATGACTTATTTTTGTTACTTCTTTACTTTTCTGGTTTGTTATTATTATTATGATATATTTATTATTACTTCTTTACTATTTTTGTTATTTATTATTATTATGGCTTCTTTGTTATTACTTCTTTGCTGTTCTTGTTTTTTATTATTATTATGACTTCTTTATTATTATTTCTTTGCTATTCTTGTTATGTATTATTATTACTATTACGTCTTTGCTATTCTTGTTATTTGTTCTTGTTATTTGTTATTATTATGATTCTTTATTATTACTTCTTTACTATTATTACTAATACTACTACTTTAACTTTAGTTTTATTATCATTAGTTCTGTACTATTATTATTGCCTCTTTATTATTACTCCTTTGTTATTGCTTCCTTATTATTCCTTCTTTATTAGTATTATTATTTCTTTATTACTATCATTTTCATTATCATTATTAATTCTTTATAATTATTATTATTATTATTATTATTATTATTATTATTATTATTATTGTTATTATTATTATCATCGGCTCTTTCTTTTTAATATTATTTCATTTTATTATTATTATTATCCCATTTGAGTTGCTGTCTCGACGTCGATCGAGACAGCAAGTCGGTCTTGTAATGCGACTGTCATTTTCAAAACCAATACGAGATTTATATATTTAGAGACAATATCCTCATAAAAAATAATGTACAAAAGAACCCAACGACGTGGAAATGAATGTGATCAGGCATGATTATATTAAACAGGGCTAGAACTTATATCTTAAATCTGAAATTATTGTTTTATTTTTAATACATCAGAACATTTTTAAAAAAATTTCTAAAACAACAATATCGTATATTTTATGTAGAACGCGACATTATACATTGTTTGCTTTGCATTGTTTGCTTTGCTTTGCTCTTTCACTTAATATCAATCATAGAGTTTGACACGGACTCGTTATTACAAAGGACTCCTACCATTTGACACTGTGTCATTCGCGATTCTTAGAATAGTATGACGCAATCAAACATTTCGTTCCACTTTGTCAATTGTATTGCTGCATATAATCTACCCGTGTCAATAATTGAATATGAATATCGTAAATATCTATAAATTCAAATGATGCTTTTCTAGAAGCAAACTCTCTTTAAATATGAGATAAAATCCGGAGAATTTTGCTCATCAAGCTAGCCAATCCCAAAGGAAAACAAGAATAAGAAATGGTGCAGATTTGCATTTTTCATTGTCTAATGCGGGGTTGCGGGTAATCGCTGTAGTTGTTGAGCATAAACTTCAGCATTAAAATAAAATTCAAAAATAACAAAAAACTGTGGGATCTCTCATACGATTCTTTCTATCTTCCTACCCTCTGAAACTGCGTTTGGACGCCTATATTATGACTTACTTCCATTCCATTTTTTTCACTTCCGTTCCAACTTTTCTTTCTTATTCCTTCCTGTTTCGTTCTAAGTGCACTTCCGGTATATGAAAAACATCTGAATTTTTATAATAAAAAAGTAGCTGACGAAGCAAATTTATTTCGGAGAAATGATCATCCGACATATTTGATATTCGAATTTTTATTTGAAAAAGCACACACACCACACACACTCTCTCTCTCTCTCTCTATATATATATATATATATATATATATATATGTATACTACCATAATTATTAGACCACCCCATTTTTTTTAAGAAATAATGTTATCCATACTAATTTTAGTATTTATTACCAAATGAAAATAGAATGATTGTTTTGTTATTATTACTTTGCAAACTTTTGCAAATTTTCTTCATTGTTTCATTGATGAAAATGCAATATAGGTAATTATTAACTATTTATAAATTCATTTGATGCACATGTTATTGTGCAATGTTAGCGTAAGAACCATTCTACCTTAATTTACATTTATTCACTTGGCAATAAATACTAAAAAATAGTACGAAATATATTATTTTTTTAAAAAACTGGGTTGTCCTAATAATTATGTTTGGTAGTGTATATATATATATATATATATATATATATATATATATATATATATATATATGTGTGTATATATATGAATTAAGGTAATATTTAAGGGGATATGTAATAATACAACCGATAAAAGTTTTGCTACTATAAATATAGAAAAAAGCAGTATATTATAGTCAGTCAGTTAAGTGCCATACGTGAAACACGCTTGGGCGATCATATCTCAAAAGAGACATGACTGACTGGGCAAAAGATTATCCCGCAGTGGGTTGCCATTTCTTTCTGCGGTAGACTGGTTGCCAGCCAAGGCTATAGAACCCAATCTGTCCTGTTATTTACCCCATAACTGGAAAGAAGAGACGGATTAATACCTTTCCCAAGGGTATTTGCGCGTAAGTGAATGCAATGAATTCAACTGGAATTCGAACTCGGCTCCTCGATTTTACGTTCCGAGCCGATATCCACTGCACCACAACGCACATCCCTGCACCACAACGCACATCCAAAGAATATATATTATAGTAGTTCAACTTATTATCTATTTGCGAAGCAAATCTTTTATTTTATTCCTTAATATGAGTTCCATGTTGTGGCAATACCATAGAGATCAATGGTGTCTCATTGACGTTTCCAAGACAACTGACCCAGAAGTAAATATACAGACAGCAATGGTCCTCTGTTTAGATATTGAACTTTAAATAGCCTAAAATTCACCTTGTACTGGTGTCTAATCTGCTGTGCCATTTTTCTGCTTTTACACCTTTACTATTATTAACCTTTGCCATAATGACTCTTCACTATTTTTCTCTTACCATTGTATAACTGTAACTGGTTGCTGGAATGAGCACGAAGTATAGTTCTTCCTGTTTTTCTTCGTCTTGATTATGTGGGTTTATTCCATGAGAGCGGTTACGTGAAAAATCATTTAGAACCAAGAAAACTTGATAGCAGTTTCTTAAAGCCACTTATAAAAGGCTTACAGCCTATCCCATTGAATACACCGGTTCTCACTCGATCACCGAAGTTAAGCAACGTTGAGCCTGCTCAGAACTTAGATGGGTGACCGCTTGGGAATACCAGGTGCTGTAGCATATAGTGACGTATGTGTGTTGTTGTGCAGTGGATGTCGGCTCGGAAAGAGAAATCGGCGGGCGGAGTTCGAATTCCAGTTGAATACCCTGCATTCACTTAAGCACTGGTACCCTTGGGAAAGGTATTAATCCGCCCCTTCCCTCCAGTTATGGGTTAAATAACAAGGGTAGGATTTTGGGACTCTGTTTTTAACAAAATCCTAATAAATCTTGATACTAAAAAAAAATGTTGTGAAAGTAACCTTACACAAAAATCATTGGTTATGACCTTAAATGATCCCATAAGGATTGATAACCCGTTAAGCCTTCAAACAAACAAACCACTTATAAAGATATGTACCTCTACATTTTTTGATACCTAAGTTTTCAATTGAAATTTTTCTTAAAGTTTTCATTTTAGCTTTAATTGAAAGCTAAATGATGAAATTTACTGTTTCCATATGTAAAATATTCTGGTGTATTTTAAATAGAAATTATATTGATTGGAATCTCGACAGTTCTTGAGTTTTCAAAAATTATCATTTGTTCATCTATTTTAACAGCTTGAGATGTTTATAAACAAAAGTTTTGGCTCAAAGACAGGTATTAAACTTTTCAATTTTAGGTAAGTAAATATAGTATTCACTTAATAACTTAATAACCTAAACGTGACAAGGCTTCGAAGAATGTTACATTTTTTAAAAACTTTATAGATTATTATAAACAGAAAACAAAAAATGAAAACAATTCTTGTAAAAATTCCTTATTCATTATTAGTCGAAAGTTTTTTTCTTCAGGCTATAATATCTTTAATATATATATATATATATATATATATAAATCCTGCGTTTATCTAATAAAACAAATTGTCGCTACAAAATATAAATTTTGGGAATTTTATCAATTTACGTGGAGGCGGGGTTAAGAGATGTAAAAAATATTTTTTTTTTTACTAATATTTTATAAAAAATTATAATTTCAAAAAATAATTTTATTCTTTATATATAAATCCTGAATGTTTCATTAAAATCCAACAATTATTTCATTTTTGAAAGAATTTCTTATTTAATGTGTTTTTCACAAAAAAATAACTGAGTTACTTAATAATACATTCCTGATTGGTTACTCGCTGACAAAAAGAAGTGGTGCTTTTACTAAAATTTCGAAAGTGTTTGAAAGGATTAAAAAAATAAGAAAAAATTACTTTGATATTTCCTTTTAATATAATAACATTGACTTGAAAGGATTAAAAAAATAAGAAAAAATTACTTTGATATTTCCTTTTAATATAATAACATTGACTTGAAAGGATTAAAAAAATAAGAAAAAATTACTTTGATATTTCCTTTTAATATAATAACATTGACTTGAAAGGATTAAAAAAATAAGAAAAAATTACTTTGATATTTCCTTTTAATATAATAACATTGACTTGAAAGGATTAAAAAAAATAAGAAAAAATTACTTTGATATTTCCTTTTAATATAATAACATTGACTTGAAAGGATTAAAAAAATAAGAAAAAATTACTTTGATATTTCCTTTTAATATAATAACATTGACTTGAAAGGATTAAAAAAATAAGAAAAAATTACTTTGAAATATTTCCTTTTAATATAATAACATTGGACTTGAAAAAAGGATTAAAAAAATAAGAAAAAATTACTTTGATATTTCCTTTTAATATAATAACATTGACTTGAAAGGATTAAAAAAAATAAGAAAAAATTACTTTGATATTTCCTTTTAATATAATAACATTGACTTGAAAGGATTAAAAAAAATAAGAAAAAATTACTTTGATATTTCCTTTTAATATAATAACATTGACTTGAAAGGATTAAAAAAATAAGAAAAAATTACTTTGATATTTCCTTTTAATATAATAACATTGACTTGAAAGGATTAAAAAAATAAGAAAAAATTACTTTGATATTTCCTTTTAATATAATAACATTGACTTGAAAGGATTAAAAAAAATAAGAAAAAATTACTTTGATATTTCCTTTTAATATAATAACATTGACTTGAAAGGATTAAAAAAATAAGAAAAAATTACTTTGATATTTCCTTTTAATATAATAACATTGACTTGAAAGGATTAAAAAAATAAGAAAAAATTACTTTGATATTTCCTTTTAATATAATAACATTGACTTGAAAGGATTAAAAAAATAAGAAAAAATTACTTTGAAATATTTCCTTTTAATATAATAACATTGGACTTGAAAAAAGGATTAAAAAAATAAGAAAAAATTACTTTGATATTTCCTTTTAATATAATAACATTGACTTGAAAGGATTAAAAAAATAAGAAAAAATTACTTTGATATTTCCTTTTAATATAATAACATTGAACTTGAAAGGATTAAAAAAATAAGAAAAAAATTACTTTGAAATATTTCCTTTTAATATAATAACATTGGACTTAAAAAAAGAAAGGTTAAAAAAATAAGAAAAAATTACTTTGATATTTCCTTTTAATATAATAACATTGACTTGAAAGGATTAAAAAAATAAGAAAAAATTACTTTGATATTTCCTTTTAATATAATAACATTGACTTGAAAGGAAAATTAAAAAAATAAGAAAAAATTACTTTGATTTTTATTTCCTTTTAATATAATAACCATTGGGGACAGGAAAACTATTTTTATTACCTTTGGGGACTTTTTTTATAGTATACTGTTTTTTTATCGTATTTGTGAATGTAGCTATATAAAAACCAGTACGAAAATAAATGCGCTTTTTTGTTTATGTTATACGAGTTTCTCGTTTGTTACGGTCTCACTAGTGAAGGTCTCGAATTTTTTTTTCTTTACTTCTCCTTGTCGGTTGTCAACCTGTTAGTCAATATAAGTGGCGTCAGTATACGATACATCGAAGGTAAATTACGTAACTACGTTCCAATTTTTCGGTGGCGACTTGACGGACTGTAGATGATACTCTGAGTTAATACATGTTCAGATGAAACTATTTCTATTTTAATTTAACTTTTTATTACTGTAAAATTGATGGTATAAATAAATCTTCTCTGACGGACTTGCAAATGGAGGTGATGTTCAAAAGTCCCTGCACAAGATCTGTTGACAGTCTCGTCCCTTCGGCATCAGACGGTACTGATCACAGACAGACAGACAGACAGACAGACAGACAGACAGACAGACAGACAGACCTGTCTGCGGATAACAATATTTACGCTCTCACACCCTGATTGGGCATTATGGAAGAATGATAGACTTTGAAAAACAGTAGCTACTCTGGCATGTACTCGCTCATTCAGTAAAATGAATTAGAGCACTCTGGGTAATGGGCACGTATAATGATAATATATGCACTAAAAAGTCTGCCTTCTTCTACCGAACGATCATAGCCCGGAGGGAGAATCACCGACTGACGCCAATTCGGTCGGGTTTCAATCCTGGGTTAAAAAGCAATCGGAGTGTGGTGAGCTGTGATACAACGAAACAGATCTGTCTGCCTATATATATGACTATCTATCTATCTATCTATCTATATATATATATATATATATCGATCTATGGTTATTATTAGAAATTGTTTATATGCAGAAGTTGCGACAGTGTATTTCAGCACTCTGAGCATGAATATGTAATGATAGAATAATTCGCATTTGTATTTATTATGTATAAATATGCAGAAATACATTTTGAAAAGCAAAGCCGTTAGGAAGCCATTAATAAAAAAGTATCAATTCATTTTTTTTACTTTCTTTCTTGTTGAAATATAGCAGACGATAATGCTCGGTTCATGTTAACAAGAAGTGCAATAAATAACAATGTCGGTTTTTACAAAGAAAATGAATAAATAAACAGAAGAAAATAAAATATCATGAAGAGTGAAAAAGAAAAAGAACAAGGAAAAAATGAATAAATAATTCTTCTGACTAAAATTTACATTTATACTTACTGAACACGGAAGGATAAACTCACGCCTCAACTTTTTCTGCATCGAGTCACTGCGATATTTTCTTCTGTCTAACACATGTTCTCGGCTGACAGTTTTTCCATCAATCTAAGAGACGAACTATTGTGTTTTGTACAAAGCCTGGTTCGGAAGACACAATAATAAAGATGGTAATTAGTAACTGTAAAATTTATATACACGAACTGTCCATTTCTTTAGCGTGTTAACACGTATTTCCTTTCAAGAAGATTGTCATATTTCTTGTTCATCAGGCAACAGATTTTTGAATAATGCGCTTTCTTGAAAATAATGGAAAAAACAATGAGAAAAAATGTATTTCCTTTGAAATGAAATTGGAAACTTATAATATGACACTTTATTTTATCTATATTCTTATATGTACAAAAGTTTGGATGTATTTCATAAATTTCCATTGAGAGCAGATAATTAGTTACTTCATATTTTTCAAGAAAAAAATCATTTCCTCTTAAACCGGTCTAAAAGAAAATCATAATTTTGTTATTAAAAAAAAAAAAAGATGGCCGTATATGGTTATTTTGGCACGAATACTTTTATAACAAACGAGATTCTAAACTAGAAGTAGATAACTGAATTTAGAATTTGACTTCAAACGTTAAACTTATCTTTGATGTATCCACAAATGAATGCTCACCTAGCGTAAACACGCTTGAAGCCGAAAAGAAAGTAAAAGTGCATACACACATTAATACACACACGCACAGACACACAACCACACTCACACCCCCATACACCCCCCCCATATATATATATATATATATATATATATATATATATATATATATTTATGAAGGCTATCACTAATTTTTAAATTTGACTTCGGACATTATTTTATTTTAAGTGTTAAAAGACGTTTCACTGGCTTATTCTTACGACATATGTTGGAAATTATGGCTCTCAACAACTTCCTCTGCTTTGAAGTTGTTAGTAAATGTTTTCAATTTGTTATCATTCCTAAACCTTGTTCTGCCATCCATTTATTCAAACTCGCACGTTTTTATCCTCCGTCCCTCTTGCCTTCAATCTATCTTAGGAGTAACAGATTTATCAAGCCCTCTTTCCTCATTATGTGTCCTGAAGAACCAGTCAGGTCACGTTTTCAAAATAGACGCCTCACTCTTCTATTTACTTTAAACGATGTGAATTACAATAAATATTTATAAAGAAAATACTGTTTCTCCCAAAAGTGAGACACGGGCTCGATCCCTGCTGGTAATCACATTATCGTTATTAAGATTTCTCGAATAGCCTGGCCGATAGACATAATCAGTCAGTTAAAGGCCATACGTGATCCATGCTTGGGCGATCATGTCTCTATCGTGACATGACTGACTGGGCAAAAGATTATCCTACAATAGGTTGCCATTTTTTTGCAGTAGACTGGTTGCCAGCCAAGACAATAGAGCCCAATCTGTCCTGTTATTTACCCCATAACTGGAAGGAAGAGACAGATCTATACCTTTCCCAAGAGTATTTGTGCGTAAGTGAATGCAAAGAGTTCAACTGGAATGCGAACACGGCTCAATCTGTTTCTCGTTCCAAGTCGATAACCACTGCGCAACTAGACATACTACAATCTCAATAAATTATTTAAATTAAGGCAAAAGCATACTTAATATGTGATATGGACTAGGTATGGGACCATAAAATAATGAGTCAACACGATGATAGGTCAAGAATATATAATACGTCAACAAGAGATACAAACAGATAGAAAGAGATACGAAGAGAAATAGTAATAATAGGTTGGCTACAAGTGACCGACAGACAGACTAGGCTGAGCTGAGCTGAAGTCGTACTGGAAGCCAGTGTCTCGGTCGCCCCGGCTCTGTCTTCGACAGTAATTAATTCTCGGTTATTATAGGCAAAGAAGAGTCCATTATTAAGTGGGTAACTCTCTACAAGAATATGTTGAGCAAATAGAATTTAAAAAGCCAACACAGTCTGATGCGTGAAGAGTGGATAATTACCAAAGGGTGAAGTCGCGATACTTGAAAAACTACGACATGAAAGCGACCGACATTTGGCAACGTAATGCACAGAAAATCCTCAAAACAGGTTAAATTAACATAGAAACTAAACTATCAATGCAAAAATGAAACACTTTGAAACTGGTTTATGTTGTGGGGTTCTCCCTTTTCATAAAGATGGACTCGTCAAGAATTTTACATTTACTACTGCTATAGAAGCGAAACTGAGAGAATACCGCGTTTTCACAGAGAGTTAAGCGGAGAATACGAGAGTCCAGGAAGAGATTAGCAATCAGTACCTAGTAGTTCATAGTAGCTCTGTGCTCCACTCACCAAGAAGATTATTACGCAGAAGCCATCAACTTCCGACTCAGACATACTCAATATACTACACCTTTACTTCCAGAGATTTGTACATATCCTTTTTACTAACCAGCATTCCTGGACAACTAATCCTCATTCAAGTCTGTAACCTTACGTTTATACACTTATTTTCTATCTCAATTACAGCTCATCAGCACGGTTAGACTCCAATTTCTTTTAACCCAGGATTGAAACCCGACCGAATTGGAGTCAGTCGGCGATTCTACTTCTGGGCTATGGGCGTTCGGTAGAAGAAGGCAGACTTTTTAGCGTGTATATTGTCATTATGCCCGCCCAATAGCCAGAGTGCTCTAATCAATTACTGCATGAGCGATGCGTACATGCCAGAATAGCTACTGTTTTTCAAAGTCTACCATTCTTCCAGAGTGTTCAATCAGGGTGTGAGAGCGTAAATATATATATATATATATATATATATATATATATATATATATATATATATATATACATCATACTCTCTGACCATGGAGTAGTCTTTGTAAGCATTTTTTTCTCGCACTCATACCAGCCGAAAACTTCTTACCAACAGAATACCTTTATATTATTAATGAGATGTTTGGGATTCGTGCCTTGAAATGAAATTGTTAAACATCCTGCTAAAGCATGCTCGTCTGATGTCTCCTCCTGGATGAAAACTGGCATCAACACTTTCATTCAAGCAGAGAAATACCAACCAAAACCACGTTCATCTTATTGTTTCTTGCCTCATGTTGGGCCGCTATAGCCCACAGGAATTACTCTTCTTAGTGCTGTAACAGAGCAACATATCCAATTATGACAGATGTCTCTTTGTATCACCAATGGTGTACCCAAAGTAACGAAGTTAACGTTTGTTGAAAGAATGAAACAACGTATAACCACTCATAAATTCCTTTATAGAGATAATCGGCGGCTCCGAGAGAGTATGCTGAACAACAGCAAATCTACAGTCCCCCCACTATTTTAATCAATTTGAAGTTGAATCTAAACTTATTTATAAATGGAACTTTATCTGTGTGTGTGTGTGTGTGTGTGTGTGTGTGTGTGTGTGTGTGTGTGTGTGTCGGTTACCTATAGACTCCGAAACGGCTGAACCGGTTTTCTTGAAAATTTACACAGTTGTACTATAAGCGTCTGCGAGTGTTCTTGGCTAGGCTTTGTGTCGATGTACCCCCGATAAATATGGAAAATCTAAAATCGAAAAAATCGTGTTATAGAAGGAGTGGTCGGATTTTAATCAAATTTCATACACTCATAGACAAAGACATAGGAAACGATATTCAGAAATTTCAAGGTTGCAGTTCTTGCAATAGTGCAGAAAATCGATAATATATACATATAAAGGGCAAGATGTTTGTTTGTGTGTGTCTGCTTATCTGCCTGTATATCTGTGGTTTTTTTCAGTCCTTTTAATATAGTTTTTACTTCGGGTTTGGCTCCACATAGGCATAATTGTAGTTCTTAGTCTCAGCCATGATACCATTTACTCAGAGGACTTAATTAGCCTTCAAAATTCAGTTTTCGACGAAAAAAACTTATTTGATATCGATACCAGGAAATCAAAATTTGACTTACATTCATTCATCTTTCTTTCAGTCTACGGTTTCGCTTTAACTAGAAACAACTATTGCTTTTTAGTCTTTCTTGCCAACGTCCAAAGTCTGAGCTCCAGGACCATCGATTAGTTTTAAAGCTTTCATTACACCGAGGCAACGTCGGGCTATACTGCTAGTTTTTGAATAAATTATGCAGTCTAAAAACGGAATTTTTAGCCTTCGGAATAATTTTTGCTAAAAATTCCTCATAAAATAAGATTATAAAATTAACATCTGAGTGAAAGCCATTGTAATATTTGTTAGAATAAAGACTATAAAAATCAGATTAATATTTCTTTAAATCAATGAAAATTATGCACCTTTAGCTATTGCATAATGCCTTGTATTGATCTCAGACTTTTAGTTTTAGTTTTGCTGTGAGAAATGTTACATTGCATTATAAGAACTTTAGTAAAATCAGCATTCAGCTAGAAGCAAAAATACAAATTAAGGAACAAAATTTAAGTTTATCAATCTTTTATTTGCTTTTATGAATAATAATTTCATATTAAAGAATATTAAAGTGGAAAATATTTTTTTTAAAATTGTTAATTAAAAATATTAAATAAATGTCCGATATTTCAAAATTACATTTTTTAATGGATGTGTTTTAGAAAAATTATTTTCTTGCAATAAATATAAGACAGAATTATAATTCAAAAGAAAGTAAATAAAAATCCATCTTGCACATATACAAATCTACCATCCGCCCGTGTATTGAATACTGCTGCCACATCTGGTCGGGTGCCCCTGCTATTCACCTCTGGGTTCTTGGCAAAATCCAACAGAGAATCTCTAATGTCTTGGATACCGACTTGGCAGCTTGGCTGCAGTCGCTCTCTCACCGGCGTGATGTGGCTTCCCTGTTCCTCTTCTACAAATGCTTCTGATCTAATGAACTTAACATACTGGTTTTCACTAGCAACTAGGTCCCACGTTTTTACAGTGAAACCGATAAAATGTAACCGCAATCTACTATCTCACTAACTCGCATCCTTTCTTTCAGTCTCTTTTCTCCATCCACTCCACCCCCATCATACCAGTATTCTCATCCTTCTATTACCCACCTCCTGACACCTTCTATAACCGACCACTCTTTCTCATCACTTTCCTCCTATGTAAGCCCTTGCTCAACAGTGTCAGTAAAACTGCTTTGCTTGGGGTGAAATGATTAAATAAAAATATTACCCTCATTTCAAATAAATAAATCTGTGTAAAACTGTGTGCGGCAAACATTTCTTTTGATTTCTTAAACTGACTAATGTAGCGAAATACTGAAAACCCAGAGCGCAATTGGAAAGAGAAGATTGTGAAAAAGGCCTCCTCCTCTTCTGACGCTTATTTCATGCATGTGTAATCCTGTAAAGTTTTTTGTCTCTGTTTAAAAAAATGTTGCAGATGTTGGAAAGTTGTGTTCGTTTCTCATGTAAAATCTCATAAGGAACTGAAATTTACTTTTTCTATGTTTTTCCCAATTAAATTCTAAAAAGCACTAAGATTCATGCATTCATGGTTAGAGGAGATAACACCCTAAATCTAGACGTGTAACCATATTTTCAGATGGTTAGTATAAATTTTAAGAGATTTTCAAGATGGGAAGAGATTTCTCTAAACTTTGGAGAATACAATTATTTTTCTCGGCAAAAGTAGCCGAAGTGATAAAATTGGAAAATGCAGAGTGCAAATTGCTTTTGTTAGGAGAAGTAAGCGAAGTAAGCGAATTTATCAAAGCTAGTTACCTAAGTTTAGTCAAAATATTGTCAATGCTTTTGATGATTTGTAACACTCGGTCAAAATTCGGCCTTCAGAATTTCCTGTTTACTGACTATCAGGACGGCTGGTAAGAACAGGCAGATAAGTTTTCTTCCCTTCAATTAAAAATCGAAGTGGTTAAATGATATTGTTTATTTTTCGAGATGCTAAGACGTATATAGGGAGGGGAAAATAGAAAACCTGTGCTCACCCTTAACATCCTGGTTTTGTTCCTTTTTAATAAAAAATAACCCTGGTTTTTTGTCTTTTTAATAAAACTGGAGTGGAAAACGAAATTAAGTGAGACGGAGACCAGCGACGAATTGATGGGGTCAAGCTGAAATAGCCTGCCACCAGACTTTTGCAAGAGACGGACAGACCGTGTTTGGCGAGCTGCAGGTTGAACAAACCATCGTCACGTGGTGATAATAGATCATGTATATTAGCATGCTACTGAAATACCAGCCAACTGATTTTTTTGTGTCACTTAGCTTTGACTTGCTTATGATTATGCATCTATTCGATATATATATATATAAATATAAATCTACTCAGTAACATAGCAGTCTTAAATCTGATTCTTCATTATATACCGTTGCTTCACTGGGTTTGGGCTAACCTAGTCGAGTGATGACACAGCTTTGGACGATCCGAGTTCAACAACACAACGTCGGCGGAATCGATCAAAGATCAAGAAGGTTGGCTGGACTCAGCCAGGGGTCGTGTTATAGTCGCAGTTTCTTAACATTTAACCTCGATTTTGACTTGGTTGTTTGTCTACCCTATGATGTACTTATAGCAGAGTGGTGGTGGGATCGGAGTGGTGGTGGGGTAGAAAAGAGCAACTGAACGAAAGTGTATTTGGTACGTATTTTGTGAAGGAATAAAGTTATTGTTTTTCTTCCTTTAATTCTGCATTTGTCTTTTCTCTCCTTGTTGTTGTCATCTGTATTTATCTTTCTCGTTACGCACTAATGTTCCATCTTCTTCCACTGTCCGCATTCCTGCCTCTCGCAGTCAAATTGAGGCTCTATCGTTTCTCTCTCGCCCCCTCCACAATTTGCGTACGCGTGAGCCTCCTTTTCCTTTTCCTGCGCACGCGCGCAGTCACTTTTGGGTCCGCTGCCATGATGTTTGCCTCGTCAAACGTTCACTCATATAGTTGGAACATGTCTTCGCGAACCTCTTTTTTGTCACGTCTAGTCTCGCGAAAGGCAGCCATGTTTCTTTCTCTACTTTTCTTCTTGGCAATGCTAACCTAACTTCTGGACCTACACGCGAGACAAGTCCTGACACACTTTACTTTACGAGGTAAGTCTTTTCTTTCGCCACCGAAAGAGCAAGAAATATGTTTACCAGGAATTTGAACTCGCCACGTCGTTTCCAATTTCATCGTCTCTGTCTCTTACGTTGTCTATGCATACTTTTAATACACGAGAATTTTATATTAGTGAAATACATAATAATCGAAAACGTTAATATCTATCTTACTTGACAATTATTTAGTTTTCAACATAATCCCGTTCTTTGTCACTGCGCTTAAATATTTTTCCTTCTACAGTTTAAACCTCATAAAATGAAATTCCAACAGTTAAGTGCCATCCGTCAGTTAAGTTCTGCCAAATCAGTCATATCTCTTTCGAGATATCACTGATTTAGCAGAAGATTTTCCCGGAAAAATTTGCCATTACGTTTTTCTGTAGATTGGTTTCCAATCAGTTTACCAAGTCTGTCCTGATACTTAACTGACAGAGGGAAAGAGAATAAAAGGATTAATACCATTCCCAAAGTCATTTGCGCGGAAGTGAATTCAAAAAATACAACTAGAATTCGAACTCAGCACTCCAAATTCTTGTTCTGAGCCAAAACCTACTGCACCACACGCATCCTATGAAAATGTGATATATCCCAAAAAGGAATACAATATAATACAATTAACAATAATACACATATAGGCAAGCCACACGTTGGAGCGGAATCGACTATCGAAATATTGAATGCCTTCGGCTAAGACCTTTTCTGTATTTACTAACCTTCCCACGCAAGGCCAGATGTGACACATGGTCATTTTATAGTGGGTATTCCCGGCCATATAGCCGGGCCAAAAAATGTCTGTCTATTTTTCCCCAGTCGTGGTTCTACCCTTCGGCGGAATCATGACTGCTCGGAAGCAGAGAGCGCCCTCTACCCGAAGGCAGAGTGCTGACAGTGTCAGGCAAATGCCTAAGACGTTTTCCCCTATTCGTACCGCTCGTTACCGTCTTTTATAAATTCTATTCTCGGGGATGGCAGGATGTTCCACTATAAAATGTTAATGCCAAATTCATTAAATAAATTCAATAATGCAATGATATCAGCTTAGTGGATATGTAAAACAGGCTTAAACACCAAAAAGAAAAAAAAATTATAATCTAACATGTGAACAAAATAACTCCAAAAGAAAAAAATATTCTCCTTTTTTTCTTTTGACATAATGTTTATTCAGTCAGTTAAATGCCATACGTGATACACGCTTGGGCAATCATGTCTCTTTCAAGACATGATTGGGTGGGCAGAAGATTATCCCCCAGTAGGTTTCCATTATTTTCTGCGGTTAACTGGTTGCCAACCAAGGCTATAGAACCCAATCTGTCCTGTTATTTAACTGATAACTGGAAGGAAGAGACGAATTAATACCTTTCTCAAGAGTAATTGCGTGTAAATGAATGCAAATGATTCAAGTGGAATTTGAATTCGGCTCCCCGAGTTTATAATAACGAATAAATAGAATATGTTATCACATTATCCCAGAAAGGTACTTTACAAATGAACAAATATATTTTTTAAAAACTGAAAACCCTGAATTGACAATATAATATTTCTTGATTTCTGATATGAGTCATGTTTATTGTTTCATGCTAATTCTTTTTTTTCTTTTTCTTTTTTTTGCAAGAAAAAAGCAAAATAAAAATGTAACAAAATTATATCTTCAAGACTTGCCAATGAAGATCTCAAGTATAAAAGATAGCTTAAATATTTACAAAGCATTGTACAATAAACTGTGAATCTTATAACTCTGTCGACAAGAAAATACAAATGTAATATATTTGCGTTGTTTTTTACTCTACATCAGTCATGGGCAATCATGCCTCGAAAGAGACATGACTGACTGGGCAGAAGATTATCTCGCATTAGGTTGCTATTGCTTTCTGCGGTAGACTGGTAGCCAGCCAAGGCTATAGAACCCAATCTGTCATGTTATTTAACCCATAACTAAAGGGAAGAGACGGATTCAAAATTTCTTAATTTAATAATGTTGTCGTCTACTACTTTCTCCGTTATTAAGACTTCAGATTCTCCCTCTATTTGGCTAGTCTACCCGCTGATTTACGTATAGCTGGGCAGAGGAGGTAACTGACAGATTGATGCCTTTCTAAAGCGCATTTGAATTAAAGTGAACGCAGTATATTCAGGAATTTGAACTCGCTTCGCTATTTCCATTTTCCTTGTTGCTCTCCCTTACATTGTCCACGCATATTCTTAATATATGAGATTTGACAATCCCTCAAAATCATCTTGTTATTTTACTCTCTGTTTATCTGTCGATCGATCGAGTTCTTCCTAAACGCCGTTGGATAGCAATTTTCAGATCGCTCCAGAGGTTTTCAGTCGAATTCATTTCCGGTTTGGGGCATTTCTATTTTCTTGAACCATTCTCAAGTTACGTACGCTTGGAAACGCAGTATTACATTTTTAACAGTTTTCAAAGTTTTTGTAGCAATGTTCATATTGAGAATTGTTGATTTCTATATACATTAGTGTTTGTTATTCCACATTGTGTCAGTCGTAATTTATTAACAATTAGCGATAGATTACACAGTTTTATATTAATCAGTAAGTATATATTAATTTATTTGATGTATTATACTGAATTTTTTTCTTCCGAGATTATGGCTTATCAGAAATACTTATACAACATTTAGGGTCGGTTTCCTCACAACAAAAGAAGTATAACGCTTTCTATAAAAATATGTCTGCAAATACATTCTTTTTAGTTAAGTTTATAGTTTACGGTAGAGGCTGTTAAAGGCACAATCCTAAAATACTTTCACAAAGTTTATGAACAGGTTTTTGATTTTACCATAAACATTCTTAAAACTCAATAACTAAGAAAGGAAAGGATTTACGCACATATGTATATGTGAACATTTGTTGTTGTTTTTGGTTTGTGGAACTCGCCCTCAAAGTTTGTAAATGTATTGCTGATACACTCTGTACAAATGTGTGTGTGTGTGTGTGTGTGTGTGTGTGTGTGTGTGTGTGTGAGCAAAATATGCAGGTATAGTATAGCTGTAAAAAGACATAAAAATTAAATACAAAAATCCTTATCTTAGCCGACGCTATACACACACACACAACGTATATATATATATATATATATATATATATATATATATATATATGCATATATATATGTATATGTATATATATATATATATGTGTGTGTGTGTGTGTGTGTGTGTGTGTGTGTGTGTGTGTGTGTGTGTGAATTAAAAGGAAAGAGAGGAAAACTATTCTTGTCTGACACTTTTCATCTTTTGCCCGACATTATCCAGGCAGTGTTATTCTTCAGAAGACAAAACGCGTCATCTAAGAATAGTTTTCCCGCTTGGCGTTTCTCATTCATTTTTAAATTTTGGGAAGCGTTATAACAGAAGACGAAAATTGCGACACAGAGATCCGAAGGCGAATTGGCATGGCGAAGGATGCATTCCGAAAATTGAGTAAGGTATTAAGAAACAGGACAATTTCGCTAGAAACAAGAAAGAGAGTACCGGATTGCTATGTGCTGTCCGGCCTTCAATATGGCAGTGAATGCTGGACAATATTATCAAAGATGAACGAAAAATTTGAAGCCACTGAAATGTGGTTCTACATTAGGATGCTGCGAATATCATGGATTGATCAGATGAGCAGTGATGAGGTCTTGGAAATGATGGAAACAAAAGGAAAATTAATACTGAGCATCAGGAAGAGACAGCTGAAGTACCTGGGACACGCAATGAGGAAGGAGGGTTTGGAGAATCTGATACTAACAGGCCAGATAGAAGGAAAAAGAGACAGGAGAAAGCAACGGATAATATATTTCAACGACCTAATCAGGTGGATGACCGGACGAGGGTTGCATGATGTAACAGGAGAAAGCGTGCTCAGAGCCACCAGGGATAGGGAAACGTGGAAAGCCCTGAACAGTTACGTCCTGAACGGACAGGGTACATAGAACAAGAAGATACACTCTAAGAATATTTTACACACACACACACACACACACACACACACACACACACACACACACACACGCATAAACATATCTATCTATATAAGATGTATAACTAATGTATTTGATAAATTGTGTTGTATATGGTCCTTTTTTGTTCATATTTACTTTTTTTAATGATTTCTTTAAGTTTTTCCATATATATATATATATATATATATATATATACTGGTCTAATTTTGTTATGACCAAACACTAAATAAGTAAACAATCAATATATATATATATATATATATATATATATATATATATATATATATATATTGATTGATTGATTGATTGATTGTTTACTTATTTAGTTTTTGGTCATAATAAAATTAGACCAGTACACATGTGTATTAAAAAGTTTTCAATACAATTTTTGGTAGAACTTTTGTGTATTCTTCATTTGTAAACGAGTTATTGCGCGACCTAGGATTCTACCATGTGGTGTCTTCAGGCGATTTGCAATAACTGATTTTATCTTTTTTTTTCTTTTTTGCTCACATAACGGTGAATTTTTTAACGCCAAATTTTTAATATTAGAAGAAATTATGACGTTTTCATCTATAGTTGTATGAACCTAATAGTTATTTTATGGTATGCTTACACTTAGTCAAAATTTCATTCAATAATTCATTTTTGTTTGGGAAAAACATAATCGCTAACTTTTCTTCCTGGCACAGTCTACATATTTTGCCACCGTTGTGAGGCTTAGCTCTTTTCAGTATACTCCACGTTATGACTAGGTCTTTTCCATTTACTTTCAATTTCCACACGTGGCTAGCCAATTTTGTACAATTTTTTAAGTTTTCTATTTTAAATGTAGACCAAAAGAATACAATTTCATCAATATAGAATTTTGAAATGTGCAGAATTTACAAGTAAGTGTAAAATCCGCTCGGAGTTTACAAGACATTTGAAGATACACAAAAATCGGTCACCTGTACGGGTGGGACGTCAAAAGGAATAAGACAGAGTTAGTATGCCGTGTGTGCGGCTAAGATTATAAGCCTGCTGCTGGCTTCAAGAGTTACTATTGATTCCACGGTCGACACCACATTCAGCATTGTGTCAATGCTATTTTGTCACACATGGTAAATCTCGTCTGACGAGTAAACAGCTATATAGGTAATCATTCACACCAAACAAGACAGTAATTTAGGATAGGTAAAAAAAACAAAAAAACAGGGTTCAACAAGATGGCGATTGACGGTGTATTTAAATTTCTGAAGAGTGTAGTTATCAGGGATGTGCGTTGTGGTGCAGTGGATTTTGGTTCAGAACCATATTTTTTTATAATTGTGTCGCCCCAAGCAAGGCATTTTACTGCCACTGTTGTGCAGGGGTTTATATAGAAGGAATGTTATGAGAAAGTGACAGGTTACAGGTGTTGTCAGGAAGAGGTTAAGAGAAGGATGATAATACTAATGAGAGTGGGGTAGACGGAGAAAGGAGCATGAGAGAGAGGATGCAATCAGTGAAATATAACTTTCTATATTCAGTTTTATTATAAGTTTGTCTGTTTTACTGGTTGATACAACACTGTTAAAAATTTTTCATCTCAGGCCTGAAGTAAATGAGGTTTTTCTTTATAATCATATCACCCCAAGCAAGGCGGTTCACTGCCACTGGTGCACAGGGGGTTACATAGAAGAAAAGTTATGAGAAAGTGTGACAGGTTATAGGGGGTGTCAAGAAGTGGGTAATAAAAGGATGAGAATACTGATAAGAGTGGGGTGGACAGAGAAAGGAGCATGAGAGAGAGGATGCGAGTCAGTGAGATAGGAGATGACTATTGGCTTACATTTGAATTCTTGAAGATTGTAGCTGTCGGGAAAGCTAGAAAACAGAACGGAATTCCACAAGCGGGAAGTGCGAGAAAAGAAGCTGCTGGAGTAAAAAGTCCGTTTTCAATTTATTGGTTTCACAGTAAAAGAGTAGGACCAACTTGCTAAACTTGTGAACGAGTAAATTCATTTTTGATCGAGGCGAGAGTAAACTGTAGTGTCGTTAGCGTATATAATTACTTGAGATCTTATTAGAACTACGAAATCGTTAATGTAGATAAGGAAAAGCGTAGGACCTAGAATGTAACCTTGTATCCTCACATTGAAGAGACTTTTCCACCGACCACGCACATCGCAGGAAAATCGTTGAAGCAACATGAACTTGCAATACTCTTAAATTATTATTTTGACATTTTCACGAAATGAGTTAGTAATTTTTCTAATGATTTTCCAACTAAACTATATTATTTATTTTATTATCTTATAAAAATAGTGACTTTGGCAATAAAAGTATATTTTATGAGGCGTGAATATTTCTGCTTCAGCACTTTGTGCATATAAATGCTGATTGATAAATAATATCTCTCATAACATTAAAACAAATAGAATAATGAAACTAGTGTCAGAAATGATAAGAATTTGTTTTTTCTGTTCAACTTTTGGTTTAAAAATTATTCTTCTACTATAAGCTATGTCCTTTCTGATCATGGGTCTTCACAACATCCTCTCCTTTTCAGCTCACAATAAATTTAGAATTTTCGCCATCTTTCCTAAACATTGCTCCTTCTTGCATTCACTCAAGTTTGGCAGGCAGATTATGCGTTCGTTCTTGTTACCGTCTATCTCTCCGATGGGTATCAATTTTTCCAAACCTCCTTTCTTCATTATGTGCCTTAGAAATTTCTAGTGTCTTTTTGAAGTGTTAAGTATAAGTATTTTTTCTTTGTTTTTAGTATTTTGTCGTTGATCACCTATTCAGTCTATGGTATTCTCAGGATTCTTCTGTAGAAACTCATTTCTGATGATTTGGATTTCTTTCTCATATATAAAAAGATTATCTACCATTCACTGCTATGTAGAAGGATTTATATTATCTAACAGTGTCCTTTCCTTTAATTCTAACGAAAATTCTTTTTTATTTTTTTAATAATTTGCTTAGCTTTTGGTAGGCATCTTTCTTTATTCCTATTCATTTCCGGATTTCAATTTTGCACTTCACCATTCTCTTTCTAGATATATAAATTGTTTATTTCGCTATTTTCAAATTGTGATTAGTATGTTGGGTTGTTCCTTTTTCTAACAGACATACATTATGTCTTCTTGAAATTGATATTTAGATTTTTCTTCTCCTTTTCCTTAACTACCTTATATAAAAGTTTCCTTTTCAGTGTTTGTTATCAACACTGTGTTATCTCTTTTAATTCCTCTTAATGAAGAAATTTTGTTTGTGATTTACTCTTGAACGTCTTTTTTATATTAATATCACCCCAACGAAGGCGGTTTACTGCCACTGGTACGCAGGGGGTTACATAGGAGAAAAGATAGGAAAAAGAGTGACAGGTCATAGGGGGTGTCAGGAAGTGGGTAAGAGAAGGATGAGAATACTGATGAGAATGGAGTGGACGGAGAAAGGAACAGGAGAGAATGGATGCAAGTCAGTGAGATAGTCAGATGACTATTGATTTTACATTTAAATTTTTGGAAATTGTAGCTGTCGGGGAAGCAAGTATACGGATGTGAATTCCACTGGCGGGAAGTGCGAGAAAAGAAGCTGATGGAGTAGAATTTGCGTTTATATTTTATTGGTTTCACAGTAAAACGGTGGGACGAAGTTGCTAAACTTGTGGCTAGAGTAAATTCATTCATAAGGGGCACCAGAAACTAAGTTCATCGGAGCAGAAGCCGTGAAAGTATTTGCAGAAGAGACACAGGAAAGCCTCATTACGTCTTCTTCTGATTTAAGATAAAACAAATAGAGCAAAATCTGGGTTGGGT
>JBBBDQ010001347.1:385000-420000 GCA_037127315.1 Ascarosepion bandense | reverse complement strand
AACGTTTTTACTCAATTGCCCGACATTGCAGTTCAATGCTTTGTAACTAAACAATGGAGTCTTGTAGACAGAAAAACTAAAATTATCAAGGCAGATTTGGGTGTATTCCGTCTGAGAGAAAGACTGAATACATTTCATTCGATGTGTGCCGGCCCCGAGGAAAGACGGAATCTTGTGTTAAAGGATGTGTAAATGATATTAAATGAGGTGTGCCAGCAAGATCACGTCCGCCCACGGGCAGGCTTTACGGGAGTGTTAAACTTAGATGAACGCGGAAAAAGAATCAATATTGAAAATGAGAAGGAAAGAGAGACAGAAAACAAGGTAAACAACATTTGAATTGTTTACCAAACATTCACATAGATAGATAGATAGATAGATAGATAGATAGATAGATAGATAGATAGATAGATAGATATAAAGAAAGACACAAAACAAAAAGATAGATAGATAGATAGATAGATAGATAGATAGATAGATAGATAGATAATACTAGTCAGAAGGAGACAGACATATCTGAAAATATTTTGATAATTATCACACAGGAACATATATATATATATATATACGCTCTCACATCCTGATTGAGCACTCTGGAAGTATGGTAGACTTTGAAAAACAGTAGCTACTCTGGTATGTACGCATCGCTCATTCAGTCATGGATTAGAGCACTCTGGCTATTGGGCGGGTATAATGACAATATACACGCTAAAATGTCTGCCTTCTTCTACCGAACGCCCATAGGCCAGACGTAGAATCGCCGACTGACGCCAGTTCGGTCGGGTTTTGATCCTGGGTTAAAAGCAGTCGGAGTCTAACCGTACTGATGAGTTGTGATACAGCGAAACAAATCTGTCTGCGGATGACTATATATATATATATATATATATATATATATATATATATATATATATATACACAAAAACCTATATGTGTGTGTGTGTGATATAATATAGTTTGAATGTATTCTATATTTCTATAGTGTATTGTAAATGTAAAAGTGGACAATGATATCAACACCCACCCAGCGGTGACATTCTGTTTCAAGTTTATACGCGATCGACAAGCCAGATAGATAGATAGATAGATAGATAGATAGATAGATAGATAGATAGATAGATAGATATAGAAAGAAAGACAAAAACAAAAATAGATAGATAGATAGATAGATAGATATAAAGAAAGACACAAAACAAAAATAGATAGATAGATAGATAGATAGATAGATAGATAGATAGATAGATAGATAGATAGATATAAAGAAAGACAAAAGAAAATAGATAGATAGATAGATAGATAGATATAAAGAAAGACAAAACAAAAATAGATAGATAGATAGATAGATAGATAGATATAAAGAAAGACACAAACAAAAATAGATAGATAGATAGATAGATAGATATAAAGAAAGACACAAAACAAAAATAGATAGATAGATAGATAGATAGATAGATAGATAGATAGATAGATAGATATAAAGAAAGACACAAAACAAAAATAGATAGATAGATAGATAGATATAAAGAAAGACACAAAACAAAAATAGATAGATAGATAGATAGATAGATAGATAGATAGATATAAAGAAAGACACAAAACAAAAATAGATAGATAGATAGATAGATATAAAGAAAGACACAAACAAAAATAGATAGATAGATAGATAGATAGATAGATAGATATAAAAGAAAGACACAAACAAAAAATAGATAGATAGATAGATAGATATAAAGAAAGACACAAAACAAAAATAGATAGATAGATAGATAGATAGATAGATAGATAGATAGATAGATAGATAGATAGATAGATATAAAGAAAGACACAAAACAAAAATAGATAGATAGATAGATAGATAGATAGATAGATATAAAGAAAGACACAAAACAAAAATAGATAGATAGATAGATAGATAGATAGATAGATATAAAGAAAGACACAAAACAAAAATAGATAGATAGATAGATATAAAGAAAGACACAAAACAAAAAATAGATAGATAGATAGATAGATAGATAGATAGATATAAAGAAAGACACAAAACAAAAAATAGATAGATAGATAGATAGATATAAAGAAAGACACAAACAAAAATAGATAGATAGATAGATAGATAGATAGATAGATAGATAGATATAAAGAAAGACACAAAACAAAAATAGATAGATAGATAGATAGATAGATATAAAGAAAGACACAAAACAAAATAGATAGATAGATAGATAGATAGATAGATAGATAGATAGATAGATAGATATAAAGAAAGACACAAAACAAAAATAGATAGATAGATAGATATAAAGAAAGACACAAACAAAAATAGATAGATAGATAGATAGATAGATAGATAGATAGATAGATAGATAGATATAAAGAAAGACACAAAAACAAAAATAGATAGATAGATAGATAGATATAAAGAAAGACACAAAACAAAAATAGATAGATAGATAGATAGATAGATAGATAGATAGATAGATAGATAGATAAATAGATATAAAGAAAGACACAAAACAAAAATAGATAGATAGATAGATAGATAGATAGATATAAAGAAAGACACAAAACAAAAATAGATAGATAGATAGATAGATAGATAGATAGATAGATAGATAGATAGATAGATGATAGATAGATATAAAGAAAGACACAAAACAAAAATAGATAGATAGATAGATATAAAGAAAGACACAAATAAAAATAGATAGATAGATAGATAGATAGATAGATAGATAGATAGATATAAAGAAAGACACAAAACAAAAATAGATAGATAGATAGATATAAAGAAAGACACAAAACAAAAATAGATAGATAGATAGATAGATAGATAGATAGATAGATAGATATAAAGAAAGACACAAAACAAAAATAGATAGATAGATAGATAGATATAAAGAAAGACACAAAACAAAAATAGATAGATAGATAGATAGATAGATAGATAGATAGATAGATATAAAGAAAGACACAAAACAAAAATAGATAGATAGATAGATAGATAGATAGATAGATATAAAGAAAGACACAAAACAAAAATAGATAGATAGATAGATAGATAGATAGATAGATATAAAGAAAGACACAAAACAAAAATAGATAGATAGATAGATAGATAGATATAAAGAAAGACACAAAACAAAAATAGATAGATAGATAGATAGATAGATAGATAGATAGATAGATATAAAGAAAGACACAAAACAAAAATAGATAGATAGATAGATAGATAGATAGATAGATAGATAGATAGATATAAAGAAAGACACAAAACAAAAATAGATAGATAGATAGATAGATAGATATAAAGAAAGACACAAAACAAAAATAGATAGATAGATAGATAGATAGATAGATAGATAGATAGATAGATATAAAGAAAGACACAAAACAAAAATAGATAGATAGATAGATAGATATAAAGAAAGACACAAAACAAAAATAGATAGATAGATAGATAGATAGATAGATAGATAGATATAAAGAAAGACACAAAACAAAAATAGATAGATAGATAGATAGATAGATATAAAGAAAGACACAAAACAAAAATAGATAGATAGATAGATAGATAGATAGATAGATATGAACAGACTAGATAGATAGATAGATAGATAGATAGATAGATAGATAGATAGATAGATATAAAGAAAGACACAAAACAAAAATAGATAGATAGATAGATAGATAGATAGATAGATAGATAGATAGATATAAAGAAAGACACAAAACAAAAATAGATAGATAGATAGATAGATAGATAAATAAATAAATAAATAAAGAAAGAAACAATGAAATACAAAAACATGTTAAGGAGACGTGCAGTCATATCTATAAGACATTTATCTTTATGCTTCTGAGGATGTATTTAAATTTTTGATGACTGAACGTGAGAATTGCGATTAGAATCGAACTTACGGTTACATCTAGCGAGTTGTGAAGAAACAAATTAAATAAGAACATGAAAAAAGTATATTTTTCCCATTGTCTTCCTACAAGGTTTCCGAAATAATGTGGTCACTTTTTGAAAAGGCAATGAATCCAGTGTTTATTGATTTCAAAGAAGATTAAGGTTTAAAGTTAAAATATATTTATGTTAATTTTCTTACAAAACTAATCATCTCATCTGTTACACGCAATTGTGTGTAGGGCAGCAACTTTTTCCGTATACAAACTGTTTTTTGAGGGGGGGGGGGCAGGTTTGTTAACCCTGCGCCCAACCCACAAGCCTGGAGAACTGATGGACCACTCTTTGTCCGTACGTTTACAGCACCTAGTATTCCCAAACGGTCACCCATCTAAGTACTTACTAGTCTCGATATTGCTTAACTTCGGTGAAAGGACTAGAATCGGTGTATTCAACACAATATAGCCTCAACCAAAGGGTTGATAAACAAACTCCTATCATGTCCCGGTGGAGTATTTCGCCCTTCACAAACACTGCATGATCCGTAGCAGCCATGTAATGGAGAAATTTTTCTCAATGTTCTTTTGGATCCTTGTGATTGGTCACTAGGAGAGCAATGTATCTTCTTCCCTCTACCATGAACCTCTAAATCTTTACAAAGGGTGCTGAAAACTTTCTTGAAAACTGGAGATAACTTGGTTCCATTGGTTTTCCCAGCGTTCACAATAGAATTTAGCTACTTCTTTCGTGCATTTCAACGTGCATCTTACAAAGATTGTTACATATTTTAAACTAAATATTAAAGAAATTCATGCATGGACCTGAAAAAATAAAATGTTAGAGAAAATCAAATAGTCAGCACACCAGTACATGTATATATATATATATAATTTTTGTATGATATTTTAAGTGTCCATAATGATATTTGTGTTGCTACACGTATTTCGAGTATAAAGTTGACTCCTTTCAGGCGAATGAACTTGTGACTTTACATATCGAGAAACGTTTGTTTTGCCGATGGCCAAAATATCGTGTATATTTAGATAAGTGGTCGGTGAGAAGGTCAGAGAGTTCATATGCGTGTGTGTTCGTTTGTTGTCCTTTTTCATACACGCACGTTAAATCTCTTCCGTTTTGAAAGTCAGTCACCTTTCGTTGGCCAGAAAATTCAGTTCTACTCTACGGGTCATCTACGTTTTTTGTTTTTTGTTTTTTGTTTTTGTTGTTGCTGTAATGTTTTTGGAATACTATTTTTGCAATGGTTCCCAATTTTTTTTAATTTTTTAGCGCGTTTGAATTTAGTGTGTCTGTGTGTGTGTCTTAGGTTTTTCGTCTTGAAGGAAGGCTTGTATTTTTTATAAATATTTCTTCCTGCATCACGAGCGTGTCATAATCTGCATTTTGGTAGATAGGCATTACTCTGAATTTACCTCCATTCGTGTAACTTTTGGGAAACATACAATTTCCTATTATTGGCTTGTTTAATGCCACTTCTCTGCAGTACTACACTTTTATTCAGGCCTTAGGTCACCTTCACGTATATTTTTGCGCATTCATCGCATTTTAGAGCATAAATTGCGTTTTTAGAGTTGCAGCTCAGATTTGGTTTTATTTCGAATGTAGATGTCATTTCGAACTTGAAGTGGTTTCCTTCTATTATTATGTTGCATAGCCCACATCTTTCTTTGTTGCATTTCCTGACCCCCTGTGTTGTGTTTTGATGCGGTTACCATGTTTGTTTTTATTTTTTGGTTGTGTTTGCTTTCAATTATTTTAGTTGTCTTTAAGTTGTCTTTAAGATTTCCTTTATCATTTTTGTTGAGTAATTCCATGTGTCTTTTTATCATTGTAAATAAATCTGGGTGGCTTTTGTTGTATGTGGAGGCGTGTTTTTCATGTTTTTTTTTTTTAGGTTTTTTTTTTTTTTTTTTTGTATTCCAGAAAGATTCTAATGGTATTTCTACTGTCAGTTGGAAACCCTTGTTTATTAGTGGAGTGGAGTTTCCGCTTAATTGTAGTGGTTTTCGTAGTTCCTCTAGGCGTATCTTCCAAAAGGTTTCGTCAGCTACTATTGTGCAAATTCGTCGTGCGAGGATGAATTTTAGACAACTTTTAGAGTGGTGACTCTTGACATAGATGTATTGTTGGGTGTCTGTGGGTTTATGGTAAATGTCTGTAATGATGTAATTGTTTTTGTTTTTTCATGAGTACGACTTGGAATACAAGTTCATTATAACTATATACTAATGTGAATTTAATTTTGGTGTGCAAGTTTTGGAGTAGTGTGTAATTTATTTATGTCTCTTCATGTTGATCTCCAAAAGATAAAACAATCATCTACATATCTCTTCCATGATTTAGTGAATTCTGTTTTTATGTCTTCCCCATATTTGTGTTCTATTTGGTGGTATAGATTTCCTTCTAGATATGTTAGTGTGGTGTTAAATATGTCGGTGCCATTTTTGTCCCCATCGCGGTAACTGTTGTCTGATGACAATTTTGGTTGTTAAATTGGAATGGACTGTTGTCTAAAATTAGTTCTACTCTGTATAATAAATTATTTTTTAAAGCGTATGGGAAGTAATTCTGGGTGTTATTCAATCCAAAAAATCTAATGGCTTGTTTTCCCTGTTCATGGGGTTGTACAGGCTGTTCTCGTCAAATGTTACTATGAGTGTACTTGGGTCTACATTTTGTGGTATGAAGTTTAGGAAATATATGTTATCTCTGATGTAGCTTTTTATTTTTGTGGTGTTGTTATATATATATAACTTTTACGGAAAACTACGACGGTGACATTAACCGATATATTTATTTAAAATTAATTGTTTGAACACAATTTGTAATTCTTCTTCTATGTGCCCTGTCCCTTCAGGACGTAAGCGATCATGGCAGTCTACGTCTCCCTATCCCTGGTGGCTCCTAGCACGCCTTTTCCTGTTACACCATGCAACCCTCGTTTCGTCATCCACCTGATTAGGCCCTTCAAATATGTTATCCGTTGCTTTCTTCTGTCTCTTTTTCCCTCTCTCTGGCTTGTTAGTATCAGGTTCTCCAAGCCCTCTTTCCTTATTGTATGTCCGATGAACTTCAGCTGTCTCTTCCTGATGCTCAGTATTTATTTTCCCTTTTGTTTCCATCATTTCTACGACCTCATCATTGCTCACATGCTCGATCGATAATATTTGCAGCATCCTTCTCTATAACCACATTTCAGTTGCTTCAAGTTTTTCATTCATCTTTGATGATATTGTCCAGCATTCACTGCCTTATTGAAGAACTGACAACACATAGCATCCAGTATTCTCTTCCTAGTTTTTAATTGTCCTGTTTCTTAATACTTTACTCAACTTCTGGGATGCTTCCTTCATTATTCGTATTTGGGCGGATAGTCTGTTTTTTGTTGTTTTTTTTGTTGTTGTTTTTTTTGTTGTTGTTTTTTTTGTATAAGTAAAATCCCCTGATCCTGAAATATTCGAGAAATCTTGTAAAAAATATATATCTTCCGGTAGGATTCGAACTGATGCATGGGATTTGCAGGCTCGAATCCTACGAAAAAATAGATATTATCTTAACAAGATTCCTCAAATATTTCAGACCAGTGGATATTAAAAATGTCCTGTTTAATTATAGAAAAACAGTCTGTCCACAAAAGTAAGAATACGCTTTTGAGGAGGTTAAGATAATAAATGAGTATAGGTCAGGTTTTATCAAATATACCACCATTTTTATTTTTGACTCCTTAAGTTAACGTCTTTTATTATATGTGATTAATTTTTATTACTCTCTGTATTGTATATCTTTGATATGTTTCTTGTATAAATCATTGTGGTATTCATGTGAATGTTCATTATTATATATGTATTGTAGTTTTCATTTTATAAAGAGTTATTTTTTTCGTATATTTGTATATTCATGTAATTATAGCCTATTTGTTCTTCCGTGTGTGTATCAGGTGGAACGTAATCTCAGGTTACTGTTTGTGCTAAGTTATATCATGTTTTGTGTATTTTCGTGTGTGGATTCTACTTTTGAATTCATTCTTTGGTTTTCTGCATATTCTTTTTGTGAAGATTAGTTAAGCACATCTCTACTTTGCACGGAGGTGGTCTTCTTTTGGCTGATTGGTGTGTTGATTGAAACTCCAAGGGCTGTGTTTATCATTGGTTGATTTCGCATGAAGTCAGTTGACCACATAAGTTATATCCAGGTTATATATATATATATATAGGTTGCAAGATATTTGAAAGAATAGAAAGATGGAAAGGATGCATGTGATAAGAGAAATAGAGAAAGAGAGAGTTTCTTTGTCACTCTATTAGTAAAGTGGAAAGGGTACATTTCAGTACGCGTTAACTACTATCTAGTCATCACACGAGTATCCATTAAAATTATCTGGAAACACACACACACACACACACACACACACACATATATATATATATATATATATATATATATATATATATTTTAATTCAGATAATTTAATCCAAGTGAAAAAAGCAGGAAGGTAAATTCCAAAAACCCGATCCTAATTAATATTAAAAATTTTATTTTAATATTAAAAAATGATACAGAAAGAGAGCTCCGTGTAATAAAATATTACAGAGGAAATATAAATTAAAAAAGGATTAATTCAATGATGTTGAATGATTATTTCGATGTGAAAATCCCCACACATCACCTCAGCAACCGAAAAATCCTTTCAGAAACTCTGAGTTTCTGAAAGGATTTTTCGGTTGAATTAAGGATTTTTCGGTTGCTGAGGTGATGTGTTATCCCCCGTGGGGATTTTCACATCGAAATGGTCATTCAACATCATTGAATTAATCCTTTTTTAATTTATATATATATATATATATATATATATATATATATATATATATATATATATGTAAAATCAGATAAAACTTAGTGGGGAAATAACCATTTTCAACATATCACTTTATGATATGCATTCTTCGACCCCTTCTAAACAGAGAATGAAGAAAATTCTAAGCCCAGAGGTTAATTTAGGTAAACGAAGGGGTTGAGATGTATTGTTTTCTGTTTTTCTTCTTTTTTTTTTTTTGTTTGTTTTTTCTTTTAGCCTGACAGGGGGACGGGGCCAGTAGTAATTCTTTCTTTTTAAAAAAGCAAAAATCTATAATAAAATAGCTACAATATGTCACCACGAATACTAGTTGAACTTTTGTTTGTAGATTTAATTTCAAAATTATTGAAAAGTTATCATGTATAGTTAGAAAACACCTGTTACGTTCGCCATTATTAAACAAAATTAAAGATCACTTCATGATAATAAATCAATCTGTATATTCACGCAATTTTAGAATACTAAATGTCGATTAAGAAAATTTAATATTCGACAAAGTAAATCTGCTAAAAAGTTTATGAAACATCAAAAGCAAATCTATGAACTCTGTTTTCGTATTTTTAAAGGAGACACCAATAAAAAGTGAATGGTGAGCGTGTCAAAATGGCCTCTTTCTACAGTTTGAGAAAGTAATTTTAAAACAGATCTACATGTTAAGTAGAAATTTGATACATCAGAAAGATTTCACCCAGATTCAGCTAGGTAATATGAACGCGGAGGATACGTTAAATATTCTTATTGTTCGACATTTTTCAGCTGGAGAAGAAAAATAAAGGATTTCGTTTTCATACTATAATGAAATAAGAGATGTTGCATTTTCTACCAGTCTCACAACGAACAAAGAATATCTAATAAGAAGAATGAAATGAATAATGGGGAAAATAAATAAAAAAAGGAAAGAATAGAAGACAGGTTTAGCAGAACGTAAAAAGAAGACATTACATATTCCTATAAGCCTCACAATATTTTTTTTATAATTGTTTCACCACTGGTGCGCAGGGATTAGAGTGATAGAAGAAAGAAAAAGAACAAAATACAGGGAATGCCGAAGAAAGGATAAGCGAGAAATGAGATTCGAGGTGATAGAAGATGGCAATTGACGCCGCATTTAAAACCTTTGGAGATAGTAGCTATCAGGGAAGCAAGTATATGGAAGGGAATTCTACAGGCAGGAAGAAAATAGAAACTGATAGAGAGGAAGTTACGGTTACATTTGACTATTTTGACGTTAAGCCTGTGGGACACAGTTTCCAATCTAGAAGCACAAATAACTTCATGTGGCCGGGATACCAAAGAAAAACGCTTGGCAGAGCAGAATCCGTGAAAATATTTGTATAAAAGGCAGAGACAGTGACTCAAATACAGTCACTTTCTCACCGGCCCAATGTGGCTTCCCTGTGTCTCTTCTACAAATATTTTCACGGCTTCTGCTCCGATGAAACTAGCTCTCTGGCGACCCCCTATATATGAATTTACTCGAGCCACAAGATTAGCAACTAGGTCCCAGAGTTTACTATGAAAATAATAAAATATAAAAGCAAATTCTACTCCATCAGCTACTTTTCTCGCACTTCCCGCCTGTGAGATTCCCTTCCGTTTATTTGTTTCCCCAACAGCCACAATCACCAAAAATTTAAATGTAAAGTCAATAGCCATCTTCTATCTCACTAACCTGCATCTTCTCTCTCTCTCTCTCTCTCTCACTCTCTCTCTCTCTCTTTCTCTCTCTCATGCTCCTTTCTCCGTCAACTTCACTTACAGAGAGTAATGAAAATTAATCACATATAATAAAAGACGTTAACTTAAGGAGTCAAAAATAAAAATGGTGGTATATTTGATAAAACCTGACCTTTACTCATTTATTATCTTAACCTCGTCAATAGCGTATTCACATTCATTTCTTACCCACTTCCTGACACCCACTGTAACCTGTCACTCTTTCTCATAACTTTCATCCTATGTAACCCCCTGTGCACCAGTGGCAGTAAACCGCCTTGATTAGGGCGATATGATTATAAAAAATTTAAAAAAATAAAAGTGGAATATTTAATTAGAAAAAGAATATTAATTCTTGGGAATATAAAGGTAAAAAGAGGGTAAATGAGCCAAGCAATTTCCAATGGCACACAAATTGTGTAAAATTAAAATTAACAAAGTATGTTGTCGATATTGAGCAACCGGATAAAACCATAGAAGGTTAAGTCTCCCATTAATGGTTCTTATTCTTCTTTATGTGCCGTATCACTTCAGGACCGAGGCGATCATCGACTTCCACTTGTCTCTATGTCTTGTCGCTCTCAATATTTTTCTCTTAGTATCTCTTTTAAACCCCGCTCCGTCATCCATTTGCTTAGACCTAACAAGCATGTCTCACGCTGCTTTCTCCTGTCTCTCCTTCCCTTTTTTCCAAACTGTGGGTAATAAATTCTCCAGGCCCACTTTCCTCATTAATGTCCCAGGAATCTTATTTGTATCTTCCTGATATTAAGTATGAGTTTTCTTCTCGTTTGCATCCTTTCCAACACCTCATCGTTGCACACGTGCTCAGTCCATGGTATTCTCAGCATCATTCTGTGAACTACATTTCTGCTGCCTCAAGCCTCTCCTTCGTCCTTGATGAGATCGTCTAACATTCACTTCTATACAACAGGATAGATATCACATAGCAACTCAGCACTCTTTTCTTTGTTTTTAATGATATTTTCCTGTCTTTCAGTACACTGATTAGCTTCTTAAATGCGCCTTTGGCCATGCCAATGCATCTTTAGATCTTCATTTTTCACTTTCCATCTTCTGTCAAAACACTTAAAAACTTAAAGAATAACTTTTGACAACAGTTTATTGTTATTAATGTGGTGTACATATAATTGTATATATTACTGTAGAAAATATACTGTAGAACACGTGTATTGACTTTGATTTGTATAAAATACGTATATTTTTAGTAGACTGAATGATTTCAAAGTAGGTATATATTTGGGAAAAGGTTACCGACCACTAGTGTAGAATTCGTTGCCTTAAGTAAAACAAGTTTAGACTTGGTTAGTTGATTTTGTTTCGCGCCATATCAATCTCTAATGTTTATTTAATGCCGAGATATACATATTTTGAACACAACTTTCTCGCTTCGTATATAGATATATTGTATTATTTGTCATTTTGCTATAAAATATATGGTTTCGAATTTTTTATATAAAAACGTATTATAATATTTTCATAATGAATTTTTGTTAGTGGGGTGTCAAAGTGAACATGAGAATAAGTGCTTTCACGCTCCTCAAAACATTCCGATCCGAGACCTTGCTGCCGGATGTTGTTTATCGTCGTACCCAGGGCTGCCAGTTTTCAAAGTTCAACACTGAATTAAAAGGAAATGTAGAGACTGTAACGGGTAACTTCCACTCTATCTTTACGCAAAAACCTGGTAATTCCAAAGATAAAGCTAATAGGAAAATGTGGATAACTATGATCGCTTAAAAGTTTATAGGGAATGGAATATCAAAAGAAGCGGGAGAGAAAAATGTAGTCTTATTGGAATATCACAAACTGAAACAGCAACTACGAAGCAAGAGAAAGAAATGCATATGAAGTAAAAGAAAGAAAGAAAGAAGGAAAGGTGTATAAATAAAAACAAAGAAGGATAGAAAAAAGGTGTATGAAAAGAAAGAAAGGAAGAAAGGGAAGAAATGTGTATGAACAAAAAGAAAGAAAGAAAGAAAGAAAGAAGGAAAGTAAAAAAGAGAGATGTATGAACAGAAAGCAAATTAAATGCAGACATGATTCCAAGTGAAAGCAATTCACTTTATAGTTTAAAACTAACTTAATTTTAACTACTTACAGAATTTCCGAAAAGTGAAGCTCAGAAATGCAAGATGTTTCAATTAAACTATATATTCTTTCAGAAAAACTTACATTAAACGAATTAACAACATTTTTAAAAAATATAGCAGGAATCAAAATAATAAGAAAAAAATAAAATGTGAAAAAGTAAGTGACTTCTCTTTTTGGAGTTACGACGTCGACAATTCTTTTTCTATAATTTTTAAGTAATTTTGGGCAGGAGTTAGCGTCACTTTTTGTTGCTAAAACTCACACAGTTGCTCAAACTTACCTGGGTTTCTTGCACGTGCTGCCTTTTTAAAATTGAACTACATAATTTCAATTGGGTTAAGATCAGGAATTTGACAAGGACCTCCGTCCAAAACTTAAAGTTGTTTATTTATTTATTTGTGTGTGTGTGTGTGTGTGTGTGTGTGTGTGTGTGTGTGTGTGTGTGTGTGTGTGTGTGTGTGTGTGTGTGTTTGCGAAAACTTTTTTTGTGAGTTTGATTTGATGATTTGGATCATTTTCTTGTTGAAATCTCCAGCCTCGACTTAAATTCAACTTTCTATACGACGACATGACACTTTCATTCATAATTACTTGGTATCTTTCAACATACATTATTTCTTCAATGCCTGCTATTTTGCCATTTCCAACTGCAGGAAAGCAAGCCTAAATCATAATGTTGTCACCGCCATGTTATCTGCTAGCCCAAATTTCCTTTCTTCATACGCCATGTTATGACCTCACATGATATTCTGCCTATTGTTCCTCCTAAAAAGTTCTAGTTTGATCCCACACGACTATAAATCCTTTTGCCATAACATTTCTAACTTATATATGCTCTGGTATAATTGAGTCGAGCTTGTTAGTGATTTTTATATGCAGTGAATACACGTGTGTCCATTGCTTCCCCCATTGGCCAGGAAGCCTTTGAGAACTGCTAAGGTCAAAGCTGGATTCGTCTGGGTTTAAAGAACTTGATGTTTACTTGCTCTTGCAGCTATTTTTTGTGACGGCCATTTCCTGATTGCAATGTTGTTTATAAATAATTTCTGGGGGTTAAAAACGTGCACTCTAAATTGTTTTGCTAACTTTTAGTGGCGTTCTTTATATTATGGACTTATATTATAGGCGTCAACTTTGCGATATTTTAAAGAAGTTCTTAGCATATTCTTTTAAATTTAGTTACTAACTCCACTCTAACTACGCCCCACTCATAATAATAAAGAGGGTGGCAGTGTTGAGAGTTACGTGGCCAGACATAAGGGATTAAGGGGTGGCAGAAATTGTCAGCATAGACTCTTCCAGCAGCCACCCTCTTGATACATGGCAACGGTATCTCATCGAGGTACTTGAGGTAGGACTCTGTGTGGAGTCTAATAATATCACCATGAAATTCGGAAGTTATTTTGTTATCATAACGATCGGAGTCAGTTTTCCGAGCTGCGTACCATGGTTTTTACCATTAGACTCTTCCAAATCATTCTGAATTCTTTGCAGCTTGGAGTTAGGGGTTCAGAAACTGGTGGAGTCCATGTGGAAATGGGTTATTTACGCAACATAGGTTTCAATCTTCCAGTATCTTCAGGCGATGTATAATAACTGATTTTTTCATTCTTCAAACAAATGAACAAGGATTTTTACGAACGCACGGCTGGAATAGTTAAACAACCAAACTTTTACAAAATTAGGCTGAAGTTATTCAAGAATCTTACAAAACTTTCATCCATCTACCTAATTTTCTGTGTACTGGTCTAATTTAATTATGACCAAAACCTAACTAAGTTATATATATATATATATATATATATATATATATATATATATATACTATAGTCATCCGCAGACAGATCTGTTTCGCTGTATCACAGCTCATCAGTGCGGTTAGACTTCGATTGCTTTTTAACCCGATCGAATTGTCGTCAGTCGGCGATTCTACCTCTGGGCTACGAGCGTTCGGTAGAAGAAGGCAGACTTTTTAGCGCGTATATCATTATACACGCCTATATATATATATATATATATATATATATATATATATTAACTTTGTTATTACAATGGTTTATAAAAGCTTAATATCTTTACACAAAAATTTTCATATCTTCAGGTGATATGTTAAAATAAATGGCGAAAACGACTTATTTTGATTTGATTTTATTTCGCTTTCTTGTACTATATATATATATATATATATATATATATATATATAGGTATCTTAAAAGTAATGCTTAAACCGTATATATATATATATATATATACGGTTTAAGCATTACTTTTAAGATACCTGTATTTGTGCAGGCATTTCTTTTATTTATTAAAAAGTATATTTATTTTCGTTTACCGAACTGATTGTACGAGAATTCTTATTAAAGACAAAATTAGCTATCCAAATGTGATTAATGTAATTTTAGAATGGATGTGTCATTAATCCGACATACTTTTATCTTTTTAAACGTTGTTTTTAGTGTGTACTTGAATTTGAATTAGAGATCCATTATTTTATTAAAAAAAGTATATTTTTTTAATTTCGTTTTGCTGTCTGAATGTTCGAGAAATCCAGGCGGAATTAAACCTGACACCCACACGGTTTCGTAGTTGGTGGGGCCAAGTTAAATTGTATGCTTCCAAGCGAAATTTCTCCTCTCACAGATCTTGGGAATTTTTGAGATCTACAATTTCGTAGCAGAACTTGAACAAAGAAATATGTTTTTATCAATTTACCAGAATTTTATTAATTTAAACGTGATTTTTAGTGCATATTCGTGTTTCAGTAGGTGTATTTATTTATTTTTGTTTACCGTTCTGAACGGTGCTTCAGGCTGAGATCGGCTCTTCAGGCGAGATTCAGACCCGGGTTTCATGGTCAGAAGCAAATGTTCTAACCACTCGACCACGCATTGGCACGCACATACATACATACATACATCGTTTTATTCGCGCTTTTTTAGCTCTGATATTTTTAATTGTTTTTTAATGTTTTGTATGGCATACATATTTCAATTTTTTATTGATGTAATGAATACGTAATGAATATGTATACACCTTGGTTCCCCCTCACTGGAAAATAATTGGCTGGTATCAGCCATAAATACAGACAAAGACAAGGACGTACAGAGAGAGTGAGAGAGAGAGATTTAGATATATTCCACTAGAGATCCAGAGGTCTATTGGTCGTCGACTATTGACTACGCCTACGTCTCAGGTTACTGCATACGACGATTACGTCTACGTACTAGATTGACCTAGCCAGTTAGATTTGCCTAAACCACTTAACTACCTCGTATTGATATATATCCCTTTCCGGGATATATCAGTTATGTTCGCAGAATACAATTTATTCACCTATATATACAGAAATTCTTTTTCAATTTGCCCATATTTATATGATAAATGATCCTTATACATCTCATCTTATAAAAGTTTTATTAGATATATTTGCAATATCTCAATTGACGATTTACCAATACAGATGAATGTGTATTTATTTTACCGTAAATAAATATATATCAGTGTATAGTCACTGATATCTGTTTGCTAATATAAGAAACCTAAGGATAGGTATGACTCGGGAAAAATGGCCTATTCTGAAATGAGATAAGAAATATTGTAAAATGGTTGCATGATAATAACACAACGTTGGAAATTGTGAAATGGTTGAACAGAGATCAGACAACAATCGAAACATAAATTGCATACATTTGAAAGATAGGAAAAGTAAAGGGAATAGAGTTTTATCTCATAATAACCAAGTAAAGCAGCTTGACCAGGAATATAAGATTTGACAAATCTTATGTTGAAAATGTGATAAAAATCAGAAAATGCAAAATAATATATTATTTGCTAAGAGCAACCAAACCAAAACAACAAAACTATCACATTTAATTAAATATTACAAAGATAAATGTGTAATTTGAACCTATTTTTAATGACGTGTTCACAAGAATATTAGACAAACTTTGTGATCTCAAGCTGATGGACGGTCCTGGCTATGACAATAAACTGCATCCGACAGGAAGGCCTCTCATTTGAAGGTTGTGAGAAGCATAAAATCACCTCTTAATTACTGTTGTTTTGAGGTCTCCCCTAACCCAGGGTGGTAGCACCTGTTACGGTCCCAGCTATGGACAAATAGTTTATCCCCAAACTGGGGTTAAAACAATGTGAAAATATAAAAATACACTTTTATAAAAATATATACATAAAATAGATTTTTATAGAAAAATATACATTTTTGAAGGAAAAAGATTACCAACAAAATATTTTTTAAAGAAAAAAATATTGCCATAACAGATTTTTGAAGGAGAAAAGAAAAAAAAAGAATCATTGCCACAATATATGTTTAAAGGAAAAAATTATAACCAGCGATACATTTTTTAATACAAAACTAGAAGAAATCTTCAGTTTTCTGAAATAAAAATAAATAAATAAAATAAAAAAGTTTTCATCAAAATCTGACTAAATCAACCTTTTCACTATAATTGAATATTAACAAAAAGAAAACTTAACACCCTACCTTTTTGGCATTAAATAATTCACAGAGGTTAATATCCTGTTAAACAAAACTCTGAATCAAACTCAAACTCAAACTCAAACTCAAACTCAAACTCAAACTCTAGCTGATTGAATTCGCCAACAAATACTGTTTAGAATACGGCAGTTTTTCTAGATCTAATTTAACCGAATAAAATTTTTGGGAACCTCAAATGTGAGGATTCCTGTTAAAGTGCCTCTGCTGAATGGTATGGAATTTGATTGAAAGATTTGGCGTTAGGAATGGTAGATTATGAGGATAACAATGATACATAATGATTGCCTCTTGCTTTGAAGATATTAAGATAGTGTCCAAGAGCAGAAATCTCGAAAATAGCACTGCATAGAATTATTTGAGTATATGACTCCCCAAATGACACGAAAAGTGGGTTTATAAAAAAGCCTTATTTAAAGTTACCCATAATATCTATAGTTTTAGACATAGACATCTGTTAGAGGTTCAGAAACTGGTGAATTTCACCCTGGAAATTACTGGTAAAACTTTTAACAGACCCTATTTGCAATTTTGTTCATATTTTTGTTAGCAAAAATATTAAAGTATGAATCTTAAATCAGATTTTTTTTTAATCATTTCACCCCAAGCAAGGCCGTTTTACTGCCTCTGGTGCGCAGTTTTGCGGCTAATAGTGCCCAGTTTTACTGCCACTGGCGTGCATGGGAGGAAAGGGAATGAAAAAGATGGGAAGGTTATAGGTGGTGTCAAGAAGAGGGTAATAGAAGGCTGAGAATACAGATGTGATGGGGGTGGGGTGAATGAAGAAAAGAGCATGAAAGAAAGGACGCGAGAAAGTGAGATAGAAGATGACTATTGACCTTGCATTTATATTCTTAGAGATTGTAGCTATCGGGGAAGCAAGTATACGAAAGTGAATTCCACAAGCGGGAAATGTGGGAAAAGATGCTGCATCTTTTTTTAATTAGTCACCCAATATGAGGCCTACAAGCCACTGAAGGTAGAGGAATACTAATTGTGGTTATGTCACGTAAGAGAAGTTAGCAAGAAATGAAGTTTAAGAAGACACGGACTAATGATAGCTGTAAGGATCAGGGAAGAATCTCTTCAGGTTTCTTTAAAAAAAAACAGCAGCAGGTTTTTATACGAATCTATCCGAAAGAAATCTTTATCAAAACGGTAAACTAATTAGTAAACAAGCTAAGATTGTAGGGATTCTCAGGAATCTTTCCTCAAAGCAGACGTTTTTATGAGGAATATATCCAAATGTAATTTCTATCATAATATTTAAGCCCATACTTAGAGATTCTGATTCTAGAGATAGAGGAGGTAGCCACTCAGGTGTCTTTTACACATAGTAGAAGATTGTGATAGCAATGTACCCGAATGGATTTTCCATAATAACAGTTAACCCTATGCGTAAAAAGAATTAGATTGGAATGATAGGGAAAACATCTTTCCAGGAGTCTTTTCTACCAAGTAGCTCTTATTGATACGATGATATCCGAAGAGTATCTATATCTTACGATTAACTCTATACTTAAAGCGGTTAAAATTTTATGGATCGAGGGAGCATCTTCTTAGAAGCCTTTTCCACAAATCAACAAAGATATCCGAATGGAATATATATAATAACGATTAACCCTGTCTTTTTTAATCATTTCTACCCAAATAAGGTGAGCCGTGACTAGTGTTCAGAGAGTTACAATGAGAGAAAACATTTCTTACAGGGTGTATCGAAGAAAGGATGAAAAGATAAATGGGAGTCAAGAGGATAAAAGGTGGCAATTGACGTTGCATTAACATTTTTGGTGATTGTATCTATCAGAGAAACAAGTAAGCAAAAGGGAGTCCCACAGACGTGAAGTGTTAGAAAATAAACAGTTCAAGTAGAAGTGATATTTAACGATTTCAACAGTAAAACAATAGCACCTAGTAGCACGATTAAATTCACGTGGGCGTGGCACCAGGTAAAATAGACTGTCAGAGCAGTTGTCATGAAAATATTTGTAGACAAAACAGAGAAAAACCACGTCACATAGATGAGAAAAGGATTGAAGTCAAGATGCCAAGTCATGACCAAATATATTGCAGATCCTTCTTTGGAATTTGGCCAGAACCTTGAGATGGATAGCAGGAACAACCGACCAGATATGGCAGCAGTATTTAATGCACCGACGAATGGTAAATTGCAAGATGCATTCTAACGAGAAACATCTTTTTGGTGCAACACAGACATCTAACCTTTTATCATAAATACATCTATACATTCTCTGCATTCCTTCAACTTCATGAGTGGGGCCAACGAGGCACAATGTATTGCTTTCAATGAAACTTGCATTAGCCATGCAAGGTAGACAGGAAGGTTTCTCTATGGTGGTTAAATGAGAGCAGCTTCGTTTTGAAAGCCTTCATATTTACAAGCCTTTTCTTACCCCATTTAACCACTGATTAGAAGTTTTTTGAAGGGCAGCAGCCAGGTTTACTTTATGGTAAATTTTTGTTTTGTTCCCCGAAGGCCGTTACCCATTCAAATCTTTCCAAAACATCCCTATTTCTACGCAAATGTATATGCTGAACTGAAATCAATAATTGTTTATAGAAGAAACGTACCTTTCTTTCATATTATCGACCAGAAATAAATCGGACTATATCTCACCCCTTACCACCGGAAATAGGGTTATTTTGGAAAAGATTTGAAGAGGTAAAAGCCTTCGGGGAACAAAACAAAAATTTACCTATTTTATCAGCCTTGGCAGATGGTCTAATGAGACAAGAGTATATGATAGTATCATCTGCATAACTGCCCACTTGAAAACCAGTGACATCAGGAAGATTTTTAATAAAGTCCAGAAACACCGTAGGATCTAGGATAGAGCATTGGGGTACACCCGCGTTCGTATGAATAGATTTGGAAGCTTACCTGTTCAAAACGTCTTTCATTTCACGGTTCAATAGGAATGTTTGGATTAGATCAACGGTTCCCAACCATTTTTGTGCCTTTCCCCATTTTCCAGTCATTTATTCTCTACCACGGAATAAGTTAAAACAGCAAAATTAAAAGATTTTTATGTATAAAAAGATATTCATGTAAAATGCCCTGCGTTATTATACTGATTAAGCTTTAAACTTACTCATATAAAATCAAAAAACATTTCATTCAGTCCTCCATTATTTAAGTAAAACACCTAGTAAAAATGTTATGTTAACGTTGTTATAGTTGTAGGTATTTTACACAAAAACTATCTTTATAAAAATGGCTTTATTTTTGAGCTTACGAGTGAATGTATGAATAACAAATCATAAAACCTGTATAAATGAAACACATGTATGAAAAAAAACAGTAAAAAAAAAAAACAGAAGTAAATGAAACTTTTTATTTATTGAAAAAAAAGTATTTTACTCTATATTCCTCAATGGGACTTTTATGGTTTTTTAGAATTAGAAACTTTTGGAACCCTTGAAATTCTTTCATGTACACCTAGGGGCCCATGAACCCCTGGTTGGTAACTTAAGGATTAGATCAAACAATCGTCTAGAAATGCCGTAGCCCTGGAGCCTGCAGAGAAGGACAGCATGACAAAACCTGTCAAACGCTTTCGGGATATCAACTTAAAGATGTTGAAATTATAGGTATCAAGGAAGCTTCTTTTTTCACGCTGCTGCAGTTTGATTTGAAGCTATTCGAACGGAATCTCTACATGACGGTAACCCAATAATTAAAGATGTTAAGACTGTAGGGATTGCCGATTCTTCTTTTAGGAGTCTTCTCCACAAAGCGGTTGTTTTTTTTTTTTTATACGAAACTATCTGCAAGGTTCTCTATTGTACTAAAGAAACTAGAATAAAATATGAATTAGTTCTGAAATAGCTTTAAGCAAGTCTTTGTGCACCATAAATTTAATGATCGTTTTAAATGAATGTAAACAAATAACATCATAATTCAACTAAACTAGTCGAATTGATAGAATTCGTGAATACTTGGTAGTGCAGAGTATTTATTTATTTGTTTAATTTAACTAATTGTTCACATTTAAGTCTAATTTAATTACTGTTCCCTGTAAATTAATGCTTAGTAAGAAAAAATATCCGTGTTATTTAGACATATGGAAATTGAAACTTATCAGTTTAAACTGAAAAGTAAATAATAATAAAAGAGGTGAAATAGATTAGCTGTACAATTTTCAAAATAGATTTTTTTTACTTTACAAAACAATGAGAAATTGTGACGAATCGTTTTTTTTTGTTTTTTTTTTTTTAATCATCTTACCCCAAGCAAGGCATTCCACTGCCACTATTGCGCATGGGGCTACATAGGGGAAGGTAAAGAGAAGGAGTGGATAGACATAGGGAATGTCAGGAGAAAGGTGACAAATGAGTAAGGATAGCGAGGATGAGGGTCGGGCAGATGGGAAGAGTGCTTGATAGAATGGGAGCAGGTTAGTGTGTTAGGAGGTGTGTATTGACCTTACATTTAAACTCCTGGAGATTGTAGCCGTCGGGGAAGCAATCGTTTGGAAGAGAATTCCACAGTCGGGAAGTGCGAGGAAAGAAACTGTTGGAGTAGAAGTTACGGCTGCATTTTATCGGTTTCACTGTAAAAGGGTGGGATCTAGTTGCTAATCTAGTATCTCGTGCAAATTCGTATTTAGGGGGCACCAGTGATCTAAGTTCATCGGAGCAGATCACTGGTGCCCCCTAAATACGAATTTGCACGAGATACTAGATCTAACCTTTATGATTGCATTTATGATAAAAGGTTAGAATCGTGTTTTAAAATTGGATGAGGAAAATCAAGAATAAATAGAATTTTGATGAGTTCTGTTTTCCTTATCTCTTGTGATCGTTACACTTACACTGTGTACTTATTTTAATTAATTCCTTAAATAATTACCGTTTTTAATTACTTTTACAATTAATATTAACTTTTTTTGGCTTTCTTCATGTTTTATTTAAGTAAACAGTTAAGTCAACAGTAAAACTATTTCGGATTTAGTCGAACTTGATTTTATAGTTGATTTTTTTTTCATAAAACAAGTTTTAAGCAATGCAATAAAACTTCTGTGACGAAGGAGTTACTGAGTGTGACAGAATATGAGAAAACGAAACACTAATAAGGAGAGAGATCAACAAGAAGTCAAGAATTAAGAAGGCATAAGATAACGATTTATATTGCCTTTAAATTTTTAAAGATCGAGGTTGACTTTTTTTACATAATCATATCGCCCCAACCAAAGAATTTTACTGCCACTGTTTTACAGGGGGTTACATAGAAAGAAAGTTATGAGAAATAGTGACATGTTATAGGGGGTGTCAGGAAGTGTGTAAGAGAAGGATGAGAATAAGGATGAGAGCGAAATGGACGGAGAAAGGAGTATGAAAGAGAGGATGCAGGTTAGTGAGATAGAAGATAACTACTAACTTTAATTTAAAGTTCTTGGAAATTGAAGCGGTCGGGAAAGCAAGTAAACGGAAGGGAATTCCACAGGCGGAAAGTGCGAGAATAATTCTGGAGTAGAATTTGCGTTTACATCTTATTGGTTTCAAAGTAAAATGGTGGGACGTAGTTGCTTTTCTTTTAACTCGAGTAAATTTTATATTTAGGGGGCACCAGTGAGCTAAGTTTATCGGGGCAGAAGCCGTGCAATTATTCATATAAGAGACATAGGGAAGCCACATTGCGTCGGCGAGGCAGTGACTGTATCTGAGCAGCCAAGTCGAGATCGATGACTTTACAGATTTTCCGTTTCATTTTGTCAAGGACCCTTAGGTGGATAGCAGGGGCACCGGAATATATATAGCAGCAGTATTCAATGCACGAATAAATGGTAGATTTATATATGTGCAGGATAGTTTCAGACGAGGAAAACTTCCTGGCCCTACACACAGAACCGACCTTCTTAGCAGCGGATTTAGCTATGGATTTTATATAGTCATTTCACCCGAGATCTGTTGTAAGATATTATAAATTTGCTTAATAAATTTGTTTATAAATTTATGTATATTTGTGAACAGTTTTATTTTGAGTTTTGCTTAACGGTATATCAACCTCTGATGGTTATTTAATGCCAAAATGGTGGGGGGGTTAAGGGATATTTTAAATGTTTGATTATAGTGAGAACGTTAATTTAGTCAAATTTTAATGAACATTTTTTGTTTTTATTGTTTTTTTTTAGAAAACTGATAATGTCTTTTATTTTTGTATTCAAAAATGTTTTGTTGAGAATTTTTTTCAAAAATGTGTTATTGTAATAATTTTTTTCAAAAATGTATTGTCGGAAATATTTTTTCTTCAAAAATGCATATTCTTCTATAAAACTCTATTTTTTGTATATATTTCTATAAAAGTGTATTTTTATAATTTCATATAAGTTTTTTTTTTACTCCAGTTTATGGGTTAACTATTTACTCATAGCTGGAACCCTAACAGGTGCTACCACTCTAGGTTACGGTGGATCTAGGAAGAACACCAATTAAGAAGTGGTTCCATCTCCTCACAACCTCCCAGTCAGAGACCTTATTGCCAGATGCAATTTACTGTCATGCCCATGCCATTTGTGAAAAGTATTTGGTATGTTTAAAAAATGGACTTTATCTAAACTTATTTATAAATGGAACTTTGTCTCTGTATGTGTGTGTGTGTGTGTGTCCGTTACCTATAGACTCCGAAACGGCTGAACCGATTTTCTTGAAAATTTACACAAAACCTAACTAAGAACACTCAAAGACGCTTATAGTACAACTATAAGCGTCTTCGAGTGTTCTTAGTTAGGTTTTGTGTCGAGGTACCCCCGATAAATGTCGAAAATCGATAATCGAAAAAAATCGGGTTATAGAATGAGTGGTCCGATTTTAATCAAATTTGATACACTCATAGACAAAGATATAAGAAACGATATTCAGAAGTTTCAAGGTTGCAGTTCTTACAATAATGCAGAAAATCAATAATATATATATATATATATATATATATATATATATAAAAGGCAAGATGTTTTTGTGTGTGTCTGCTTATCTGCCTCTATGTCTCTATTTTTTTCATCCCTTTTATTTTAGTTTTGCTTCGGGTTTGGCTCTAAGTAGGTATAATTGTAGTTCTTAGTCTCAGCCATGATACCATTCACTCAGAGGATTTTTTTAGCCTTCAAAATTCAGTTTACGACGAAAAGATCTTATTTGATATCGATGCCAGGAAATCAAAATTTGACTTACATCCGTTAATTTTTCTTTCAGTCTACAGTTTCGATTTAACTGGAAACAACTATTGCTTTTTAGTCTTTCGTGCCAACGTCCAAAGAGTTTGAGCTCCAGGACCATGTATTAGTTTTAAAGCTTTCATTACACCGGAGCAACGCCGGGCTATACTGCTAGTTTGCTTATAAATTTCTGTATATTTGCGAAAAGTTTTATTTTGAGTTTTATTTAATGGCATATCAACCTCTGCGGGTTATTTAATGCCACGAAGGTGAGGTTTAAGGGATATTTTAAATGTTTGATTATAGTGAGAACGTTAATTTAGTCAAATGTTAATGAACATTTTTGTTTATATTCTTTTTTTTTAGAAAACTGATAATGTCTTTTAGTTTTCTATTCAAAAATGTTTTACTGAGAATTTATTTTCAAAAACGTGTTTTTGTAATAATTTTTCTTTAAAAATGTATTGTTGGCAATACTTTTACTTTAGAAATGTATATTTTTTATAAAAAATTATTCTTAGGTATATATTTCTGTAAAAGTGTATTTTATAATTTCATAATGTTTGATCCCAGTTTAGGAGTTAATTATTTGCCCGTAGCTGGGACCCTAACAGGTACTACCACTCTAGGTTACGGTGGATCTGAGAAGAACACCAATTAAGAAGTGGTTCCATGCTCCTCACAACCTCCCAGTCAGAGGCCTTATTGCCAGATGCAGTTTACTGTCATGCCCATGACCTTTGTGAAAAGTATTTGGTATGTTTAAAAAATAGACTTTATATGCAATAATTGAATCATAGATTGTGTAAGAATAATAGATAAAATTTAATAGTTCTACACGGTCTTGTGCCAGTTTAGGCCATGTTCGACGCGCGAAATACACAAAAATTTTGTTGCTGATAAATTTAGTGAAGACACCATTTAAAGTTCATGAAGGTGCAAATTGCTTAGAATATCAATTTATTTTCTGCATGATAAAAGATTATCTCTTTTTTGTTTATTGTTTTATCTTCTTCATTTTTAAATAGCAAATGAATTAAAAAATATTAACAGATCTTACGAATACATTCTGGAGTTTCTCGAAAACATTTCTGACACACGTCTGGTTCTGTTATTTTAGTAGTTAAAAAATATTTCTTCATGTGTGGTGATTGTTCAGGTGATTTTATTTTTGTTTGTCGTCGAAAATTATATCGCTCTTTTGATCATGTGTTTTGTTTATAAAACCTGTTTTTTACTTCATCTTGGCAGTGATACTATTTGCTTCCGATAAACTACACTGGCGTCGCATAAAATTGCTACACCTTAAATATGTTTCAATTCACTCAATGTTGTATGCAATATATTTGAATGATAGCAAATAATTACATACAAACATTTTTCATTCTGATTAAAGTTTCTTCAGAGATTGGGTTAAAGATGAGAAATTATTTTCTTACAAAGACACAGTATACTGGGATGTTGTTTGGTTGATTCTTATTGGTCAGATATGTGTATTAAAGGAATAGATGATTATGTTTATCTATGTATGTGAAAAATGCTTTTAAATGTATATATAGAAACGTCCGGCTGTTTATATGTACATGTGCGTAGTGATATGCGTGTCAAGTGTATTAAAACGATGGACTATTGTTTTTTAAATATATATGGGAGAAATGTGCGTTGTGGTACAGTGGATACCGGCTTGGAACGAGAAGTTAGAGAGGAGAGACTGATTTTCATTCGAATTCGTCGCATCACTTACGCACTGTTGTGCATCTTCGTCGCCAATTTATTGTGTGATTCTTTTGGGAAAACTTTAGTCGGAAGTAAGATACGGAAAACAGAAGGTAGGTTAAAAACAGTGTATTAGTATAACAAGAATATATGTACAAGTAAGTGATAATAATGAGTAAAGAGAAATCATTACATTCGAACAATAGTTACCTGGCAAGTAATTGGCTTTATCTCCGTACTATCTGTCGTACTTAGCAGTATTAAATTGCCTCATCACTTAAGAAAAAAATGTGACACAAAGCCTTTTTAATGTGGGTAATTCTACTCCTTCAGCATCTTCTCTCGCACTTCCTGCCTGTGGAACTCGCTTCCATAGTCTTGCTTTCCTGATGGCTACAACCTCCAAGAATTTAAATGCAATGTCAATACTCATCTATTAATCACTGGACTCTAGCTTTCTCCCCACCCCGTATATCCTTTCCTTTTTCTCCACCTATGTAACTATCATCACAACTGCATTCTCATCTTTCTATTGCTCCTTTCTAACTGGTTTGTACTCCTCACACTCTTCTAATTAATCTATATCCCAGGCAAACATTTATTATCTAATTTTCCCCAGACGAGACGGTACCCTTCGGCGTAGTCTTCTTGTAGGTAATTATATAGTAAAATGAAAAGTTCATTCCTCGTAGAAGGGCACCATAACAGGCATAAATACCCTTGGGAAGCGTATTAATCTGTCTCTTCTTCCTCCAGCTATGGGTTAAATAGCAAAACAAATTGGGTTCTATATCTTTGGTTGGCAACCAGATTACTGCAGAAATTAATGGCAATATACTGCGCGAAAATATTCTGCACAATCATTCATGCACCTTTCGAGACATGATCGCCTAAACATGTATCACGTATGGCACTTAACTGACTGACTGTAAGAGACATCTTAGATTGTAATGTATATGAATGCGTATGTTAGTTGGTCTGTAACTGTATGCACTAGTTGCAGAGGAAGTAGTGTCGACTATGCAACAACGAAAACAAAGTTCACTTTTGACGGTGACGTTTTAAGACTCAATGAAAATTCCCAAACTGTTTTTATTGGTTTCATTGTATAGAATCGAATGGGAAGGTATCAGGAAATTTCTTTCTTTTCTGTATTTTCTTTGAAATAAAAAAAAATACAGGTTTGGGCCATTCGTGACCAAATAAAGAGAATCATTACCTGATTCGACTCCAAACAGAAATTCTCTGTCGGACAAATATGATCTCAAAAAAGGTATATCCCTTGATATTTTTCTCGTTACAAAGTAAATACATACAGTTTGCATTATTATAAAATTAAGACATCTAATGTGTTATTTGCGGTACAATAAAATTGCATTAGTATGAATGCATATATATATATATATGTCAATACGTATTGATATTATGCTACGTCTAAAGCCCAATTCGGAGTTTCATGCAATCTGATAATTGGGTAAATCTTGTAACTCCAAGTCGTGCTTTAGACATAGAAGAATAAGTATATTTATGAATATGTCTGTTATATTACATTGAGTACTTTTCTATTAACACCTGATAAATATTTATATAGCGTTGTGTACCTGCATGCATACACATATGTATATATATTTACATCCATACTTGTATATGTGTGTGTGCGCGCTTGCGTTAAATATTAATCATTATAATCGAAAAAAAAAGTACTCTGCTATCGCAACTGCAAAAGTCTACAAAAAATTGGAAGGTTCTTCACATCAAAAGTCGGTAACTACCATTAAATTATTTTATCACTGTTGTTACGTAACCCTAAAACTTTAATACCATCTACATCACATGTTCCACCACCGTCGCCTTATTAGTTTTAAAGATTCCTCCTGTGATCGAACGATTTTTAACACAAAGATAAACTCTCATGAACGCCTAACAGATAGTCTTTGTATATTTTTTTAAAAACATTTCAAATGTAAAATATATATATATATAAAGAGAAGTGGGAATTAAAGATTTTTAAATATTTAATTTAATTCATTGAAAACACTGAGGATACAAAAATAGTTTTTCTTTCCTGTTCAACCTCCAGAGATAAAGATTTTCAAGACTAAAAACAGTTTCTAGAAAGCAATAATTAAGACAATGTTTGACTGAATCCGAAATATTTGCAATATAACACTGAAACCTTTTTAATTACAATTTGCAGTGGGGAGAGGCTTTTAGTTTCATTTTCGTCGTTGCTGTTTTTATATGTGATACCAATTGAAACGGCAGAATAAAATTTAAATCATTTTCATGTTATAGCTTCTTATTTCATTAAAGATTAAAAAAAAACATTCTTGCATTATCTATGTTTTTCGACACTTGCGAAAACCGGACCTATGTCTATCTGTTAACTTGGTACTAAGATAAAAACTAATGTAAATAAAAATTGAGAAAAATCAGGCTATTAAAACATCACGTTCATTGTCATAGATAGCATTAACCGCCATCTTTGCTCAAGAGAACTAAGTTATTATTTAATTGATATAAAACATTGATAAAAGTGCAGTTCTGGCCATCGGTCACCTCACCATGTGTTTCGACTTTCTTATTCGTCATATTAAACAACAAGCAGTAAAGGTTAGGTTTATGCTATGACAAAGAAAGAGTAGATGAAATACCGCCAAGGCAAAAAGTGAATATAGGATTTTATTTTATTTTCAATTAAATGCCATACGTAATATAGGCTTGGGCGATCATGTCTCGAAAGAAACATGACTGACTGGGCAGAAGATTATCCCGCAGTAGGCAGCCATTATATTCTGCGGTAGACTGGTTGTCAAACAACGCTGTAAAACCCAATCTATCCTGTTATTTAACCCATAACTGGAGGGAAGAGACGGATTAAAACTTTTACCAAGGCTATTTGTAAGTGAATGCAAGGAATTCAACTGGGATTCGAACTCGTCTCCCTGATTTTTCGTTCCGAGCCGATATCCAGTGCAACAGAACTGTCTTAATATGTATAGGAAAAACTACTAAAAAGTTGTAAGTTTAAAAATGTATTTTTTGACAGTATTTTTTTTATTTCTAATAATAGAAATAAACAAATACATTTTTAAACTTACAACTTTTTAGTAGTTTTTCCTATATATATATATATATATATATATATATATATATATATATATATATATGGTTGGGCATCAGTCGCGCACCAAAGCATTTAAAACAATTCTGATAATAATAAACGTTATTTTATCAAAACAAAGCTTAACTAATGAACTGAGAAACACGTTGTACATGCTTGTAAAATCACAAATGCTCAAAATGCTCGCCATTTACATTGATGCACAATTCCATCACTTCACGTAATTCTTTGGTGTGCGACTTATGGTCCACCTTAAACATCTATATATGTGTGTGTGTGTGTGTGTGTATGTGTGTGTGTGTGTGTGTGTGTGTATGTCATCCCCATACAAGCGTTTTTCGCAGCTCATCAATGTGGCTAGACTTCAACTTGCTTCTATCCGGGATCGAAACTCGACCGAACTGGTGTTAGTCGGATTCAATACTCCCTAAGCCATATTCCATTTTCAGTATACGTGAGTTATTTTATCATGGTTGTAGCTAGTACACTCTAGTTAGGTAGATAAGTAGCACTTCATTGGTGTGTCTGTCGTTTATCACGACTCTGTAACGGACCAAATCATTCCTAGACTAGCAGGCACCCTGATAACATCTTTGTGGGTGTGTCTGTTTATCTGCCTGTGTGTCTGTATTTTTTTCAGCTCTTTTATTTTAGTTTTTGCTTCGGGTTTGCCTCTACGTAGGTATAATTGTAGTTCTCAGTCTCAGCCATGATACCATTTACCCAGAGGGATTTTTTAGCCTTCAAAATTCATTTTACGACGAAAAAAACTATTTGATATCGATACCAGGAAATCAAAATTTGACATGCATCCATTCATTTTTCTTTCAGTCTATGGTTTCGCTTTAACTGGAAACAACTATTGCTTTTTAGTCTTTCGTACCAACCTCCAAAGAGTCCAAGCTCCAGGACCATAGATTAGTTTTAAAGCTTTCATTGCAACCGAGCAACGCCGGGCGATACTGCTAGTATCTCTATATTTTGATGAATGTCCTGCTATTCTCTACATTTTGATGAGTGACTTGTGGCTTGCCTACAACTGATAACTTCTTGTTATTGCTCCTTATGTTAAAACCACAACAGAATTCTTGAATGCGACCAGATAATGTAAGCCAATGTTTGAAATTCCCTACGTTTTGGCCGAGTAGCATTTGAGCCTTTATTTATTTATATCGTTTTTAATTACTTTTCTCAAACTTCATTTTAATGTCACTACCTCTCGATTTTAACTTTTTATATGAAACAAAATCACAATATGAAACATGATCATAATGTCTTCGGATCTAGTGTTATCTATTTTCAACAACTTCATACAGTAACTTAAAGTGGTTCTTAGATATTTTATTAGTTGAAAGATATAAAAAGGGCATAGATAATATCATTTACGTCCTGATTGACTTCTTGTTCGTCCTATCCAATCTTAAAAGGACCAGTTATGTCATATATTATATTGGATAAATCTTGGAGTTTACACACCATTATATTGCTATCGTATATCATCTATAAGTATTATTAGCAAAAGTGACAATTCCATATATTTTAGTAAAGAATTAACGCTCCAAATAAACACCGTATATTGTTCATGATTAATGTCGGTGAAAAATGATATTGGGTCATATATGGCGGTCGTTGCAATCGCGTAATGGAAATGCTTTACAGAATATTAAAAAAAATAGAGATTAAGTTTGAGGTTTGTTTTATGGCATATCAAACTGTGGATTATTTAATGCCAAAAAGATAGGGTTTTAAGGTAATTTTTAAAGATTCGTTTGTAATGAGAAGATTGATTAGTCAGATTTTGTTTTATCTTTTTTTTATTTTAGAAAACTGAAGAAATATTCTAGTTTTCTATTAAAAAACGTATTGCTGGCAATTATTTTTCCCTTCAAAAATGTATTGTTGGCAATATTTTTCCTTCAAAAATGTATACTTTCCTATAAAAGTCTTTTTTCTGAATATATTTCTATAAAAGTTTATTTCTATACTTTCATAGAGTTTTGACCCTAGTTTGGAATTAACTGTTTGCCCATAGCTGGGACTCGAACATGTCCTAATACTCCGGGATAGGGTGGACCTTGGAAAAAAAGCAATTAAGAGGTGGTACAATGCTTCTCACAACCACCCAATCAGAGGCCTTGCTGCCGGATGCAGTTTACCATTATAACCAGGACCTAAAAAATAAAACTTTTTATAACAAAAATTATGAAATAAAAAGACATTTGTAAGAAAAGGCTGTATATACAAATATTGATATAAAATGTTTCAGTCAACGGTGGTAGATTAATAAAATTGAAAATACGATTTCGTCTAAAAACTTACGAACATCAGCCAGATTAAACATTCTTGTGGTTAACTTCCGATTTGTTAGAAACGGTTTTATTTGTGAGGGCGTAATGACAGTATATCTATCTAAACTTATTTATAAACGGAACTTTGTTTCTCTGTGTGTGTGTGTGTGTGTGTGTGTGTGTGTGTGTGTGTGTTACCTATAGTTGCCGAAACGGCTGAACCGATTTTTTGGAAAATTTACACAGTTGTACTATAAGCGTCAATGAGTGTTCTTAGCTAGGTTTTGTGTCGAGGTACCCCAGGTAAATATCAATCGGCTTATAGAAGTTGTGGTCCGATTTTAATCAAATTTGATACACTCATAAACAAAGACATAAGAAACGATATTCAGAAGTTTCAAAATTGCATTTCTTACAATAGTGCAGGAAATCGATAATATATGTATAAAGCAAGATGTTTGTGTGTGTGTCTGTTTATCTGTCTGAGTATCCTTTATACAAATCCACTATTTTTATCCGATTCTCACCAAACTTCACACAAATATACTTTAGGCTGGATCTGAGCTCCAGAACCATGGATTAGTTTAAATCTTTCATTACACCCGAGCACCGCCGGGCTATACTGCTAGTTATCATATAATGTGAACTCACAGAAAAAATGTATGTGATTCTATTTAAAAACCTCTTCCCAGGCTCATCTCTTTAAAAATTTTGAAAAAACAATTTTTACATAAGCTAGAGATGTCAGCAGATATTATAAATTTGACAGACTTAGTAAAAACAAAATTCCAATAATTATTTGTCTATATTTTTGAGATGAAGTATTGTAATCATTTACATTGTTCGAACTGTTGTCCTCGCATTTAGTGCCATATTTACGAGAAAAGGTCCCCCTCCTTAATATAAATCTCTAAGAACACTGCAAAACCGTAACACGAGGGAAATAGAAAAATCAGGAGTAACTGATCATATATAGATTTAAAAAAAGGGAGAAAACCGTCGCCTGTTGATAGGTGGTTGAAATAATAGATAGTAAACACTACTTAAAATATGAAAACTGAAGGAATCACCACATATGCTGGCCTCAAAAAAATCTTCTAAGTTGGCCAAGCAGAGAAATTATTATGTGGGAAGTACTAATACGGAATGCTAGAGAAAAACAATTGCAAACAACAACACTCTAATATGATCTCTCGTAGAAATAATTTCTGAGACATTAGGTATATAAATCCCCCAAATTGAAACACTGGCGTTTTCAAGGACATATGGGCCAGTAGATAAAAGCGATCCAGTGATTTGACCCAAAGAGTTGTGAGCCCAATGACAAAAGAAATTCTTTGAGCTTTGAGTTAAAGGAAGATAGCTGATCCTAATACATCTGGAAGCGGTATGACTCATGAAACAAGAACAATCTCCCCAGGAGAGCGAAAAAAGGGTTCAGTTCAAAATGCAATTCATTTGAAGAAAGTACAACGGCCGCAACGTCATAAATATGGCAAAAAGTTTAGGACAACAACCTAGACAATCTAAAGAGTGTAAATAATAGCGAAACATTTTTTAATCTCCGCAAATATGAAACATGCTATCCGGTTGGCTCAATATGACTAGTAAGGATTGCTTGATATACTGGAATTTAAAGAAAGCCGTATCGGAGAATATTTCCTGTATTTAGTAGATCTCAACGTTCTGTAAATAGTGTTACAACACAGTTTTACAATGAGAAAAAGTTTCAAGAAAAATTTTATTTTTAAACATTCACTTTAAAAGTTAGCTATTGAAAATGAGTTCACGTACATAGTTTAGATGAAGGTGTTTATTTTTTTTCGGTAGGTAACTTTATGATATAAGTAACTTCCATTTATGTCACTTTTGTCCTCATTTATTGGGTGTTTACTTTGTTGTGGGTTGGTTTTGATGGTTGATTTGAAAAATTCTTGGTTTTATTTGCTGCAGCCGATTTTTGAGGGAGTTGGAGCTGATTTGTTGGCTTTCAAAATCGGTGACATCTCCAGTTGTTTTATCCAGCGAACGCGATCAGTGAAGGAATGTTTTGTTAGATTGAGTTTGAGAGCGAGGATATATTATAGGCGTCCATGGCCTTAATCAGTTAATGTGCAGGATAATAAGTCGACCCAAAGTTTCCTGACTCATTAGTTAAGGCTTTAAGTATTTAGAGGGTTGTCAGTTACCTGGATATCTTTTTACGACACTTTCAACCAAGTACCACCTGTTTCTCGGCACATTTAGCATCTCTGGATTAGGGTGTTTCTTTTAGTTTTCCATTTCATTTATTATTATGATGTCATTTTTCATCATATTTTGATATCTGCTATGGTCGCACTACCAACCAAGTCTGCGGGAAGAGCTAAGGCAGGTCGTGGCGTGTTGCTATGGCTCCATTTCATGTTTTTTCTATCTCCCCTATCATCCCTAGCGTTACATAGACAAAGTTCTCCTTAGTGTGTTGGCTGTACTTAATAAGACGATTTTTTGTATATCTCTTAAACTGGGGGTCCAGGGATTCTTTCAGTGTGTTGTTTTGTTCCATTTTTTATCATTCCAAGTACACCTACTATCACTGGCACAACTCTTGTTTTCAATTTCCACATTTTTTTCTATTTCAATTTCCAGGTCTTTATATTTTGACAGTTTTTCAAATTCCTTGGTTGCTATGTTACAATCCGCTGGACAAGCCATATCAATTAATAGACAAGTTTTGTCTTTCTGGTTTTTAACAATCATGTCCGGCCTATTTGCTTCAATTTTTCTGTCTGTGTAGATGGTATAATCTCACAGAATGGTGACATCTTCTATTTCTGTAAGCGGTGCTGGGTGATGTTCATACCAGTATTTGTTTACAGATTTTCCATTGTGTTTGCACATTGTCCAATGTAAATATTGCCCCATTCTATCGTGGCGATTTTTGTATTCATTTGGAGCAAGCACAGAACAACCTGAGATTAGGTGGTTTATTGTTTCTTGGTGTTTATCACAAAACCTGCATTTTGGATCCATATTATTATGCATAATATTCGCCTGAAAGTTTCTAGTGAAAAGACTTTGGTCTTGTGCTGCCAGAATAAATTCTTCAGTCTCAGATGCACGTAACCATCGATGAGTATTAACTTTATCAACATTGGATTTATTTGCACGTTCTGGATATTGGCCATGCAGATGTTTGTCTTGCCAGCGTTGTTTTATCCGTTCAAGAGCTTTATCTTTGGCTTTCATTTTCGTATTTTTGGTTCAATAATTGGTTCTTGGCTTCTATTTTGCTTTTCTACAGAATCTACTAACTGTAAATCTTGTTTGTATTTTCTGCCTTCTTTTATTGTTGAATATTTTTCTTTCTTTCTTGATGTTGCTTGACTAATTTTATCGTCCAGTCCTTTGTTGTTTCTATGTATGTTAGTAAGCCAATAGTTGTTGTCTTGTATGACAATTCCAGCTGAATAAGACCTCTTCCATCTTCTTTACGGGGTATGTATAGACGGTCTACATCAGCATTTGGATGATGCATATTATGCTTACAAAGAATCTTTCTTGTTTTAGAATCCATTCGCCTGA
>JBBBDQ010001347.1:0-382500 GCA_037127315.1 Ascarosepion bandense | reverse complement strand
GGTCTCCTTTTGTGAATTCCTGTAAGGAAACATCAAAAGTGGTTGCTTAACATACTGACTCTGTCTTGGCACCCGAAACTGCCATGGAATTATTTTGCCAATTTCTTTCCCTCTCGAGAAATGCAATCCATTTAAGTGTAGAAAGATAATTTATCCGAGATGTCCGACTATTCAGATGTCCGACTATTCATACGTGAAACACGCTTGGGCGATCATGTCTCGAAAGAGACATGACTGACTGGGCAGAAGATTATCCCGCAGTAGGTTGCCATTTTTTCTGCGGTAGACTGGGTGCTAACCAAGGCTATAGAACCCAATCTGTACTGTTATTTAACCCATAAATGGAAGGAAGAGACGGATTAATACCTTTTCAAAGGGCATTTGAGCGTAAGTGAATGCAATGAATTCAACTGGATTTCGAACTCGACTCCCCGATTTCTCATTCCGAGCCGATATCCACTGCACCACAACGCACATCCGACTATTAAGTAGAGCATTAAGCACGTCCGTCTATTAAGTAGGGCATTAAGCGATCGATAGCGTGCTTAACTCGCAGGCTATAACTAGGGAGTTTTGATTTGTAAGTAAGTCTGTTTTTAAATGAACTAAAAATATCAAAAACGTAAGCCATTCGCAGTGAGTGCATACCTCGGTTGGTGTGCCGTGGATACAGCTAATTTGATTTATTTATGAAGCCTCTCTGGGAAAAGAATTTTAATTGAAGACTACAGATATCTAGGATCACACATCAAGAATTCTGAAAAAGACTTTGATATCAGAAAATGCATAGCATGGACTTCTTGTAACAAACAGGATAAGATCTGGAAATCCAATCTTGATCGTAAGATCAAAATCGAAGTTTTTCGCGCAATTATTGAACCAATCATACTCTATGGATCTGAAACCTGGACCTTCTCCGCAAAACAACAGTGCCGTTTTGATGGATTTTATACTTGTCTTCTCATAAGAGTACTTGATCTTTCATGGCGAAACCACCCAACTCTAGAAATGATATATGGAGACCTACCAAGAGTATCAACCTTAGTTAAAAAAAAGATGTGTCCAGTTTTCTGGGCGTTGCGCATGTGCCACAGATGAACTTTTTTCATCGTTTGTATTATGGAGGCACTCATCATCTCACAATCGATCTCCTAAGTTAACCTTTCCAGACAGGATACACAGGGATACATGTATCACCAAGGAAGACCTTACAGGAGCTATGACAAATAGGGAATACTGGAAGGGTGTAGTGAGTTCTATCTCGGCCGAGGCCGCAGGATGATGATGATGATGATGATGAAAACAATTTTATTCGTCTTTCAACAGATGTGAGGGTGAGCGGATGGTGTAAAGAATAGAATGCGAAATACCCGATGGCCGAGTTCGAAATCCTGTAGGTTTCAGTTAGAGTTCACAGACGCGCAAACACTCTTGGAAATATATCTTCTCCATCCGTCTATATATTCATAACTTCTTTTTGAGTGATGGATTACGTTTTACATTTACCAACTTTTTGAAAATATTCTTTAGCAGTTAGAAATTTTGAAGATAACAATGATTTACTGATCGAAATTCTACTATTTAATCTATAGTGGGAGAATATGCAGATTTATATATCTATTAATATATATATATATATATATATATATATATATATATATTGATATATATTAATAGATATATATATCTATATTAAATATAAAACTTAAAAACAGGAGTGTGCGCTACAATCCGGATTAAATTTAAATTAGCATAAAATGACAACGATATTAAATATAAGATTTGTGTGACAACAATTTAAGCAAAATGTCCAGTGAACTCGAGCGCAGTACTGCAATTATTGTGGCCCTACGTTGTGGCCTCACGTCCACAGAGATTGTTGAATTTTTCATTTCCAAAAATCGACTGTGTACGACATTGCCAAGCCCATCAAAGAGTTTGGTAAGGCTAAGGCTGAGCCCCTGACTCCTCAGAGAAAAACACAGGCCCGCAAGAGGAACAAGGGATTCCTGGAGCAGCTTCAGGTCCTCATCAATGAATACCTAAGCTCACACCATGATGAAGGAGGTCTACCTGTATGTCATGAAGAATGTTGTGAAGCCATGGATTGTTCAGGTAGCTGCAGGGAAGACATGACTCTCTTAACAGGACGGAGCTCCCGCTCATGCGTCCAATTTTGTCCAGGCTTGGTGTGACGAGAATTTGGACATGTTCTGGTCAAAGGGGTTCTGGTCCCTAGTATCCCAGACCTGAATCTTTGCGACTATTACCTATGGGGCGTACTTGAGAGACAGTCCAACAAACGTGCACACAATACTGTCGACTTCTTGAGGACAGCCATCATCGCAGCCGTGTCTAACTTGTCCAGAGAGCAGATGACCAACACTTGTAGGAGGTTTTGGCCTCGTGTGGAAGCTTTAATTGAAGCTGGAGTAGGCTGGATTGAGAAGAAATCAGACAACGATGTTTTAAAGCAATTTGTCATGTAAATACTTATCATTCTGAATACACACATTTTCTCTTTCAATATATGTTTTTTTCTGGATTGTAGCATACACCCTCGTATTTCTCAAGGATTACTCAATCAGTCAGTCTGCCAGGTAACTGCTATACGTGTTACACGCTAGGGTGATCATATCTCTTTCGATCAATGACTGACAAGAGAGAAGATTTTCCTGCAGAAGTTTGCTATTTTTTCTGTGGTACTCTGGTTGCCAACCAAGGCCACAGAACCGTATCTGTGCTGCTGTTAAACCCATAGCTGAAGGCAGAAGAGACGGATTCCTGCTTTTCTCAAGGGTATTTGCGCGAAAGTGAATGCTACGAATTCAACTGAAATTAAAACACGACACTCTGACTTTTCATTTTGAGCCGCTACCCATTACACCACAAGGCACATCCGCCCATTATCAAGAGTATTTGTGCCTAAATGTATATAACAACCCAGGCTGAAATTGGAACTCTTCTGTCTGCTTTTCAAATTCTGAGCTGTTATCCATTACCCAACCAACACACCCAAAGTGGCAGTACCTGGAATTCCCAAGTGGTCACTCATCTAGGAAGTAACCAAACTTAATTTCGGTGATTTAAGCAGAACTAGTGTTTAACGTCACATGGTCAAAAGACTCTCAATACACCTGGAAAAAAAAGCAAAAACATTACTATTCTCCCCCAAAAATGGTTAATGCCATATTCCCTCGCAAATATAAGTATTATTTTTACAATGCAAAATATGTTACGGATTCAAGTACCTATTGTTTCAATAGTTAAACTAAATAGTTAAGACGTTGTTTTTTCTTTGTTTTTGTTTTTGTTTTCTTTCTTTTTTTTTTTTTTTTGAGGGGGAACCAAAAGGGCATTTATTTGTATCATCGATAATATACAAGGTAACCAAAAAAGGTATGTCCGTTTTTTGATTAGTCATTGAATGAAGTTGAAATATATACGAAATGCGTATAGCAATTGTTTTCAAATTCGGACAGCCAGAAGTAGAAACATCAGACGCTATTAAAAAAAACACGCGCACCGTGCCCGGCCATCAGTTATAAGCCGAACAGCTGTGAGAAGGATGGAAGTGTCTAGAGATCTCGTTCGGGGCTGTTTGTTTAACAACTTCAAAGTGGGCTTATCAGCAGCTGCATCAAAGTTTACTGAAAGTGCTGTGGATGAACGTAGTGCAAGGCGTTTGTTTCGAAAATTCAAGTCGGGAGATTTGTCTCTCCATGATGAACCTCACAGTGGATGACTACAGGTCTTGGTGAACTTGCAAGACTGTTGGAGGCCCACAAGGAACAACGAGTGGCAGCCTTTGTCTCGATGCTTTCTCGCCACCGTACCGCATCTTTATTCTATTGAGTGCTTACCAGTGATGAAAAGTGGGTTCTGTACGAAATTGCCAAGCGTTTCAGACATTCGTTGTTTCCTCAGGATGCTGTCCCTCACACTGCAAGATCGCCTATGCACCCACGCAAGATTATGCTTTGTGTCTGGGGGACAGGTCGTCAAGTGGTTAATTATGAACTGCTATCAACAGGCCAAATGGTGACTGGAGACCTATACTCGCAGCAATTGAGATGTGTGCAACAGGCATAGCGCCAGAGGGAGCCAGCACTAGTGTGCTTTTATTCCATGACAACACCAGGCTGCATGTCGCGCGAGTGGTCAGGGATACCATACAGTAACTTGGGTGGGAGACTTTGTGCCATCCACCTTATTCACCTGACCTTGTGCCATCCGATTACCACATCTTCCACTCCTTGGATAATCATCTTCGTGGGAAATCCTTCACCAGTAAAGCAGACATGCGCAAAGCCCTCACGGACTTCTTTGCGTCAAAATCCCAGAGTTCTACCGCAAGGGCATTAAACAGCTGGAGACACATTATCAGAAGATGATGGATGCCGATGGCGATTACTTCGAAGACTAAATATAAGTTACACATACTGTGAGGCGCTTTCTTTTTTCCTTTAAAAATGGACAGAACTATTTTGGTTACCTTGTAGAATGAAAAGGCTAGAATACAATATGTGCTTATACAGCGTGTTGAAATACAAACATTTACTTATCAAGTTATACACCGTAAAAATACAATTATTTATTATCAATTTACTTAAACATCTTCAAAAATATAATTATTTACCCGTCATTTTACTTTATTGTTTTAATCATTTCACCCCAAGATAATAAATCTACGATAACCCATGAGGGTTATTGGCAGTGAGAGAATATAAACAAAATAAAAATAAAAATAAACAGAGAAAAAATAACAGCAATTTAGAAGACAGAAAATAACACTTGTCATTGCATTTAAATTTTTAAAGATCAAAATTGACTGGGAAGCAAAAAGGCAGAAAGTTCCACAAACGAGAATTGCGAGAGAAGAAACTGTTAGGGAAGAACCTACGGTCTTATCTAACGATTTCAATGACAAATATGATGAGACATTTTCACCAATCTAGTATTGCACTTAAATTTAGGACAGTAGATGTTATGCCAGGATTTGTCAGCGGAGGCCACAATTTGAACAACATAAGTTATGCAGATGATACAGTGCTGATTGCAGACAAGGAAAAGGAACTACAAGACCTCCTACAGAAAGTCACTGAAGAGAGTAACAAGAAAGGTTTACAAATAAACTGCAAGAAAACCGAATGCATGATCATTAGTAAAAAGAGCAACCCAAATACAGGTGGGGGATACTAAAATCAAGTAAATTTATATAACTGGGAAGTGTTCTAACAGAAGATGGAAAGTGCGACACAAAGATCCGGAGGCCTATTGGCAGTGCGAAGGACTCGTTCCAGAAGCTGAGTCAAGTATTAAGAGCAGGGGAATTTCAGTAAAAACAAAGAAGCGAGGACTGGATTGATATGTAATGTCAGTGCTTCAAGATGGCAGTGTATATTGAACAATCTCATCAAACAGGAATGAAAAACTTGAAATAACTGAGATGTGGTTCTACAGGAGGATGTTACGGATATCATGGACCGAGCAAGTGAGCAATGATGAGGTTTTACAAACAATAGAAATAAAAAAAATTAAGAGAAGAAAAAACTCAAGTTCCTGTGACATGCACTGAGGAAGGAGGGTTTAGAGAACGTGATACTAACAGGCTAGATAGAGTTTAAAAAAAGAGACAAAGGAATGCAACGAATAACATATCTGAAATGTCTAAGCAGGTGAATGACAGACGGGGGTTGCGTGTTGTAACAGGAGAAAGCATGCTTAGAGCCACCAGTGATAGGGAGACGTGGAAAATCATGATCGCCTACGTCCTCAAAGGACAAAGCACATGGAAGAAAAAGAAGTAGGACAGTTGACTTCCTGCACTTTTTTAATATTACGGCAACGGACTACTTCTACTTCTAAATATGAAATGTAGCCACATTAGACAAGTAGTTGCTTTACCTTTTTCTTTTCCCCTCTCTCTCTAGTCGATGGCTCTTTTAATATTCCCCTAACTACGTATTCCTTATTCTCGTCTATTTTGAACAAAGACTTTATTACGAGTTACCAAACAGAAAAGTTTATCAAAGTAATTAACATGTAAATAACAAATTGTCTTAAGATACAATTATTTTCTTAGCAATATACTCTGTATTTTGCTCGATTTTACAACCATGTCCAGACATTAAAAGGTTAATTACGCCATAAAAGCGTCTTCTTCTTCTCTGTGCTGTGTCCCTTCAGGACGTAGGCGATCATGGACTTCCCCATCTCCCTATCTCTAGTTGTTCTTAGTACGATTAATTCTGTTACCTCACCCAAAATATACATTATGGGTGAGGTAACAGAATTGAAAGAACAATTTCTCATCGGATAGTTAGGAATGATGGTAATAAACATCATAACTACCTTATGAGACATTGTTCTTTCAATATACAAAATGTACATTTTTGTAGTAGATTGTAGTTTGTACATGTTCTAAAGTATAATTTATAATATATATCTAAACTTATTTTAAATGGAACTTTGTCTCTCTCTCTCTCTCTCTCTCTCTCTCTCTCTGTGTGTGTGTGTGTGTGTGTGTGTGTGTGTGCGTGTGTGTGTCCGTAACCTATAGACTCCGACACGGCCGAACTGATTTTCTTGAAAATTTACACAGTTGTACTATAAGCGTTTGCGAGTGTTCTTAGCTTGGTTTTGTGTCGAGGTACCCCAGATAAATACCGAAAATCGAAAAAATCGGGTTATAGAAGGAGTGGTCCGATTTTAATCAAATTTGATACACTCATAGACAAAGACATAAGAAACGATATCCAGAAGTTTCAATGTTGCAGTTCTTACAATAGTGCAGAAAATCGATAATATATATATAAAAGGCAAGATGTGTGTGTGTGTGTGTGTGTGTGTGTGTGTGTGTGTGTGTGTTTATCTGCCTGTATGTTTGTATTTTTTCAGCCCTTTTATTTTAGTTTTTGTTTCGGGTTTGGCTCTAAGTAGGTATAATTGTAGTTCTTAGTCTCAGCCATGATACCATTTACTCAAAGGATATATTTAGCCTTCAAAGTTCAGTTTACGACGAAAAAGACTTATTTGATATCGATATCAGGAAATCAAAATTTGACTTACATCCATTCATTTTTCTTTCAGTCTACGATTTCGCTTTAACTGGAAATAACTATTGCTTTTTAGTCTTTCGTGCCAACGTCCAAAGAGCCTGAGCTCCAGGACCATGGATTAGTTTTAAAGCTTTCATTACACCCGAGTAACGCCGAGCTATACTGCTAGTAATCTAATAAAACATTTAAATATGAATGCCCTATTTGTTTGAAACAGGTGAGCTGCTTGGATCCCAATACCTTTCATATTTTATGGTTTAGTTTTAGAACAGTTATTGATTTGAATTCAGGATACCAACATTTTTAACTACCTGATACGACATTTTTCTTAGAATGTCGAAACAAAATATACATTTTTATAGTAGTTTGGAGTTCATCTTTGCTTTCTTGCCTTGTAAAATTTGGCAAAGTGATAATAACAAAAGAACCATTCTATTTTCATTGAGAATTATCCATTTGGCAATAAATACTAAACATAATATAAAATACATCATTTCTTTTAAAAAAAACTGGTCTTGCCTAATAAATATGGCCGGTGGTGTATATATAGTCAATTTACAGTTTACACATGACTGTTAGTGCCTATTCAGTGAAGGTATGTCTTTAGCGTGTGCTTTATACTTAATTTTCTTTTTTCTTTTTTAAGCAATCGCAGGCAAATTAGCAACATAATGATTTAGTTATTTTATCATCAATGTAGACAGTGATATTCCTGGGTAATTGTGTCGCTTTTATTTATCATTTGTGCAGTCAAACACCTGATAATTATGAGTAATTATTTTGGTAAAACGGCTGAAGATTTTTCCAATATTACATATTAGGAAAATATCAAAAAACATCGCGAAAAAAGTATATTATTTTTGAATGAAGAATTGACAATTTAATAGCGCTGAAAACTTTAATTGACTTTCAGGTCTTGAAATCCCGGCAAATTAATGTAATTTTTGTTAAAAGGAGAGACCGTGGCATATTACGTTCTGGACAATATGGCTCCAGATCGCATTCGATAATTATTACTGTATAATTAGATTAACATCATAACTGATAAAGACCATGCACACCGACTTACTAAAAGTCCACGGTAGTACAATGTAAAGATAATATTATTTGGCGCCCATCTACGTTGATGTAATGGAACTGTAAGATCTTGTAGCCCCAATATTTAGACCTATATCAGATGGGCTCTCTCATTAGTTTAGTTAATGTAAATATTATTTTGGGTGTACAGAGGCTACGGAAAATATTGGATTTCATTATAGTTTCTGGCAAAGGGAATGTACTACATTGAAATTCTAAAGATTTAGAGATATTTTATATTTTTTGATTTACAGTGTCAGGTATGTACTGAAAGTATCTGAGAGAAGGCATTACTGACCATCGTAGAAAGTACAATGATCAACCATGAGCTGTTAATTATCGTAACCCGAAGTACCAGGGTAGAATTGCTTGAGGTACCAAAGAGGTAAAACTTATTAAACTCATATTCATAAGACGTATCAGATGACTATCATGTGGGTCAGTTCAGCGTCCATTTCTTTCCATAGATTATGAAAACGGAAGAATCACTTTTAACACCACAATATTGGCTAATGTCGTTCGCTGACTGAACCCTTGAGGTTTGGCAATATGTGGCTTGATCTAATGAATTATTGTTCCTGTTGTTTTGGGCTTGATTTAGTTTTCCCGTTTGATATAGAAACAATGAATCTAGGAACCCGAATTGTCGGCCATGCACCATTTTGTATACTGGTGGTTTCACAATTGTATCGATCGTATTGAGTATGGGAGTAGATAGACTAAACTATCGTCCGGTTCACACTCCACCCACGTCTATTGAACAGGTGAAGAGGCTCATCATGCCTTGTTTCCTGCTTAAGATGTGGTTTCCGGCTTTTTCTTATTCCAATCTTTTTACTCTTACGTAGCCCCCTGCGCCTCAGTTGCGTTACTTCATTGCTTGGGGTGATATGATTAAAAAAAGAAACTTAAGTCTGCTAAATATTCACTGGTGACCGTTAATTGCACAGTTTCATGAGCATTATTTTACCCATTTATGGACTTCATATACACCAAAAAGTTTGGGTTATTGCATTAAAATAATGCATTCTCATCAAACTCACTTTACCTAGACGTTTTTGGAGAGCATTCTTCAGAATTACGATGGATGATTTTGGCTCCACGTTTGTTTGACGTGAATCCACTCGAGAATTCTTGAGTGCAGTCGTGCGGTCCATGAGCACGCATGATCATTCAGCTAACGATATCATAAACAGCCACTGAGATGGACTGGTTCAACAACTTTTTAGGCGTGAATTATAAAATCGTTGCCACGTCGAATTGTTGCACGAGCTAGAAGATACTCGGCGCATCCCTCAAGACTTTTCTAGTCACTGTAAATAACTCTCATTTAAATACGTATAGTTAAATTTCCTCAGTGCCACTCCAAGTAATCAACATTAGAACAAAACACCGCCTCATTGTTTCATAAGGATGATTTAGTTAGCAAAAATTATAGATCTCCCAATGAGGATGAGGATCACTATTAAATTATAATTGATGTAGGAGACAAAATTGCTGACTATAACATTAATTCCAAGAGGCCATATCATAACATAAAAATTATTGTATCAGCATTATATATATATATATATACTACCGGTCATCATTATTAGGCCACCCCAGTTTTTTTAAAAGAAGTGATGTATTTCATACTAATTTTAGTATTTATTGCCAAATGAAAATAGAATGCTTATTTTATTATTATTACTTTGCAAAACTTTACAAGGCAAGGAAGCAAAGATGAACTTGTTCGAATCACCCTAAATTTTCTTCATTCTTTCATTGATGAAATTGCAATGTGGATAATTATTAAATATATATAAATTCATTTGATGCACATGTTATTGCGCAGTTTTAACAAAAGAACCATTTTTTATTTACAATTATTCACTAGGCAATATATACTAAAATAGTATAAAATATATCATTTTTTAAAACACTGGGTGTTTTAATAATATTGGCTGCTAGTGTATATATATATATATATATATATATATAGTTGGTCATGAATTATAAATGCTTATGGAATGTCTATCAGCATCTTAAGATTTCAGAAAATTAGAAAACCTCCTTGAAAATTATATAATTTGCAGCATGCAGTGAATACTTGAGTCCCTGATGCTAAACTGGTTTCTTTTTTGTAATAATAGTACAGGCATGTATAGAAGAATGTTGTACTGAATATGTGAGCTATTAGAAAATTTCAAATAAAATGGAACCAAAAAGGAGACTTATACTGAATATCAGAAAGAGACAGTCACATACTTAGTAAATAGGGGTTAGAATATCTTGTGGCACTGTGCAGTTGCAAGTTAAAAAATAAGTTGTTAAATTGTTAAAACATCGATAATTCAATTCAGCTAGGGTGTGTATGTGTGTGTTCATAGTTGCATATAGGTGTGTGTATGTATACGCGTATGTATACATATGCATGTGATAATAAGACTGTAGTTAAAAAGATTGTAGTTTTATTTAGACAGCAAATAGTTAAAGACTGTAGTTAAAAAGTTAATAATAATTTGCTATTTGTAACCATAATTCTGATATCAAATAGTTAAGACTGTAGTTAAAAAGACTGTAGTTTTATTTAGACAGCAAATAGATGTGTGTGTGTGTGTGTGTGTGTGTGTGTGTGTGTGTCTATGGTTGCACATTGGTGTGTGTACGCGTGCGCGTATGTATACATATCTGTGTGATAAGAAAACAGCAAGGTAAAAAAGACTGCAGTTTTACTTAGACAAGAAATAAATATAATTCTAAACCAAAGCTCACCAATTTTAAGTTACATGTATCAAATCCAAAGGTTTTATGACTATTGCTAGAACGGGGATTGACACAGACCAGTTTACGGGTGTCTTTAATATAAATATACCTTCATTTTAAGTGAATATGGACACAACCGTTCAAGCGTGCGGTTGAGTAAAATCGGAGTCTCCTTGATTTGGCTAGCTTTGACGCGGCAGACTAGCTTTGATGCAGAAGACTAGCCTAGAGAGAGACCCCTACCTGGTTGTCAAGGGAGATGTGTGTTGTTGTGTTGGAGAATTATACTGCGGAATGCCGCGTCATCTCTCCAATTTGACAGAGAATAAAAGACCCAATGCCTTAAATCCATTTTCAGATTTGTTTGTTCATTTTTTAAATTCTTTTTTTTTTATTTTGTGAAAAACGATAACAACACATACAGCGTGGTGTCCTAACAGACGATCGGTCATCCACAAATGAACTAATAACTAATTACTATTTCAACGTTTATTTGCTGTTGCAATCTTACATTTCCAGAATATATTAAAGGCGAGAGATGGGAAAAACAGTGCATAACCTACCTAACCAGCTTGTATAAATGATTTGCAAAACAGAGTTCAGGAGAGATAGCACAAAAACAAAATTTACTGAGACCCATAAAGTAAATAAAATTTTGAAGAGACAAAATCACCAATGCTCTGAAGGGACATTGCACAAAGAAGATGGAAAAGAACAGTCATGATGAGCTTTTCTCTTTGGCACCTCGACTTCACGAATTAAAATCACAATTCTAGATTGGCAGTTAGGTCTCATAATTTCCCTATTGCGTTTGCTATTTGTAACCATAATTCTGATATCAATAGTTTCTTCTCACAGACTTTTTTACTTCTATTTTCCAGCTTTTCTGTAAAATACAAATGGCAGAAATTTAAATGTAATATCAATCTTTAACTTACGTCTCTTTGAAACTTGTTCTTTTATTGTCCTTCCCGCTTATTTTCACTCTCAGTAGCCGCTTGCATCGTAGTTGGTTTAATCACTTTGAATCGAATAAATGAATAAAATGGACAACTGGAGCTGGAAAAAGCCACTGATCATTGATTTTTGCATATTAATTTTTATGCAGTTTCAACATGTTAAACGTAAGGTGATGGAGAGATTACGGAGTAGCATAACAAATAACACGCCGTTTAACTTATACACGTTAAGAAGTCATGCTTCAAGGTGTTAGGGATTTCCTAAACCCCCGAGAGGGTACCTCTCAGTTTATTCTACATTGTCACTAGAATCGTTACAGATGTATATTTTTATCCATGCCTTCGGAACGAGAAATCGGGGAGCCGAGTTCAAATTCTAGTTGAATTCGTTGCATTCATTTACGGGTAAATATCCTTGGGAAAGGTAATAGTCCGTCTATTCCTTCCAGTTATTGGTTAAATAGCAGGACAGATTGGGTTCTATAGCCTTGGTCGGCAACCAGTCTACAGCAGAAAGCAATGGAAACCTACTGCGGGATAATCTTCTGCCCAGTCAGCCATGCCTCTTTTGAGACATGATCGCCCAAGCGTTTATCACGTATGGCACTTAACTGACTGAAGTTTCTTCGGCTCTTCATTAACTCTAAGACAATCACCATTCTTTGAAAATAATATATATTCGACATCTTCTGATGAGCATTCGTCAACATTTTCATTAATCAACGGCACATTGCAGCAGCATGCAATAAGCATATAATTTAAAATGCTGGAATATATCCCATTTTTACTTTGAAGAGGCCATATTGAGAATTGTTCATGAGATCTCGTATTTAGAATGAGGAGCCTAAGTGATTGAAACGATGAAGAAACCCGGATAATTACTCGAGTAAATTTTGCCTGAAATATACTTACAATATAATCCTTTTACTGTCAAAGAAACCATCAACATCCGTTATGTCTCGTAAGAGTTTGTCAGTTATTTGAAAAAGAAAACACTGTATCGGAAAAGTATTTATATGAATGTATTTCACTTTCCTCTCCTTTCACAACTGCAGCATCTGGTTCTATGTTTATTTCTTCCACTTTTTCCCTGCTTGATTATATACTTGACTGAATAAAACTTGTACAGCAGTATTTACATTTCTTGGAGAATCACCTAGTTGAAAAGATAGACCTAATATATAGCACGGCGTTCAATTATTTCTAAGAATTTCACTCCAATGTAAAACTGTATTTACTGCACATTTAAAATCATACCCTGCTTACCTCATACTCGATTTCATAGGCACTGAAAGAATGAATGAAAGGGCATATCATTACAAACATATTTAAAATTGTTTCTGTTACGATGATGCATTTATATATAAAAATAATAATAATGTCTAGTAAGGGATTTTATTGGGTCCTACGTGTTATTCTAAAAAAACAATTAATTCATGAAGTAGTCGTAAAAATAGAAAAATTAGGAATAGAACGTTTTGGAACATGGCAGAATATTCCAGTAGATTCGAGAGAATTCAAAAGGTTCTAGAAATATGCAAATTAGGTGTTGGCCCCTATAAAAATAGGTTCTGGGCACAGAGTATGCAGTTGTTACCAGGTTTTACTGATGTTATCAACTCCGGTTTTGATTCAAGGATTTATATCCAGCCGAAAAATCTATAAGAAGTTGCCGACCAACTAAAACCTGAAAGAGAACCTCATGGAACTATATGGGTAAATACATATTTTTGACTATTTCATTGACCAAACTAATAATTATTCTTTATATACTCATTTAAAGATTTCCAAAAAGTATAGCATTTAACTTCTTCGCCAACTTAACTGGGTAAAGATATTTGACACCTTTTCTTCTCCTTCTCCCGTCATAACACTCGCCAATAGTAAACTCTATGTTTCTTGTTTTGAATGCAACAAAAATTGTATATTTGTAAATATTTTATTTAGTGTGTTTTTGTAAATTAAATATTTGTTTGATTTTTATCTCTGAGTTTTGGTCAATCATTTTTTTTCTTTTGTTACACTTAACATGTGACACTTCCGTATTTCAAGTGTTGTTATATCAGTAAAATTGTGGCATAGATCTATTAAATTAATGTCTATCTGATACACTCTTCCTAATATTTAGTTTATTTGAGCCGTCATTGTTCTTTATAACGAGTCTTATTTTTTTTATTAAAACGTTTAGTGTATGTTTAGCATAAACTTTCTACCTTACAAGACGAACTTTACGATGCGTCTTTTTATTCGTTCCTACAGACCGCAGATATCTGTGGCTGATTCAATGGACTTGTCGATCTTAACGGCATATTTAATTGAAACAAACTTCCTGAAAGTCAAGGAATTCTCGTAAAAAGAACTCTGTTGGTAAATATAGCAACAACTTATTAATGATGACAACGTAGAAATTTTGCAACCATCACTCTCATGCGGTTCAACTTCGGTGAATTATTTTTTTCCTTTAGGGCACTGAAAGCTGACTAATAGGTGAAATCATATCTGGTCGGGTGCTCCTGCTATCTACCTAGGTGTCCTTGACAAAATCCAACAGAGAATCTGTAATGTAATAGATCCCGACTTGGCAGCTCAGATACAGTCACTTTCTCACCGGCGCAATGTGGCTTCCCATTGTCTCTTCTACAAATACTTTCACGGCTTCTACTCTGATGAATTTAGCACACTGGTGTCTACTATATATAAATTTACTCGAGTCACAAGATTAGCAACTAGATCCCACCCTTATACTGTGAAGCCAATAAATTGTAAACGCAACTCCTACTCCAGAAGCTTCTTCTCGCACTTCACGCCTGTGGAATTCCCTTCCATTTACTTGCTTCCCCGACAGCTACAATCTCCAAGAATTTAAATGTAAAGTCAACAGTCATCACCTGTCTCACTAACCTGCATCCTCTCTCTCATGCTGATTTTTTCCGTCCACTCTACTCTCAACAGTATTTTCATCCTTCTCTTACCCTCTTCCTGACACCCCCTATAACCTGTCACTCTTTCTCATAACCTTCATCTTATGTAACTCCCTGCAAAACAGTGGCAGTAAACTGCCTTGCTTGGGGCGATATGATTATTAAAAAAAATGTGGGTTCGCTTACATTTTTCGAAATTCTAGATTATTGACGAAAGCTAATGGCAATTTTGTCCCTAGTTGTCAAGCGCAAATTCATTGAGGGCTTATATGGATATCATTCCAAACGAGCACTTTGATTAAGTAACCAGGTATACATAGACCTTCGTTATTAAACGAAGATTTTTCTATTAACAGATATTTTGTTATTCTTTCTACGGAAATTCTATTGGATAGAGTTTTACTTTACATATCCCACTTCTGTCTGAAATTTGCGAATTATAGCAATCACTTTAATAACGTCATCAGTTCTTCCACCTATCCGTGAGTCTCGAAAATGAATTTTTTTTATACTGAATTTTACTGAATCTTACTTGGTTTATTTTAGGTTTAAATTCTCCCGATTCTTTATTCATAACTACTTATAGATGCAAATTAATACTTTTAAAGTTTTCCTTCAAGTTTCAAGTCGATTAACTATTCTCACATATTTCTATCCATCTAATATTATCTACTCCTTCACTTAGGATTACTAATTCTCTTAATACTTCAAGTCACTAAGCATAAATTAATGCACAAATATAACTTAGTGCGTTGTGGTGCAGTGGATATCAATTATGAACGAGAAATCGGGGAGCTGAGATCGAATCCTAGTTAAATTTGTTGCATTCATTTAGGTGCAAATACCCTTTGGAAAAGCATTAATCCGTCTCTTTCCTCCAGTTATGGGTTAAATAACAGGATAGATTGGGTTCTATAGCCTTGGTTGGCAACCAGTCTACCGCAGAAAGTAATGGAAACCTACAGCGGGAAAATCTTATGACCAGTCAGTTATGTCTCTTTCGAGACATGATCGCCCAAGCGTGTATCACGTATGGCACTTAAATGACCTGACTCCTTCGCTTAGGATTACTAATTTTTTTTTAATACTTCAAGTCACCAAGCAATAATTAATGCACTAAGATAAATTTAGTCAGGATCACTGTCTTGTTAAAATATTGAATTTATTATTGTTTCTTTTTTTTTTTTTTGCTAAAATGCGTAATCTTTTTTTCTAAAATGGTTGCTGTAACAATAAAATATCCAAAATATGTTATATCAAAACTTGTGTGTCCCACCAGTCATTTTCAGTGTTATAAAAAATAAAAAGAATGAAAGAAAAGGTTAGTTTAAGCGCTGCATTATTTGACAGTGTGGTCAAGCTTTGTTTAAAATTTAAATCCCAAACCATTCGAACGCAGGAAGTCATGTCATCCACGTGTAACGGCATCATGTCTTAGCAGTGTGTGATGACGTGGAATATATTTTTATAAGCTTCCAAGAATACAGGTTATAAACTATAGTTAATTTTATTAATGGATGATTTCAATATTATTAATGGACGATTGCTTCCTTAAATGCTGCAATCTTCTCGACCTTTACTCTCCGCAAGTCAGTGAATAAAATGACGCTGGGAAGCTCTAGAAGAACCAGCCACAGATGAATGTTTTCAGATGATCTTGGATTCAATGATTTCCATTCTCTTTGTCTATTTCGTCACATTTCGATTGAATACGTACAATAAGCCGTTGGCATTGGCATCACTTTGATTAAATTTTGAACCAAGTAGGAAAATGCGAAATGCTCTGTTTTACTTGTTCGTCTTGTTATCGTTGGCCTTTCTGATCGTACATTTGTTTTTCCTCTGATAAGTGTACAGCTAAGTGATAAACTGTATGAGATTGTCCATCTATCTTATTTTCAAACTCTCGCCACAGTTTCTGTGGCGTGAAATGTATCAACACGATACATGTGTTATTTCATTTTGTTGATTGGATTGTTTTGCTTCTTTTCCATCAATACAGAATCTATAGTTTTATTTCATCAAGTAATGACCATGTGCGTTGTGGTACAGTGGATATCGGCTCGAAACGAGAAGCCGGGGAGCCGAGTTCGAATTCCAGCTGAATCCATTGTATTCACTTACGCGCAAATACCCTTGGGAAAGGTATTAATCCGTCTCTTCCTTCCAGTTATGGGTTAAATAGCAGGATAGATTGGGTTCTATAGCCTTGGTCGGCAACCAGTCTAACGCAGAAAGCAATGGCAACCTATTGCGGGATAATCTTCTGCCCAGTCAGTCATGTCTCTTTCGAGACATGATCGCCCAAGCGTGTATCACGTATGGCACTTAACTGACTGAATGACCATGTTCTTTGCACATGCTTCTGTAAATCTATTTAATGCTTCGAATTTAATGCTTTGAACGTGTTTATTTGAGATGCTTGTTTAAAGGCATGAATAATTCTAACCATAAAATGATTTTGATTTTTCTTTGCCTGAAAAAAAAAAGGATTATTTTCAAATACCATATCCTTTAAGAGCATAAGTGAAGATGACTCTCCCTGGTTCTTAATATTTGTGAATTCCCATGTATTTAAAAGAAAAATTAGTGGGGGTATTTATTATTGCATTCTCCATGGTTTCAAATTAGATTTTCGTTTTCTTAAACTAGTTTTCAAAATACCCAGTCTATTATGTTATTTAACAAATAGCTCGATGAAAAATACATGTATTCATGCTTTCTCCAAGTGATTGAAAATCTTATTCTAGATCGGAATCTGAACTAGATTCGTGGATTAAAAACTTTTCTTTAACTGATACCTCGTCGACATTGTTATAACTCGCTCCTAGTGCTTATAATATTTTTTTTTTTTTGCTTAAGCTACTCACCATGACGTCATTAGAAATTCTCCTCGACTGACTCTAACGGATGGCTTGCCTACATTGAGTTGATTCTCTAAGGCTTTTTTCTTAATTCATTTGTGCTATGAGAGAGGGGAGGGTCCTATTTCTTCCACATTTATGTTAGTGAGGGTATCTTATTTACTCCGTAACACTTTCGTTTCTTCTTCTTTCAAAATTTCATTCATCCTTCCTTCTTCCATTTTTTCTCTCACTCCTTCTCTCTCTCTCTCTCTCTTCCTCTCTCTTTTTTTGTTCCTCCATTCATTTTTTCTTTCGTTTCTTTCTTTCATTCGCACTCATACTCACACACTGACTGTTCAATTATTAACACAAGTCTTTCTCTCTTTCTCTTTCTTTCTGTGTTTTGTTCTTCCATTCATTTTATTTTTTCTTTTCGTTTCTTTCTTTCTCTCTTTCGCACTCATATTCACACACGGACTGTTCAGTTATTAACGCAAGTCTCTCTCTCTCTCTCTCTCTCTCTCTCTCTCTCTCTCTCTCTCTCTCTCTGTTTTGTTCTTCCATTCAGTTTTCTTTCGTTTACTTCTTTCTTTCTTTTTTCTTTTTTCTTTCTTTCTTTTGCACTCATACTCACTCACTATCTGTTCAATTATTAACACAAGTCTCTCTCTCTCTCTCTCTCTCTTTCTTTTTCTCTCTCTCTCTCTGTTTTGTTCCTCCATTCATTTTTTCTTTCGTTTCTTTCTTTCTTTCTTTCTTTCTTTCTTTCTTTCGCACTCATACTCACTCACTGACTGTTCAATTATTAACAAAAGTTTCTCTCTCTCTCTCTCTCTCTCTCTATCTCTCTCTCTCTGTTTTGTTCTTTCATTTTTTTCGTTTCTTTCTGTCTTTCTTTCTTTCTTTCTTTCGTTTCTTTCTTTCATTCGCACTTATACTCACTGACTGTACAATTATTAACACGAGTTTCTCTCGCTTTCTTTCTCTTTCTCTCTCTGTTTTGTTCCTTCATACATTTTTCTTTTTGGTTTCTTTCTTTCTTTCATTCGCACTTATACTCACTCACTGATTGTTCAATTATTAACACAAGTCACTCTCTCGCTCTCTCTCGCTCTCTCTCTCTCTCTCTGTTGTGTTGCTCCATTCATTTTTCTTTCGTTTCTTTCGTTTCTTTCTTTCTTTTTTTTCTTTCGTTTCTTTCTTTCATTCGTACTTATACTCACTCACTGACTGTTCAGTTCTTAACATAAGTCTCTCTCTCTCTCTCTCTCTCTCTTTCTCTTTCAGTCTCTGTTCTGTTCATCCATTTATTTTTCTTTCGTTTCTTTCTCTCTTTCGCACTCATACTCACTTACTGACTGTTCAAATATTAACCCAAGTCTCTCTTTCTCTTTCTCTCTCTCTCTCTCTCACTCTCTCTCTGTTTTGTTCCTCCATTCATTTTTTCTTTCTTTCTTTCTTTCTTTCTTTCTTTCGCACTCATACTCACTCACTGGCTGTTTAATCATTAACAAAGTATCCAAAACTGGTTATATTTCTTTCTTGAAAAAAAAAAATATCCGAATTAGATAAAGTTTAAATTCAGACAGTACACATAAGAAGAGTATAATTTCAAGCAAACATAAAATGACGTAAGGGCCCAATAAGACGTCTACCTATTTAGAACTTACAAAAAAGAATTATATATATATAAAATTTCTTAAATATATATGTTCTTAAATATAATATAAATATATATATAAAGTTCTTTAATAAACATGTTCATTTGAATAGCATTATTTTCTTGTTTTTTCCGTTTTTTCTTAAGCATATATTTATATATTAGTTGCTTCAAAATTGCTTAGATTATAAGTATATGTCATTGGATGAAAAATATTTTTTATTTTAAATTTCAGCAATAATTTTAGTGGCTTTCATTTTTCTCATTTTTTTATTCACTGGAAATTTAAATTCAATTTATTAATGTTTACATTCTAAATTGAACAGAAGGTGTTATAAGAATATGTAGAATGTCTAGGAGAAGTTATACATTTCACACACAGAAATCAATGGTTTTATGCCAAATACACAGTGTATTAGTACACAGTGTGATTGAATGACATGAATAAAGTTGAAATTGTTTTGAATAATCACAGCAAACAATGTAAAGGCTTAAATATAAGGAGTCAATTTCGCAGTTCCTCGTGCGTGTTTATAATATGCTACTGTCCAGAATTTTTTTTTTTCGTTAACTTCAAAATGAAAATTGCTGAAATAAAGACAATCTTGATCTTGTAAACGTATGCAGGGATGTATGATGCTATACTATCGTTTTCGACATGGGAATTCTCAAATGAATAAATGATCCTGCAAAGACATAGATCCTATAATCTGAGATAACTACTGACTCGTCTTATTCTTCGTCTTCTATGTGACCTGTACCTTCAGGACATAGACGATCATGGCCTTCCACATCTCCCTATTCCTTGTTGCTATTAATACCCCTTCTCCTGTTATCCTACTCAATCCCCACTCTACTATCTGTCTGCTCAAGTCTATCAAGTATGTCATGCATTGCTTTTCCTTATCTCTCTTTCTCTTTATCGGTCCCGAGAGTATCGGGTTCTCCAAGCCCACTTTCCTCATTACATATGCCAATAACGTCAATTTACTTTTCCTGATGTTAAGTATCAGTTTCCTTCCTGTGGCCATCTTCTCCGTGTTCCGTCAATAGTAGTCTCAGCATCATTCTGTAGAACCACATTTCGATTGACTCAAATCTTCCTTCATCATTTATTATGGTCTATCTCAAGAGTCAAATCAGACAGAAAAGTAAATCCTGCTGCTTTATATGAGCCAGAGTCGGCTAGTCATCACTTTCCTGTTTTAATAAAGTTCCAAAGCGTTTGCGTGGCTTTGTAATTTATGAATTGTTTTCCACCCTACAACCTCTTTCTCCACAGACGAAGCATTGCTTGCCGCCCGATACTCTATCGGTATTTCAATGAAGAATGTTTTGATGAATTACACTACTTATTTCTAACAATACCAAACTTCAGAACTAAAATTCGACATGACAGTTATATTGAGGTGAACCACCGTTATTTCCTTCGTATTTAATTAGTCAAAAATAATTTCTAGTCGAACAGCTTCTTTCCATGAACCTACACTTTGTGGAACCGAATTGCAAGAAGACGCTATCCCGTCTAGTTTAATGTAGGCATATCAAGCCGTTTTTCCTTACATAACCTAATAAACTGATCTTCCTTCTCTTAAGGCTCATACAAACTTAGATCTGTGAGAGAGTTGTCCATCCACTTGGTATGGTGGGCATTAACATCACCAAACACGAATATATTAGCGAACGGATGAAAGGAAATATCCTTGTGTATGTTGTCCGAGGCGCTGTCTAGCATAGAACAGATAGGAGAGGAAGGAAAGCGGTAGAGAAAGAAAGAATAGCTAACGGGGCTTAGTAGAGAGAAACAGAGACACATGTAAGAATTGTCTGGAGATTCAAGAGAAACCAACCTAGCTAGAGGGAGATGTTTGCTAACATAAACGTTAAAGCCACGCATATGAAAGTTGGAGATCTTCCTAAAGAGGGAAAAATACGCAGCAATTGAGAAAGGGATTGAAGGGTCAAGGTTTTTTCTCGTTCAACACTGCCCATTATTCTGAAGAGTTTGTGACAATGAGGTTACCATTTTTATAGATCCCATTAGTTGAAACGGAATTAGCTTGCCAGTTTGTTGTAAGCCAAAAGGATATATATATATATATATATAGCATATTGATGATCCACGTATACTGTCTTAATATGTATAGAAAAAAACTACTGAAAAGTTGTAAGTTTAAAAATGTATTTTTTGACAGCATTTATTTATTTCTATTATATATATATATATATATATATATATATATATATATATATATATCAGACCGACCTCGGCCTTTCATCAGAAACAAATAAATATTTCAATAGTTAAACATTTTTTAGATACACTTAAATTTATTTTCTTTAAAACAACATTTAAATGTATTATTACAGTTAGGTATAAAAATATCCAAAATCTCTATCGCTTTCTACGTCTCGGGAAAGACGCTGCTCACGACGAACGTTCCTAGTTTAAATTTTAAAATCATTTGTTTCTGATGAAAGGCGAGGCCGGCCTGAAATATCAAATATATATATATATAACAATAGAAATAAATAAATACTGTCAAAAAATACATTTTTAAACTTACATTTTTAAACTTACAAATTTTCAGTAGTTTTTCCTATATATATATATATATATATATATATATATATGAGTGTGTGTGTGTCCGTTACCTATAGACGCCGAAACGTCTGAACCGATTTTCATGAAAATTTACACAGTTGTACTATACTATAAGCGTCTGCGAGTGTTCTTAGCTAAGTTTTGTGTCGATCTACTCCCGATAAATATCGATAATCGAAAAAATCGGGTTATAGAAGAAGTGGTCCGATTTTAATAAATTTTAATACACTCATAGCAAAGACATAAGAAACGAAATTCAGAAATTTCAAGGTTGCAGTTCTTACAATAGTGCAGAAAATTGATAATATGTATATATATACATATTATCAATTATTATCAGGTTCTTGTTAACTTTTTTAAATTTTGTGTGGTCATGAAGTATATATATATATATATACATACATACTTCATGACCTCACAAAATTTTAAAAAATTAACAAGAACCCGACACACCAACTAAAATCTAAACTTAATAAACTCATCAGTGCCAAAAAAGCTGATCAGAATTCCTTAAAACTCCCTAAAATTATTGGTGACTATAAACCTGGTTACATATATGGAACCATAAAAACTCATAAACCTAACTATCCTCTCCGCCCTATCATATCCCAAATTCCTACTCCTGTATACCAGTTAACTAAACATATTAACCAGCTTATCACACCCTACCTTCCGAGTAAATACAGCATTAAGTCAACCCTAGAGGCAATCCAAATCCTGAAAAGTGAAAAACCTAACAATGAAATCATAGCTTCACTTGATATGGAAAACCTTTTTACTAATGTACCCGTCAGTGAAACTATTGATATAATTATAAGAAATGTCAACAGTAATCCTTCATTACCCCCACTCAAAATTAATCCCAACATCTTAAGAAAAATTCTACTAACTTGTACTACTGGAGTGCCTTTTGTTGATCCAAACAACACTATATATATATATACAACGTGACGGAGTCTCCATGGGTTCAGTGCTTGGTCCGACTTTTAGTAATTTCTACATGTCTAACCTTGAAAATAATACCTTTGCAAAATTTAAAAAACCATCAATATATCTACGATATGTTGATGATATCCTACTATTAATTAAAAATACTGACAAAATCTTACAACTTCAAAAACAGTTTCAAAATAACTCAGTTTTAAAATTCACTTATGAACTTAGCAATGATAACAAAATTCCTTTTCTTGATATATTAATTAACACTGATAACAATAAATTTACTATCTCACCGTATCAAAAACCCACTAATAAAAATCTCTCAACACTGAATTAGTGAATTCCCCCACTATTACAAAATAGCTATTATAAAAAATCTATTATATCGTGCAAAAGTCAATTCATCTACAAATCAGATCTTCCACAGTGAACTAAAAAACATAAAACAGACATTCATCAATAATAATTTTCCCAACTACATAGTTGATGAACAAATACGTTATTTTCTTAAAAAGCTTAACATGGAAAAACCAACACATGATACTAGCCCAACCAATCCCAAACATATCACTCTCTTATACTACCAACTAGATGAAAACATCCTAAAAAACTCATAAATACTAATATTTCTCCGACAGACTCTAACAAAAGAATTAAGTTTATTATATATTACACTAAATCCACTACATCCAATTCATTCGTCCGCAACGACTCTTCCCCCACCGTTAGTGATTTGCAAAAAACCAATGTAGTATATAAATTCATATGTCCATTTAGAGAATGTATCTCTAACAACCTCAATAATATCTACATTGGCCACACTACAAATTCGCTCTCACGGCGTCTGACGTTGCACTTAAATGAAAATATATTCCGTCATTTAAACAACACGGTTATCAACGCACACTTCTGAGAAAAACGCTCGTTGATAACACGTACATACTTAAACAAGAAAATAATAAACAGAAACTAAAAATCCTGGAAACAATCTACATTAAACAATTTAAACCTAGTTTGAATACAATCAATTTTGATATTTCCAATAACATACTTAGATGCCTGTAATCAGATCAGGGACCACAACGCCACTATTTTGTCACTGTCTTCGGCCATCCGCCACGGTAGGGATGGACTTATATTTTCAATTTAATTCTCTTAAATGTTAATAACTTAAATGTTCTATGTTTACTGTATGTCAATATTTATTCTTTGATAATGGCTTATGTGAGCCGAAAGCTTAGACCCGATAAAAAAATCAACAATTACTGTGATTTTTTGTTGTCTTTCAACGATATCAGCATCAAGTATATCAGACGGTATGAACGGATCCTACACAAAATTAATAGACAAAACTTGTCTATATTGTTCAATGAAACCTGCATTAATATATATATATATATATATATATATATATATATATATATATATATATATATATATATATAAGGCAAGGTGTTTTTGTGTGTGTCTATTTATCTGCCTGTATGTCTGTATTTTTTTTCAGCCCTTTTATTTTAGTTTTTGCTTCGGGTTTGGTAAGTAAGTATAATTGTAGTTCTTAGTCTCAGCCTTAATACCATTTACTCAGAGGACTTATTTAGCCTTCAAAATTCAGTTTACGACGAAAAAACTTATTTGATATAAGGAAATTTGACACACATCCATTCATTTTTCTTTCAGTCTACGGTTTCGATTTAACTGGAAGCAACTATTGCTTTTTAATCTTTCGTGCCAACGTCCAAAGAATCTGAGCTCCAGGACCATGGATTAGTTTTAAAGCTTTCATTACACATTACTATACTGCTCGTATATATATATATATATATATATATATATATATATATATGTGTGTGTGTGTCTGTGTCTGTGTCTGTGTCTGTGTGAGACTGTGTGTTTTTAGGCAGCATATCTTCATTAAGACATGTTTTCACTGAATAATATAGTCATATTGTGTTGATTTATTTATAAACTAATGTTTTCCGATTGGTTAACCTGTTTATTGATGCTAAGATTAATTTCATCAAGGAAGGCTCCGTAGTTTTGTATAACCCAAGTACTTTTCCAAAAACACGTCACTCCATAGCTTCAAGGGATAAATTTTAAAATAGTTACAGAGAACCTTCGCCCTTTTGTGAAAAATCCCATCACTATGGAATGCAGACTTTATTGGTGTTACGAGAAGTTCGGTTTTGTAATTTATCTCTGATGCTAATCTTAGAAAAACTCGGAAGTATTTGAATTAACAAAAAGTTCTTTCCTTGATTAATTTCATCTTAGCTACAAGAAACTGATTAGACAACTGGAATGGAGCAGTATCTCTTACACCCTGATTGAGCACTCTGGAAGAGTGGGAGACTTTGTAAACAGTAGCATATTCGCATTGCTCATTCAATAATGAATTAGAGCACTCTAGCGATTGGGCGTGTTTATACGCGCTAAAAAGTCTGCCTTCTTCTACCGGATGCTCGTGGCCTAGGGGTAGAATCGCTGACTGACGGCAATTCGGTCGGGTTTCAATCCTGGCTTAGGAAGCGAGCGGAGTCTAACCGTACTGATGAGCTGTGATACAGCGAAACGGATGACTATAGTATATATATATATATATATATATATATATATCGATACAGATCTGTCTGCGGATGAATATATATATATATAAAGAGAGAGAGAGTTATGTGATAGAACTGGGTCATGTGGTTTTGTGATAGAATTCGGTCGTATTTATTCTAACCCGGTAAAGCTTGTTAACCATTACAGCACGTCAAAATGAACACGCTTATATGATAGAATGGAATGCTTATATTGTTGTGCTCACATAAAGTCTTTTCTCAGATCAGGGATTCTTTAATGTTAATGTTGTTTTGGATGTCACGCATGGTTTCTTGTTTCCAGATGGAAATTATATACTTTTTGTCGCTATAATATAAATGAAAGATAGTTGTTTGTTCCATTTCTTTTTATACTATCTTATAAAACGTTACCTTGTGTGCGTTAGAAGTATTTCCATTGCTGATCAGGTTTTATCCTACAGGTTCACTTCATTGTTTCTGAGCCATATTTCTTTTCGTTTCCTAAAAACTTTCTCATTGTGGTCATTAATCTTATAATTCCCATTGTTTTGGTAAGACTTTTAAATACTTACTTATCGTGTTTCATATAAATTTTCTTAATCTTTTTAGAGATAATTTTGACGTTGCAAATTGCTTCTAGCTGAAGTTAACCTAAGCGTTCACAGTGTCGTTTGTGCGGGTCTCTCTCCGTTTTTAACTGGCACAGGTCAGGCAGTCCCGGAAAACAGATGCCTGTGGTAGCATGGCCCCATTGCAATAGAGGTGTATCGGTGGTCCCACAGGGGCCAGCGTATTCGACGATTGCGGGATCTGGATTTTTTATTTTTTGCCCGAGTAAACGCGCTCGGGTGCCCACCTTAAAAACTGACCTCATGTTACAACCCCCCTGTGTATATGGTATGGGGGGTGAGGTTAAATATAAATACTATAACCGAATTTCTTCTTAAATAATCTTTCATTTTGACAATTGAAAAATAAATAGCTATGACAATTTTGGCCGGTGTTCCACGACTTATATCATTCCGTAATACGAAAAGCAATATGGCAATTAAAACTGTAATGACATTTTTACATAAATTATTGCCGATTTTCCTTTGAATTTAAAAATTCATTGAATCAATTACAGCAATCGTAAATTCTATTCTAATAGTTAGTCCTCGCCCACTTTTCGTCTGTGGAACTCTCTTTCGCCTCCTTGCTTCCCTGTCACGTACGATCTTCAACGATTTAAATGCAACATCAAAAGCTATGGCTGCCTTCCTGAACACTGTTCTTTTCTTTTGTTTGCTTTTCCGTAAAGTTTTCTCATTCTCTTTCTTTCTCAGCAACCCATTGCGTATTAGTGGTTTTTGTCCTCTTGCTTGGGGTGAAATGATTAAATACATATGCATAAAAAAATAAAGAAAGATTAACAAAAAATTAATTCATAAAAATGAAAATATTTCTATTTTTATCAAAATTACGAATTCAATTTTTTTTGGCTCCTTTCCAACATTTCTTCTCACACTTCCTCGCCGTGTCTTGCTTTTATTACGTTCCAACATATTTAAAACGTAGTTTTTTTTAAAACATGACACCTTCGTTCACCAGAGCAGCAGACTCTATTTTATCTTAATTTAATCAATCTACATTCATATTGCAATATATATATAAAGAACAAAATATTCAAAGAGACATGCACAAAGAAACAAGTAGAAAGAAGCAACGAAGAAACAAATAATAAATTTATGTTTACTTAACATATAATTAATTATATATATATATATATATATATATATATATATATATATATATATATATATAAAATTCGTTGCTTCTTTCTACTTGTTTCTTTGTGCATGTCTCTTTGAATATTTTGTTCTTTATAGATCCTTGATAAAATCCAAAGAAGAATTTGCTGTGTTATTAGTCCTGACCTGGCATCTCGGCTTCAGCCCCTGTCTAACCCATTTAACGTTGTTTCTCTGTGCATTTTCTATAAATACTTTCATGATTATTTTGATTAACTTTTCCTCTATGATATCTAGAATTTATGAATGTATGCACAGTACTAGCAGATGAAATGTTTATATGTAACCGTAAGTTCTTTGCTAATGTTTCTTCTCTCACATATCTCGCTTGTGGATATCTCTTTTGGCTTTTTTCTTTCCAGTAAACTTTGACTTCCAACAATTGTTATCTTCTGCCTTCTTAATTCTTGTCAGTTTATTGTTCTCTATCCTTAATTGTGTTTTCATCATATTCTGTAATACCCAGTAACCCCTTGCGTCTTAGTGGCTCTATTGTCTTGCTTGATTAAAAAATATATTATTCTTTCTTTATTCATTTCTTTTAATTTAAAAAAAAAAACGAATGCAAATATAGTTACTTTACTTTTTGAAAACAAAAAAAGTATACAGAAAAGAAAGGAAGCTCCAATTCAGACAGCTACCAAATAATGATAGTTTTCTCCCAAACCTACATTATTATGAAATTATTTCGTAATTTTTATTTTCTAAAGATAAAAATTGGTTTAATGTATTTTCTGCTTTAGATTACATGCTGCAATTTTTTTTATTTTCTTTGGATGTTTTACAAAATATGCTTAATTCATCGCAATGTAAAATTAATATTATTAAGCCCGATTTAGTTTCATTGTTTTTCTTTTCTTTTCTTTTCTTTCCTTTTTTTTTTTTTCCTATTCGTTTCAATCATGATTAAATGGAGTGATATGTGTTTACACATTCGTTACTTTCACTCATTTTCGATATCTAAATTATAAAGTAAATTTTTAAAAATAAAAACTATCCTGAAGGTTTCATTTTAGTTTTCATTGATAATTAAATGATTAAATCTACTATTTTCAATAAGCAAAATACTCTGGTGTATTTCAACTAGAATTTATATTGATTGGAAACTTAAGGTTTTTAGATTTTTCAATTTTTTTTTTTCGTCTATTCTGACAGCAGGGTAAATTTGTAAACAAAAGTTAATTCTTAGTTTTAAAAATCTTACAAAAATAAAATATACATCTGTGACACGTTATTTTTGTAGAATTAACAATTCTAAAGTTTATTTAATCTACCTTGAAACAAACATTACTTGTTTATAGCATAAACTTTAGAATCAAAGTATTTCTTAAACGAGGATGTCTTATTTTCCTGACCTGTGAAGTGAGTGATGACAGCCAGATGAGTGGATAAGCTATGCATAGATGACCAGAATTAACAAAATTATACTTTTTTCTTTAAGAAGAAACAGTGGAACACGTGACCTTTTAATGTCACACACGAAATATCATACTTAAAACAAACACGGTTCTTACACATACACAAAATAAAAATTCTTTTAAAAATCCTTTGTTTCAAAGATTTGTATTAAGCGTGTCAATTAATGACGTAAAAGTCTAAGCGACACAAGTCTTTTAAGAAAGATTTAACAAATTTGAAACTTTATAAATTATTGCAATTAAAAAAGAAAAATAAATAAACTTCTTGTAAAAAATCATTGTTCGTTATTTTTTCCTTTAGACTATAATGTCCTTAATATATATTTATATTTCTAAATAATTAAAAGCTTATCTACTTAAATAATATACTAGGTTAGGTTAGGTTAGGTTAGGTAGGTTAGTGTGTCCCTTCTTAAATCCCCTCTCCCCTCTCTTAGCGTTGTGGCATGGCCGAGATGGAGAGAAAATAAATTATTTCCATCTCTAATCAAACTCATATTTTAATTTTAATAGTGTCTTATCCTTTTCAATAAGGCTTTTAAATTCCGTAAGAGTTTTTGTCAATTTTATGTGTGATGGTAGTGCATTCCAATACTTTGTGACTCTGTTACAAAAAAAGTTTTGTCTAATATTAGTTCTACTGTGTTGGGCTTTTATTTTTAATTCGTTGTTACGTGTTCTATTGCATTTTTATTTTACTGTTCAGAGCAGACTTTCGGAAAAAAAAAACTTGTTTGAAAAGAATAAATTAGATTATTCTGCAAGAGTCCAGCGATTAACTAATAAAATAATTGTTTACAACGGAATTTAGGGAGGTGGGATTGCAGATGTAAAAGAAATATATTTTTCAGAAGATTTTATAAAATAATTTTTATTTTTAATTTCATTCATTTATGAATAAGTCGTGAAAGCATCATTAACATGCAGCAGTTATTTGATTTTTACAAGAATTTCCAACTTAATGTGTTTTTCACAGATTAAAAAAACTGAATTTCCTAATATTACGTTACCATTGTGGGGTTTCATACATTGACACCCACACACACACACACACACGCGCGCGCATGGTCACTCGGTGTCCACGTGATGACTTGTGTTCCCGCCAAAAACGATGCTAATAAAAACGGAAAACATCATGTGGTACACTAGTTAGGATTTCGTACCGGGACAAGTGCAGACATGCCTTCCTAACTCACACAAACACACGCGCACTAATTGCGTGTAGCAATTAGTGGCGCAAAATTTCTTTTATTTTTCTTCTCCGACATTAACACTATGCACATTAACTTTCATTCAAACAGGACTTTACATAAAATAACTTCCTACACATAAATCCACAATTTTTCCAACCTTCGCCAGTAGAAATCTACCGACTGCTACATTCGCATGTAAGTCTCTCTCTCTCTCTACTCAACGCACACACAGACACAGAACTTTGTCTTCTGTCTGACTTTCTTCATCAAGGATTTGAACTTTGAACTCTTTACGAAAATCTTAACAATTGTTACAAACCTTTCTTTCAGCTAGAGAAAAAACTTCATACATCTTATTTTGTTTCTACGAACAGACGAAGGGGAATGACTCTTTCCTTTTCACTTTCTTATGCATGCTTTCTCAACCCCATGTAACCTTTGTTTTTCTGGTTACTTTCGCCTTTTTGTTCTTCCTTAAATCCTGCTTTAAGATATGACTAAGGTTACGTCGAGTCGACTCGCAAACATAAATTAGTAAGTGGACGCTTCGTCCACTACACCATTAATAAACTCTAGTAAGAATTTGGTCACCCAACGACCAAAAAAAAAACTAAAAAAAAAAACTAAAAAAAAACATTTAACAATATTTCGATCATATTAGAAAGAATTCAATTTAAAATAAACTGATTTAAACAAAATACTTTAATCTTTCGTCCTAATAATAACATAAACATTTTTAAAAGAATTTCAGCAAATTGGTGGAAATACTTACATTGTAAATGTATTAAAATAGTATAGTTGCATTCTGAATGGAAACATACTGTGTTCTAAATTTGCACTTGAAGTCAGTGTCTCCTTACATAAATAGTGAATTATTCTCGAATTTGAATCTCAGATTCGAACAGAAAACATTTTTCTAAATAAGACAAAATGAAAAACTTTCCGAGAAAAATATGTCTGTGCCTTTTACCAAATTTCTAAGTTTAAAGAACATTACGAGAAAACTAATGGAAAATGAATGGAAATCTGATAATTCTAAAAAAAATCATATTTTTTCTGTGATGAAATTTGTTAATATAACCTGAAATTATATTAAAGGAAAATAACTGTTTATTTTCTTTTATAACAAAAAAGGAGGAAACATTTGAATTTCTTTCTTATTTATTTATTTTTAATTTTAAGTTAATGTAATGGAAAATGAATAAATTTTGTTTTTAAAGACGTGGAAATTCAGTTGGAGAAAAGTCATGTAGTCTTTGAAAACAATTTAAAAGAAATTACGATGATTATTATTAACCCACTCACTACAAGGCTTTCGTTCTGACTGTTTATTCTCTTAATTATTACATTTTCTTTCATTTTTCTTGTTTTTCCTTTCTTTCTTTTATTTACTCACTCTCTCAATGTGTGTTTCTATCATTCTTTCTTCTTGTTTTCTTTCTTTAATCATTTCTTTCTTTCATTTAATTTCTCAATGAGTCTTTCTTTCATCCTCTCACTTTTGTTTTCATTAACGGACTTTTAAAACGATGCGCGTCTGTAAGACCCAATTTTAGCTATGTATTCACAGCGTTCATGACGTTTAAATTATTCATTAATTTCTCGCAATGCATCACCTTTTTTTCTTTTTATCCTTCCTTCCTTCCTTCCTTCCTTCCTTCCTTCCTTCCTTCATTTGTTTGTTTGTTTGTTTCTTTCGTCCTTCACACTTTTCTTCCTTTCACACCTTACTTCCTTACTTTAATTTACTATCTTGATTTACTTTCTTTTGTTTGACACACACATACCAAAAATAAGTTACAAACACAATACCATTGACACAATTTCTAAATCAAGCCTAAATACTAATTTTGAATATTTTAAATGTCTTTAAGATTAAATTGTGATTTATTTGAAATAAAATTCTCTGAAGTAGGTAGCTCTACTAAATCGCTTAAAAAAATCATAGTAGAAAGAAAAACGTTCCCAAACTTTCTAGAAACAAACATTTTCCATAAAAGTGTTTCTGCTATTATGAAGAAGAAAAATGAAAATATTTTAAATTATTTCTTAATTTTTTTAAATCTTTACTAACATGTTAGAAATTTTGATAAAAATTCTTGTTTTAATTATATCCAGCTAGTAACCAAATCTTTACGAGAGTTTACAAAAAAAAAAAAAAATCAAATAATTGTCGCATTTTAATGTAACTTTCAGGACTTATTTACAAATGAATGAAATTATTTGTAAAACCATTACTTTTAAAATATTTTTTACATCTCTAACCTCCACTCGACGTAAATCAAATTTAAAAAATTAAATTCTGTATGCAAAAATGGTTTTATTAGTTAAACGCAGGACTCATTGGGAAATGTAAATAAAGTATTATTTTTTTAAATCGAAATAGGAAAATAAAAAATGCAATATAAAACTATGACATTATTTAATTAAATAACCTTTTAATTGCTTTAATAAATAATATAAATATCAAACATTATAGTCTGAAGAAAAAAAATTGGATTAATAATGAAAGTTTAAAATAATTGTTTTTTTTTTAAATGGTTCTTTAATTATAATAATTTACAAAGATTCAAAAATATTTTTAAAGTATTTCCAATTCTTGTAGACCTTAGGCTGGCAGTTTACATAGTGATATATTTACTAATCGAAAATTAAAAAGTTTAATAAAATTTTTAGTAATCGTATCTTTGAAATAGCTTTCGACTTTTTATTTTTTGTGTGTATTTATGTTTCTTTGGGGTTTTTGTTATGGTAATTTCTATGTGTGAATTAAAAGGTCATGTATGTCGGAGTTACCCCCCTTACCTGAAAAAAATTTGTAGAATTATATCATTTATTATTGCTATACGCTTATCTTATTTGATCAGTCAACACATTTCAATAACGGTGGATACGTTAGAAAGGACAACTCTGTGTTTAAAAATAGTTTTATTCTAAATGTCATACTATAAATAAGTAATACTTCTAGAAATCAGATTATTGAAATTAAATTTGCTAATTTTTCAAAACTAATGTGTCACAGAAGAATATTTTATTTTTTGCAAGAACATTAAAACCTAAAATTAACTTTTGTTTACAAATCTGTCTAGCGCTCAAAAATAGCCGAAAAATTTTAAAAATTAAAAAAAAAACTCAAAACTTTTATTCCAATCAGTATAATTTCTCTTTAAAATACACCAGAGTATTTTGATTACTGGAAATAGTAAATTAATTTTTAATTAAAACTAAAATAAAAGTCTAAAGAAAACTTTTTCCAATCAAAATTTAGATATCGAAACTGATTGGAGGTACGTACACTTCATTTTCTATATTTCAGGACGTGGGATATCATGGCTCTCCACAACTTTCTGTTCTTTGTAGCTGTTAGTACGCCTTGTCTTTGTGTTACGTTATTCCTTGTAATCCCTTTCTATCAACCATTTACACAAGCTAAGTTCACTGCAATTCAGTCTGTCTTGTGAGAGTCAAATTATTCAATCGCTCTTTCCTCATTATATACCCAAGAAATTTTAATTTTAACGCCTTCATTCTAAATAGGCTTACCGTGTTTGTTTCCTTTTACCGTTAAACTTCGTTGTTGCTAAAATTTTCATCTATAGTAATCTCAGTATCTTTCTGTAGCATAATTGAGGAGTATAACGTGAGCGAATTTCTTATATTATTTTAAGTACTCTATAATGCTAACAAATTAGAAAATTATAATCCGTAACTTAATGTTTTACTGAGTTTTACATACTTCGGCTTTAAATTTACTATAATTATCGCTATTAATTTCTGATATCAGGTATGAACATCCATATCTACAAACATTGACACGTTTATATATATGCAAAATAATTCAAAATTCTTTTAAATGTTTTGGTGTTCGATGGATTGTACTATGTTTTTCCATTCATGATTATTTAACATAATCTTATTATTATTATATCATATTATCAGATTTCGTACGATTTGATTGGATAAAAAATCCAAGCTTACACATACCAAACCCTTACAAGAGCCAATAAAAAGTATCTACATTTATACATTCACCAATAAAAGGCTCCTTTTATTATACAGTTGACTCAATAAATTTACAATGTGCTGATGTCGACAGAAACAAAATGGATAAAACTTTTATTCATTAGCAAGCCAGAAACCAAGAAAGATACACATGATATTTTTCCTTTCTCCTCAAAGAGACACGAGTCGTCCACAGTGTGTAAAGCTCAGGAGATCTGCATTTTCTTACTCTTTTACCTTCTCTTTCACGTTGCACTGATTTATTGTCCTTCCTCTTTATGTACTTGTCAACAAAGACAGAACATCACAGAGAGCTACTACTGACGCCAAGCCCAGATGAACGGCATTTTCCTACTCTTTCTCTCTCTCTCTCTCTCTCTCTCTGTCTATGTCACTGTCTCTGTCTCTCTCTTTCTTTCACTTCGCACTAATTGATTTTTCTCTTTCTTTATCTAATCGTCGGCAACAAAAAAGAAAGAGACACAAACACAGCATTTCTGTTCACCTACGATTGAACACGCTCAGAGCGACAACAGATGTCTACCGTTTCATCTTACTTTACGAAAACTGAACTCTTAAACATACATTCAAAAGAAAATTTTATGCAGACCTTTCAGACATAAGTTATTTCAAAACAACAAAATTGATGCCATTCTCCTCGTCATATGAATTTACATTTATTAATTCAAACAAGGCCCTCTTATTTTCTGTTCAACCTTCTGATTCTTTCAAATGTGGTGGGCTCAAATAGCTTTAGCACAAAGCAATTTCACAAGTAAAGAACGACGCTCAAAGTAATACATAATTTTAAAACTATATAAATTGTTTTAATTGACGTTTTCAAAAAATTCTAATAATTTATGTAAAAACTCATTATTCAACGAAAATGTTTTTCTTAATACAAAAAACCTATAATATATCTTATTCATAAAAGCAATTAAATGTTTTTCTAATTCAATAAGGTTTTATTGCATTATGTATTTTAGGATTGAGAGCAAAGTTTTGGTAACTGGTGTTCCAGTTTTACAACAAAAAAGGAATTAATGATTTATATTCTTCAAAGAGTTCTATTTTTAACTAAAATAAAAATTAAAAGGTACAAAATTTAATTTCTTGAAATATCTTAGAATTAAATGAATGGGTGGTAATAGTTGTAAAAAAATAGGATTTCCAAAGATTTTCTAAAAGAAAACACTTTCTAAATTAAATTAATTTATTTTTTAGTTAGTCCTGAAAGTTTTATTGAAATCCGACAATTATTTGATTTTTACAAAAATTTTCAAATCAATATTTTTAACGCAAAAAAGACGCGAAAATTTCCAGTATTAATATTTGTTCCCACCCGTTGATGAAAAAGAAAAAACACGATTTTTAATCAAAATTTCGAACGTGCTGAATTAGGAAAAAAAATTTAATAAAGAAAAATCATTTCTTCGTAATAATAATATAAAGTTGTTGATGATAAAACTTTGTTTTTATTAAATCGAGGGCATTTTTAGTCCTTTAGGAATTCATCGAACTAAAATGATGTTTACGTTGAAGCGACTACACATGCGCCCGAAAGGAAGGGTACACTGAAATTTTAAATTAAATTTTGATATTATTTTATATATGTGTTACGGGTTTTAGTTCAACGAATTCATATCAAATTCATTAAAAAAAGAAGAGTCGAAAAAATAAGACTAATACTTTAAAATTATAGCATCACCTTTCTTTCGTGCGCAGAGGTAGACATATCAAGGTAAATATTAATTTTGTTTGATGAAGTCTTATACATCGAAACGTCTCAGGCGAAAGCTTTATTTTAGAGTGTTTGAGAGAATAGATACAAGTTAGTTTGATAGGAGGTGTCTGTTGGCCTTATATTTAAACTCCTGGAGATTATAGCTGTCCGTGAAGCATGCATGTTGAAGGGAATTCCACAGGCGGGAAGCGCGAGAAAAGAAGCTGGTGGAGTAGAAATTACGGTTATATCTTATATGTTTCACTGTAAAAGGGTGGAACCTAGTATCTCATGTAAATTCGTACCTAGGCGGCACTAATGATCTAAGTTCATCGGTGCAGAAGCTGTGATGAAAGTATTTATAGAAGAGGCACAGGGAAGCCACGTCACGCCGGCGAGAGAGTGGTTGCAGCCGGTCTGCCAAGTCAGTATCGATTAGGTTGTTCTTGATATATGAAATTATATATTATATTTCCAATATATATATATATATATATGGGGGGGGGGGGGGTTGGTGTGTGGGTGTGTTTCTTTAAAACAGCAATTGTTTTAATTATTCTTTTTTTTTTTACCAGTATTCTAACATGTTTCCTTTTTGCTGAAGAAATGTAAAAATAATCTGGAATTATTTTTCCAAGAATATTTCAGCCACTTCTCTGGCCATACTCAATGGTGTTCTGTTGCCGCTGTTGTTATTTTATGCTCATGCTTTAAATGTAATGTAATTTATTTTGTGTTGTTTTGAAAAAGGGGCGTCTTTTGAAAGTTCTCGAATGCCGCGCACGACTGGAAATCGCGTGAGCACCTTTTCACACTCCATTTCCACTATTAAATCATATAAGATTGATGGTTTCGCAGATGCCTAGGATAATGACACCGACAGGATAATTTATACAGTAGGCAAAAACAACGAAAAGGGTGTCGGGTTAATACTAGACAAAGAAGTAAAGAAATACGTTCTTGGATACTGTCAGCTTTCAAAGAGAGTCCTCTTGGTTAAATTACGGGGAAGGTCCTTCAACATAGCTGTCATAGTAGTTTATGCGCCGACAGCTCAAAGTACTGAGGACGAAACAGAATCATTCTATTCCATACTGGAGAGCGCCAAGGCTCAGTACAAAAGTCATGAAATTAGGATCATAATGGGGGACTTGAATGCCAAGGTAGGTAAAGAGAGGGAAGGAGACACGACCGGCAACTTTGGACTAGGGAATCGCAACGAACGAGGAGGAAAATGGGTCCAATGGTGCTCAGCAAATGACCAGGTAATTACTAACACATGGTTTCAAGAACAGCCACGACGTCTATGGACATTAAGAAGCCCAGGAAGCGACACGAAGGACCAAATAGACTACATAACTATAAACAAGAGATTCAGGAACGCAGTGGTCCAATGCAAAACATATCCAGGTGTCGACTGCGGAAGTGACCATGTCCCAGTCATCTGCAAACTAAGGATCAAACTCCGGAGAATGAAGAAGCCCAGCACATCACCAAGACTGCAATACAACACGCTTGTAAATGACCTCACCCTACAGAAAGAATACACTAACAGCATGAGAAAGAAATATGAAGGACAAATTGGAAAAGGACACTCAAAATGGGACTCACTAAAGGAAGCGATTGCTCCAAAGGAAATCAAACGAATGGATGACTGAAGAGATTATCCACATGATGCAAAGGAGACAAAACATAACGCCTAGACATGGAGGAGAGTACAAGAAACTACACAGGGAGATAAGGAACAAATGAAGACAAGCTAAAGAGGAATGGCTCAACAACAAATGCGCAGAAGTAGAGAGACTGAGCAGGACCGATAAAGCAGAAATGCATAAAGAGACAAGAGAACTGACAGGACAAAAAACCTGTTCCTCAACAGGATGCATAAAACCAAGGATGGAACAATCATATTAGAGAAAAAGGAAATATTCCAGCGATGGGAAAAGTATATAAAGGATCTTTTTTTGCGGCAGGAGAGAACAACCGAGAATACACAAGGAAGAGGATTGACCGGAAATATTAAAATCCGAAGTGGAAGCTGCAATGGCCAAACTGAACAGAAACAAAGCAGCTGGTCCAGACGGCGTCGGAATAGAGCTGCTGATAGCCCTGGAAGAATATGGCATAGAAAAAATTACCGACATAACAAACGAAATTTATAAAAGTGGAATAATACCAGGCGACCTATGAAAGTCGATATTTATAGCACTGCTGAAGAAACCTAGTGCAAACCAGTGCGAACTACACAGAACTATCAGCTTAATGAGTCACATTACAAAACTGAATGTCAGAATCCTGATGAATAAAACGAGAAGCAGAATCAAGCCAGAGATAGGACAGGAACAGTGCGGGTTCGTCAAAGACATTGGAACACGGAACGCCATATTTATGATTAGGATGCTTTCCGAAAGGGCAATACAAATGAAGAAAGTCGTGTACCTATGTTTTATTGATTATGCGAAGGCATTCGACAAGATACGACACAAAGAATTGATGGAGATGCTCGACAGCCTCGACATTTTTGGGAAAGACAAAAGAGTAATCAAGAATCTCTACTGGCAGCAAACGACCTGCATACGGACAGGTAACGATTTCAGCAGATTTACAATGATAGAAAGAGGCGTAAAACAAGGATGTGTTTTTTCACCGGATCTGTTCAACTTGTACAACGAGAATATTTTGAGGACCCTAGAGGACACGCCAGGATTTGTTAATGGAGGCCACAACTTGAACAACATAAGCTATGCAGATGATACAGTGCTGCTTGCAGACACGGAAAGGAAACTACAAGACCTCCTACAGAAGGTAGCGGTGGAGAGCGACAAAAAAGGACTACAAATAAACTTTAAGAAAACTGAATGTGTGGTCATCAGCAAAAGGTGCAAAGCAAAATGCCAAATGCAGATGGGGTATACCAGAATCAAGCAAGTACAAAAATTTAAATATCTAGGAAGTGTTCTAACAGGAGATGGAAAGTGCGACACAGAGAGCCGAAGGCGAATTGGCATGGCAAAGGACGCGTTCCAGAAACTGAGTAAAGTACTAACACAGGAAAATTTCACTAAAAACAAAGAAAAGAGTGCTGAATTGCTATGTTATGTCAGTTCTTTAATACGGCATTGAATGCTGGACAATATCATCGAAAATGAGGACAAAACTGGAAGCAGCGGAAATGTGGTTCTACAGAAGGATGTTGAGGATATCGTGGACTGAGCATGCAAGCAACGATGAGGTGTTGGAAAGAATGGCAACAAAAAGGAAATTAATACTGAGCATCAGGAAGAGACAACTGAAGTTCCTGGGACATGAAATAAGGAAGGAGAGCTTGGTGGATCTCATACAGACTGGCCAGATAGAAGAAAAAAGAGACAGACGAAGGCAGTGGATAACATATTTGCAGGGCCTGATCAGGTGGATGACGGAACGGGGGTTGCAGGATGTAACAGGAGCAAACATACTAAGAGCCCCAAGGGATAGGGAGACGTGGAAAACCATGGTCGCCTAGGTCCTGAAGGGACAGGACATATAGAAGAAGAAGAAGAAGAAGAAGAAGAAGAAGAAGAAGTTTGATGGTAGAAGGTAATTGTTTGATATATAGTACCTCGTTAATAGAGAGATGCTTTTGATAATGATATTTATATTGTATTCTTTTATTTTCGACCAGATGTTTTTTTTCAAAGAGTCCTTGTAAATAATGAGTTAATAATTTTTGTATGACACTTTTGTTTGATATGTATCATGTAAGGCGTCTGACCAGAAAGGAGGTAGGGGTCAACTATAGGTTATTGATTTGTGAATCAAAGAGAAACAAAGAATAAAGTACTGGATTGCTATGCGTTGTCAGTTCTTAAATATGACAGTGAATGTTGGACAATATCATCAAGGATGAAGCAACTGAAATGTAGTTCTACAGAAGGATGCTGCGAATATCATGGATCGAGCAAGTGAACAATGATGAGATCTTAGAAATGATGGCAACAAAAAGGAAATTAATACTGAGCATCAGGAAGAGACAGCTGAAGATCCTGGGACATGCAATGAGTAAGGAGATCTTAGGGAACTTGATATTAATAGGCCAGATAGAGGGAAAAAGAGACAAGAGAAAGCAGCGGATAACATATTTGAACGACCTAATCAATTGGATGATGGAACGAGGATTGCATGGTGTAACAGTAGAATGCCAGCTAAGATCTACCAGGGATAGAAAGAGATGGAACGCCATGATCTTCTACGCCCTGAAAGGACATGGCACATAGAAGAAGAATATAAAAATTCCGAAACGTGTAGTTTTTTTTCTGCGTCGGTAGTTTGTTCTGTTTCGTTCTCAGAACTGAGATGTTGGAACTTCATGAATCGAAAGCGACTGGAGAGTTCAATATATATAAAATTAATACAATTAAAGGCTGTGTCACTTAGCTGATTGACTGTGACTTCAGCATCCTCACTCCAGATTTTCGTGACGGACTCTGAAAATTACTTTATCTACTTGTCAGAGCGTATAAGCAACTGGCTTTTTATACTTGCCGATTTTCTTTTTTATATATGCATTTGTCCTTGGTGCAACTGTTTTTTTTATAATATGTCTGTGCGTATATCCGTTCGAGCATGGGCTTCTGCGCTTCTCTGAGTATGTCTGCTCGTGTAGAATGGCGTGGTTACTTGTCATTTTCACTGCTTTGTTTTTTTTAACATTACATTCACTCCAAAAACTTTTCTCACTTTTTCACTTTTTCCTCTAATTGTAGACGTTTTAACTTCCGGTTTTCTAGACATATACTGTTCTTGTTAATTCTGTAGTGGTCTGTTTGTAGAATGTGTAAGGCAGCAAATATTTGTGCTTAATCTGCGTGTCCTCTTCAACCTTGCTGAATCACATCTTCTCAGAACGGCTGAAAATTTAACCAGTTACTTTGAAATGTTTCTAGCTTTATTTATACAATGAACAGCTTTTTTTCTAATACGTCTACTTGGCTCGATTATGGTCGTCTACAGTATGCCTGTAGCTCATAGATAGAATCGCCGACTGACGCCAATTCGATCGGGTTTCAATCCTGGGTAAAAAGCAATCGGCTATCCAATCGTACTGATGAGCTGTGATACAGCAAAACAGATCAGTCTACGGATGACTATATATATATATATATATATATATATATATATATATATATATATATATATATATTGCGGATGTCCGTCGTGGTGTAGTGGATATCGACAAATCGAGGAGCCGAGTTAGGTAAGGTATTACCCTCCATGTATGGGTTAAATAACAGGACAGATTGGGTTCTTTAGCCTTGTCTGGCAACTAGTCTACCGCAGAAATCATTGGCAACCTACTGCTGGATAATCTTTTGCCCAATCAGTCATGCCGAGAGAGAGAGAGAGAGAGAGAGAGAGATGATCGCCCAAAGCGTGTATCATGTATGGCACTAAACTGACTGACTGAATATAATAGTTAAAAACATGATTAAGGCTTCTACTGGGCATAAAGTGGGGGACTAGTTTTATATTGTTATGAAGTAATCAACTGATCCCCCACTTAATAATATAATACATCTCTTACCCCTCTAGCTATGAGTGGAATAACAGGACAGATTGGGTTCTATAGCCTTGAATGGCAACCAGTCTACCGCAGAAAGCAATGGCAACCTACTGCGGGATAATCTTCTGCCCAGTCAGTAATGTCTCTTTTTAGACATGATTGTCCAAGTGTGTATCACGTATGACACTAAACTGACTGACAGTATGCTACTCACTGGAATACTTCCGTCTTCATCTACTAATTTTGACAGAATCTTTACTGATATTTACAAAAAATAAATAATCTATTTTATATCATATTTTAGAGAACAAAATCCAGAAAGTACAAAATTTCATATGTTTAGGTGTTTTAAACAGAAGATGGAAAATACAACACCGAAATCCGAAGGCTTGTTGTAATAGCAAAAGATGCAATTCAGAAGTTGAACGAAGTATTTGGAAACAGGAAATAAAGTATTAGAAACAAAAAGCGCAATGAACTATTATGTAATATCGTTCCTCCTATAGAGTAGTGGATTAATGATAACCTCCTCGCAGATGAAGACGTGGTTTGTTGCAGTTGAATCGTGATTCTACAGAAGGATGCTGAGAATAACATGAATTGAACATGTGAGCAACGACGAAGTTTTAAAGAAAATGGAAACAAAAATTGCACGAATAATCAGAAAGAGGAAAAAGAAATCTCTAGAGCACATAATGAGGAAAGGATGCTCTGAAAAGTCGAAACCCACAGGACTCGTTGAATATTAGCAGGTTACATGAAGGCAGCGAATAATTAAATATTTGGCAGAACAGGGATTAGGAGAGATAGTAAAACGACAAACCTTGCTAAGAGCTACAAAGAAAAAGTAGTTTTGGAGAACTGCGATCGCCCACGTCGTGAAGGGATATGGTGTATTTACGAAGAAGAATGTGAATTATAGGCCAGTCAAAAGGACTGGCCTATAATTTCTTCTCTACGCTGTATATGCTACTTTCTCGGTGTACACGTTAATTCTGCCGGAATGTCAGACGGATTTTAAGATCTAAAGTAGGTCAGTCAGTTAAGTATCTGCGCGTATGTGAATGCAAGGAATTCAACTGGAATTCGAACTCGGCTCTACCGATTTCTCGTTCCGAGCCGATATCCACTGGACCACAACGCACATCCTAAAGTAGGTACCTCCACAATTTCGCTGGAAAAAGCAGCATAGTCTGAAGGAAAAGGCCTCAAACTAAATAAAAACAAAGTTTTCTCGCAAAATGTTTATGCTATCATGAAGAGGATAGATCAAAGTATTTTTTAATTATTTTTACAAATTTTTTAAATTGTTCTAAAAGGTTGTAACAGGCTCATTTAGTGGTAGAAAATCTTTTTTTCTCTCTCGTCAGTACAAGCGATAAATTGACGCTAGATTTTATTACGTCAAAACGTAATATTAAGCAAAGGCATTTTTTAACTGTGAAAGACACATTAATTTGGAAATTCTTGCAAAAAACAAATAATCGTCTGAAATTGATGTAAATTTCAGGACTTATTCACAATTGACTGTAATCAGTTTTGAAATAATTATTTTTAGAAAATATTGGTAAAAACAATTTTTTAAATATGTTATCCCACCCCACATCAATTAATTTCCAGAAATGTCAAAAACTGAGACTGTCTTTTTTTCTTCAAAAGCTGCTCTTTTTTTTTAGAAAATCTACTCCGAATTAGGAAAACAAAAATGCAATAAAACTATGCTATTTTTTATTTGGATATACTTTTAATTGCTTTTATAAACATAAATTAAAATTATATCATAGTCTGAATAGAAAAAACATTTTCCGTTAGTAATGAATTTTTACAAGAATTGTTTTTATTTTCATTATTTTATTTTATTTTTTATTAATTAATTTCTAAAAAGTTTCATAAGTCTTTTAATATTTCCTCCGCATAGGTCTCTCAGATGTTTTTAATTAATGTGTGGCAAATATATTTAGTAAACGAAAAATGTAATCACTTACTCTAAAAAGGGGTGCTCCTATTTTGTAAAATAATTAAAACATTTTAATTTTCTGCATGTTGATTTCTCGTTTTTTGTTTGTACGCGATTTATATCATTAAAAGGTCACGTGATTCAAGTGTCGTCCTCCCTTACATGAAAAAAAAAATCCGTATATAAACCTTTTTATACCAAATTCCTCTTCCATACTTTTTCCACCTGCTGTAAATCATTCATTTTTGCCTCCTGATAAGGTGTTGCAGCTGTGATAACAAGGCTACCGTAATTGAGGAATGCTTTTTAAAACATTTTTTCAAACAGTAAGCAAGTAATTATTGTTTCATGCCAACCTAAAGTAAGTTTAAATTGGTAATTTGAAGAAAACAATGTGTTAGTGAGGTGTATTTTATTTTTGTAAGATTTTTTAAAACCGAGAATTGCCTTCTGTTTAAAATCGATGAAAAATGGCGGAAATTCTGAAATTTCTTTAAAAATTTTTAATATTTAGAAATTTTTTTATTCCGATCAATATCATTTCGGTTTAAAATATACCAGGGTATTTTGCTTACTGAAATTAGTAAATTTAATTCGTTGGCTTTCAGTTAAAGCTAATTTTAAAGATTGAAGCAACTTATTTATTTTTAAAATTTCAATTTAAATTTAGGTATAGAAAAATGACAGGAGTTGCCTAATCTTAAGTATGTGATATTAAAGCAAAGGTTAAGATAAAAAAAAATTAATTTATTGAATTTAATTGAAGTGAAGTTAGTTCACATTAATTCACACCTAAACTTTATTCACAGTTGTTAGAGTTAAAGACTTCATTATGAGCAATAATACTAGAAATAGATCACAAGACAGTATCGTGACTGTAGGGGTCTTATACTTCCACGTATTTATATGAAAGATTCCTCATGAAATAAATAACAACGCAAATTGGTAACCAACAATAAACATGTATTGATAAAAATACAACAATGCAATTAGACTGTGTATAAAATGTGGATGAAAAAAGAAAAAGTTGACTCCCATTTACTGTAGTTTTGGTCGAAATTCAACTGGTTGAATAAAGTTCTCTAGTGAGATAAATATTCTTTGAACGATTGTTCAAAACAAAGTTTGTTTGAGAAGAATGATTAACACAGGTATAATTGCTGTGAAGTCTTGCATAGAAATAAGTTTTGATTCAACAATGCTTAAACTGTACTTAGCAAAGTGTCCAAAGTAAAATAGGGTAAGTTTGTATAACGAAATATTGCGTCTGTGTGTGCGTTTAAGTGTTTGAGCAAGATTGGGTATAAAACGGGAGTGGATTCGAACGACAGCCGAAAACTTACTGACGAGCTGTGGAAAGTAGCTGTATATAAAGGAAAAAGAAAGTTGTATATGAAGGAAAAAGAAAGCTGTAAATAAAGAAAAAAGAAAGCTGTATATAAAAGGAGCACCGCGGGAAACTCAATCTTACATTAAAAATATCTGGTTGGTTAAAAATTAACCAATTGTAACACGTGTATTAAACGGACTCTTGATAAAAGTCGGAGGTTTTCAAAGACAACTGCAATTGTTAAATTGTTCTATGGTAAAGTAGTAGTGCTTTATTAGCCAATCACAGTCGAACAAAATGAGATGTAGAAAAGCATGCATGTATGTGGGTGGGATACAGAGCCACTGCTATATAAAATGTGCCACATGAGAACATCAATAATTCCTCTTGTAGTTGGAGCGCTCGGTTCGATTGAAAAATATTCCTATAAACTCAGTTTTATATAGTTTAAGGTGACTAGAAAGTTTAAGTCGATTTCGTGATTATATTTTGAGCAGGGCCTTGTTCAAACTGGTGGTAGGACTTTAATGACAGTGTAGATAGCTTTGATATATGAGCATCACGAGTCAAATCAATTGTGTACGGTAATCGATAAACTATTTCCATGACGGCTTCAGAATACCTGTTGCGCCAAGCTTGGATATACAGGTGGTATAAGGGATAATGGCACGGAATTGTTAATCGAAGAGCCGAGTTCCAATTCCAGTCGGGTTCGTTATATTTACTTTCATGCAAATACCATTTGGGGAAGTATAAATGCACATCGTACTCCAGCTATGGATTAATTAGTAAGAATTACTAATGACAATATTCTGGCTGCGGTGCTCGTCAGATGTAAGTCCCATTGTGTATGTAAAGAATGTTTTGAAAATTTCAATAAAATCTTTGAAGACACACCAACAAAGACAACTCTCTTATGGAGATCTCCGGAACCTTCCTGCTGAGATATAACTACGCAACTCATATTTGATAACATTTTAATTAGATTTTTGTTCCCATTTTTTTTCTTAAGTCAAGTCATAAGTAGTTTCCATTTTAAGGAACCAATTGTAATGAAGTGTAAATAATCCGAGCTAACGCTTCCTTACATACGCCATAGTATGTGATGAAAAATGGGTTACGTACGACAATGTTCAATGCAAAAGGATTAATCTGCAAAAACAGAACCAAAAAGCTAAATCCAATGAAAAAATGCTAATGTACCTGTAGTTTGATCATCGGGACATTATAAAAGATTAAATGCACATTTATAAGTCAAACAGAAGCAGCATTCTTGTAAATATGTGGTTTAACGGCTTCTAGCGCCGGTCGGTATGTTATACTCGTCTTTTCAGAAGAGTACTTGATCTTTCATGGCGAAACCACCCAACTCTAGAAATGATATATGGAGACCTACCAACCTTAGTTCAAAAGAGACGTGTCCAGTTTGCTGGACATTGCGCACGTGCCACAGATGTTTCATCTTGTTTCAACTTGTTTCATCGTTTGTATTATGGAGGCACTCATCATCTCACAATCGATCTCGTAAATTAACCTTTCCAGACAGGATACACAGAGATACATCTATCGCCAAGGGAAGACCTTACAGGAGCATTGACAAATAGGGAATACTGGAAGTTCTATCTCGGCCGAGGCCACAGAATGATGATGATGATGAGTAAGAATATTTTTCTCCCCTATGACAACCAAATATTATATTCAACCTGTCAAATAAATGCCATATGTAATACACGCCCAGGCGATCATGTCTCTTTCAATCCATGACTAACTAGGCAGAAGATTTTCCCGCAATAGGTTGCCATAACTTTCTGCAGTAGACTGGTTGACAACCAAGGCTTTGCACCCCAGTCTGTCCTTCTATTCAAACCATAGCTGGAGGAAGAAAAGATGGTTTAATACCTTCCCCAAAGATAAGTGTAAGTGGATGCAATAAAAATTCACCTGAAATTCGAACTTTGGTCTCTGATTTCTTATTCTGAACCAAAATGCAGTGCACCACAACACACAATATATATCACCAATATCATAAAAAATAAATTTGGAAATCGATCGATCAGTTCTGCCCGAACCGCCATATTCATCTGGCTTTCCCTTAACGAATGGTTATATTTTTCTATCACTGTATCTTTCTAAATAAAAACCAAATTAAAAATTCGACGAAAACAATTTCACACCGGAATCTGAGGAATTATACATAACATGTATTAGAGATCAGGTTGATAAATGTGAATTTATTGCAAATAATGGTGAATATATAATTGAATAAAATATAATTATGAGTTATATGTTAAACAAAAGATTTGCTAACCAAAGGTGTGCAATTATTTATGGTTCATTTTAATAGTTTGTTTTGTTGTACGTAAACATTTTATCCAACGATTAGAGCGTAGTTAAGCTTTCATCAGAATGGTCTCTCGTCACGCACTTCACGCGCCCCATACACCATTTGGGTCGAAGGTGTATAAAACTTTCTGCACCCTCAGAAGTAGTGTGTCTAAGGCAAGAAATACTGACAATGCCCACCATTCTTCTAGATCCTTCTGGATTCAGAGTTTTACTTCTTGTAGACTAGTAAATCCATAGCTAGAAAGAGAAGAGATAGCTTCATACTACTCCTAGTTGTATTTGTACTATAGGATACAAATCGTATATCATCTCTCAACTAACTAAAACACAGAAAAAAAAAGTGCACGCAGACAAAATCAGATTCAAACGACTAAATGCATTTTGGAAAACCCAACTAAGAAAAATTTCAGAAATCAGTGTGAAAAGCAAAATTCTGGATCCTGATGGGATAGTAAATAGAAAATTCATATTACCACGTCAGTCAAACTCTTTTTTCACAGCCAAAGAAGAAAATACTACTGGGAGCCGGTCACATGACCAAATTTAACTCCTCAAGCACGTCTGTGACCCAGTCAAGACAGTCGCACATGGGAGCGGTTAGTTTACGGACACCATGGTAATGTAACAAAAGAAATTTCAAGAAGCCGACCCGGACGTAAGGCATGTCACAGATTCATTCGACCCCTTCTTCCAAATTTCTTTCTTCATTTCACTCCACGCCGCCGAAGAAAATAAAAACTTGGGCACTCTTTCTGCGTTTAGTACAATTTCTTTTTTTTTTTTTACCTTCTCACTCACTCTTTTGCTGACCTACCAAAAAGAGGAAGGAATATAAAATAACATTACATTCTTCTACTAAACAACCATGAACTCTAAACTTTTGTGGACATTTTAAATACCTACATTTTCTCTTTGAACAAATTTAACAACAAAATTGCATGCATTTTCTCTATGAACATTTTTCTTCTCACAAATATGTTATAGTGCTCAGTTAAGAAAATTTCGCTTATATTTTTCTTCTTACAATTTTGTCATTCTGTTAATAAATATTTACTTTAATGTACACCCAAAATATTTTATCCTTTCACTTTTCAACCTCCAACCTTCATCCCTCTGATATTTAAATTGTGGAAACTTCTGAGGTGATTGGCAGAAGGCCAATTTACCAAGCATCATCGAGGCCCATACAGTACAAAAGTAAAAGGCAACAAACTCCTTTGGAATTTGGTTTCAACTCGCTGATATTTTTCCCGAGCCGCGAACAGTAAGACTACTCACAAAGTTCATTCACTGTGTCGTGCTAGGCAATTTCTTTCTCCATAATGTATCTTACATATTTATCAGTTTATAATTATTCCATGATTAGAATACTGCTGCCATATATCAACCATTTTCGGATCATTTAAAGTTAGAAAATATTTTTTATATTGTAAAAATTCGGGGTAGAGATATACCATTGGTTTAGTGATACCATTCTTACTAATTAATCCATAGCTGCTGAACAATGTGGGTTTGTACTTTTTCAAATGGTATTTGCATGTAATAACGAACCCGTAGGAAGTGGAACTCGGCTCTCCGATTAACTATTCCGTACCATTATCCATCATACCACCGGTACATCCAACTTACCGCAACTGGTAATCTGAAGCCGCCACCTATCTAGGTTCTGACCAATATCGACGTTGCTTAATTTCGGTTATCGTACGAGAACCAGCTTTTCTTCGTGATGTAAGCCTTCATAATCTAGGGGCTGTATCAATTCAATCTCCGACTTCCATTGCTGATGTTCTTTTTTTTTTCCAATTCCTAATAACATGCACTAATCAATTACATAAAATTTTTGAAACGTGTCATCTGTAAATAAAAACAAAATACAGATAACAATTTTAACTCTTTAAGAAATCTAGTGATCTGTTTGACACTGTATTTTTATTATAGACTGGACAGCGAATCTTTGATTTTTTTTTCTTACATAAGTATTTATCGACTCTGACAAATGTCGGTAGCTGAGGTAAGTATTTTTTTTAATCATTTCACCCCAAGCAAGGCATTCCACTGCCACTATTGCGCAGGGGGTTACATAGGGGAAGGTAAAGAGAAAGAGAGGTTAGATATAGGAAATGTCAGAAGGAGGGTGATATACGGGTAAGGATACCGAGGCTGGGGGCTGGTCAGATGGGAAGAGTGTTTGAGAGAATGGATGCGAGTTAGTGTGTTAGGAGGTGTCTGTTGACCTTACATTTAAACTCCTGGAGATTGTAGCTGTTGCTGTCGAGGAAGCAATCATGTGGAAGGGAATTAATGAATTCTTATGTAAAAAAAAATGAAATTTTTCTCAAAAATATATTCCCAAATTATATTTTTACTAGTGAATTGGGTAATTTAATGCCAATGTTTTCTTTTACACTTATATATGAAATAGTCAGTTTCGAATTTTCTTCATAGTTATTGTCCATGGGCACCTCGACGTGGTGTAATGGTTAGCGAGCTTGTCTCGCTAGAACCTATTACAACTGAGTAATGAGTTTGATACTCACTGGGTACCCCATACTTTCGGCCTTATACCTCAATTAAGCGGAGTTTAGAAAATCAACATATTTATAGTTCATTGGCAACAATGACAAGGGAAACAGAAAGAGCACCAGACAGCGTGCTGATAAATTCTCAGTCCAGGCCAAAAAATGGAACGTTCTGATTTTTGTCATAGTTCGGCATTTAAGTGCCTTTGTGCCTAATTAATAAATTTCACTCTTTGTAAGAAATAAAAAAGCCAATAGTTTCAACATCCTCTCTCTCTCTCTCTCTCTCTCTCTCTCTCTCTCTCTCTCTCTCTATCTATCTATCTATCTATCTCTCTGTATATGCGTGCGTGTGGGTCTCTATTAATATGGACATATATGAGTGAGTAGAATATATAGATTGAAATCCGACAAGATGAACAGAATAAGTAAAGACCAGGTAAGAAAAAATAAACGTCTTTAACCTAACATGTTCCACTTTTAACAAGCTTCTTCAGAGATTTGTTAAAGACAAATGATTTAAGACAATTTAATTTTTTTTTAAATCCATAGAGACAGTATGTTGATTGAAGTTTGATTCCATTGGTCAGATACGTATCACGTGTAGCAAATCAATGGATGGACTGTTTTCAAATGAAAGCGTATGTATGCTAAAATAATGCGTGTCAAGCGTATCAAAAAGTATAGACGAATTAAGTGTGTTTATATGTTGGTAACATTAATGCTTGAATGGCGGAATGAAATAGAAAAATTTGTAGCACAATAATGCATATATTTTTATACATTTTATTTATGTATTCATTCACACTGAAAATTCTGTTCTAAGATTAGTTTCGAAACAAATTCAAATTTGCAACTTTGTACCGATGTGGGTTGAGTTGGATAACAGGAGAAGAGCGACAAGTGATAGGGAGATGTGGAGGGTCATGATAGCCTACGTCCTGAAAGGATACGACACAAAGAAGAAGGTCTCCAGGCAGAGAAAATCCGACTTCATATTTAAAATGTTAGTCGTCGGCGAGACGTAACACTGAAGAAGTAGTGATCTTTTCCAATGCCACTCTGCTATTGTTGAGCTATAGCAATAAATAAAAAAATACGATAAATAAATAACACTCTGCTATAACAATAACAATAAATAAAAAATAAGAATAAAAAAAATAAAAATAAACAAATAAAAAATAAAAATAAAGGTAAAAAATAAATAAAAAATAAATAAAGAAAGAAAGAAAATAAAGAAAGAAAAAATAACAATAAATAAAAAATAAGAAAAATAACTAACACACTGATATAACAATAAACAAAAAAGAATAAAAATAAATAAATAAATAAATAATAAAAATGATAAATAAATAATAAATAAATAATAAATAGAAAAATAAATAAATAAATAAAATAAATAAAGGAAAAATAACAATATATAAAAAAATAAGAAAAATAAATAAATAGAAATAAAAGATATTTTTTTCCCTTCGTATATAATTTTAGTTGTATGTTTCTTCTTTTAATGATCATTAAATAGATTTATTAACTAGTTTTCTAAAGCAAGACAACGATAAAAAAATATGACGAAAAGCGCTCTGCTCGATTGACGATATTCTTTCTTAGAAAAAATATGTAATAATTTTTCTTAGAAAAAATTCTTTCTTAGAAAGAATATGTAATAATTTATTTATATTTGTTCGTTCATTTTATATATTTGTTTATTTTTCGATAATCTTATTCTCGGTGGATTTAATGAAAGAATAACACAGAATACAGTAGGCCAACAAATTATTTTTAAATTTTACGGTAGTAAACTCAAAGGTATGTCCACTTTTTCTTTCCTATTAAAAAAATTTTTTGAGATTTTTTTTTTTTTTTTTTTTAACGTAAACATTAATTTTGAATTTCACTATTTTAAACATAAACATTAATTTTTTCTTCGTATATAATTCAAATTGTATGTTTCTTCTTTTAATGATCCATTAACTAGTTTTCTAAAGCAAGACAACGAAAAAAAAAAAAAAAAAAAAATATGACGAAAAACACTAAAAAAATATTCGATCTAGGATATTCTTTCTTAGAAAGAATATGTAATAATTTATTATATTTGTTCGTTCATTTTATATATTTATTTATTTTTCGATAATTTTATTCTCGCTGGATTTAATGAAAGAATAACACAGAATACAGTGGGCGAACAAATTATTATTTTTAAATGTTACGGTAGTAAACTCAAAGGTATGTCCACTTTTTTTTTTTTTCATATTAAATTAAATTTTGAATTTTTTTTTTTTTTTTTGCAAGGACAAAGGTTAATAGTAGCAATAAATGTTTTTTTTTTTTTTTTTTAACAATACTCTCTAAGTGCAGTGATGTTTTTTTTTTCGTTGAACGGCCGTTACATCCAAGTTTGTTTGTTTGTTTTTTCAACCAGCGTCTCTCTCTTTGAATTTTTCTTTTTCTCAATATGAAATTCTGTTTTAATATAAACAGGATTTTTTCTTTAGATATTAGGGAATTTTTTTTTTTTTTTTTTATGAAATTCTGCTTTATTTTAATTTATCTGTTTGTTCTTTAAATTAACCTAAATAAAATCATCCGTATTATATTTTCTTTAGCTGTCGATATTTCGTAAAATTTTTTTTTTTTAACTATTATAATTTTCTTAAAAACAAAACAAAACAAGAAAATAAATTAAATCCGATGAAAAACAATTTATATGGTATTAATTTATAGAAAGTCTACGTATTTTTTTTATAAATTTATTTTTATTTATTTATTGATTTAATTTACTTATTTAATTTATCTTATTATGATAATCCTATTTTTGACCAACGACTTTGTTGAAAAAATGAAAGATAAAGTGGACGAACAAATTATTACATTTTTTTTTTTTTTTTTTTCAACAAACGTCTCTCTATTTGAATTTTTCCTTTTCTCAATATGAAATTTTGTTTTAATATAAACAGGATTTTTTTTTTCTTAAGATATTATAATTTTTTTTTTTTTTTTTTTTTTTTAAACAAACTACTCTAGTAATATTGATGTTTTGTTTCGTTGAGCCGTCTTTCTCCTTGAATTCCAATCGCGTCTATGTCAGATGTTGCTTGGCAGCCCATTTAGGAGAAGGAAAACTCCGAACAACAACCCGCAACTCAAGGTGTTAATCGTGCCGAGGAGTGAATGGCTACTGCGTTATGAGGTCACAAACGATTCCCTACAGGCTTCGGGACCCTGTTTGTAAAAGACCGTTACCCAACGTGCCGGGCAACTTTGGGTGGACTTTTGGACCCGTGCGTCACTCGTGGGAAAAACATGAAAAACACAAATAGAAATAAAAAGTCCAGTATGGCTCTTCCAGTGGATAAACAGGGAGCCCGTCCTTCAGGAGGGAACCTACCTGAGGTCGAAAAATCTGCCATAGGAACAAACTCCTACACAAAGAATGTATCTTCAGGTCCCCACAACCAGGATAATCCTAATGATGGTCCTGAAAATTCACCAGCAAGATCTACAACCGTATATTTAAAGAAAGAAAAAATAAAATGGTCTCGTGAGGAGTACAAAGTCGTTATGACTGCATTTCATGAAGCGTTACTCAAACCTCAAAAAAACATGACTCGCCAAACATATGACATTTGGCGTGAAAATGTTGGTCAAACAAATAGAAAGTATATTGACGAAAATAAATTGGCCAATGTACGTAGGTACATTATTCGTAATAACCGACTGTCAGAGGCTGAGATTCACGAAATTAAAAGAATTGTAACAAGAAGAGTCGAATCAACAAAATATGAAAAGGAACCGGAACCAGAAATAAAAAGTAATAACATCAAACAAATCACAGGTCATAATGTAGAAACCGTGAAACACGCAAATCACTGCGAAGATAATGATGTAAGTCTAAAAGTGCTGGAAAGGTGCGATCTGAGTCTGAGTCAGTTAAAAGACAAAAATAAAATGAGTTCAGAACACATCGAAGATAATTATTTGACGGAAAATAAGAACAATATACAGGAAGACCAAGATAGAAATAAAAAACCAGCTAAGTCAAATACAGAGTATTACAATGGAGAAACGTGAACAGCTCCCAAAATTCCAACCAACAAAACAAAACCTCCGAACTATTAAATTGTACAATGCAGCACTGAAATCAATACTGGATGAAGACCCGAATACAAATCTTAACGAAGTAATATATGCATCAGCAACAGCAGCAACAAAAAAATTAAACATCAAAATAAAAAACAAGGCAGTCACGCAGACGTGAAGATCCACCTTGGAAAAGAAAAATCGAAAAAGAAATCGAACAACTAAGAAGTGAACTGTCAGTACTGGATGAACTGAGTAGAGGAATAAATGTAAGAACTAGGAAAAGAAGAAGAGCCGAAAAAAAATATAACATCAGGAATGAAAATGACGTCTTATCAAATAAAGAAAAAATAAAGCAAAAAATCCAACTGAAGGCTCAAAGAATAAGACGCTATGAAAAAAGAGCAAAATTTTACAGACAAAACAAGATCTTTCAGACTGATACAAAGAGATTTTACAGGGAAATAGGTAAAAAAAGAATTGAAGTGACAGTACCCCCCAGAATGGAAGAAGTCACACAGTTCTGGGAAAAGATATGGGCTTGCCCTAAAGAACCTAGCAAGGAAGTACATTGGATTACGCAGGAGATAGAATGAATGAAGAATAAACCCGAACAGACATGGTCTGGAATTACAGAAGATGATGTTAAATTTGCACTAAAAAAAGCACACAATTGGAAAACTCCAGGTATAGATAAAATTCCTAACTTTTGGCTATATTATTTAAATGCAGCACATAAAAAAATAGCCAAAGAACTCCAAGAAATGGTTGACGATCCCACTAAAATTCCTGCATGGATGACAAAAGGAATTACATTTCTTCTACCCAAGAATGGTGACACAAACAACCCGAAAAACTACAGACCAATTACATGTCTTCCGACAACATATAAACTACTAACATCTATTTTAACAAAACAAACATATTTATTCTTAGAAAGAAATGACATGATACCGCTTGAACAAAAAGGGTGCAAACGTGGCTGTTATGGTTGTAAAGACCAATTGCTAATTAACAAAATGATCCTGGAAAACTGCTACAGTACAAAGAATAATCTTAGTACTGCCTGGATAGATTATCGAAAGGCATTCGATAGTGTGCCACATCCCTGGATTTTAAAGACTTTAAATATATACAAGATATCGCCCGTCATCATCAATTTCATCAAACAGTGCATGTCTATATGGAAAACAACCCTTTACCTCAATCATATAAATGGAACCTATAAGTCTGATGAAATAAACATCAAAAGAGGTATATTTCAAGGTGATTCTTTATCTCCCTTACTATTCTGCATATCATTAATAGCACTAACCAGTCAACTTAATAAGACAGAATGTGGTTATAAAATAGGCCAAAAGAAAATAAGCCATCTATTTTACATGGTTGACTTAAAGTTATATGCTAAGAATGATAATGAGCTGGAAGGTCTTCTGCAAACTGTAAAATGCTTCAGCGAAGACATTGGAATGAAATTTAATTTGAATAAATGTGCTAAAGCTACAGTTTTACGTGGATCAATACAATAAACATCCTCAATTAGCCTAGACCCTGCTGTAACAATAAAAGAATTGAAACCAGAAGAAGCTTATAAATACCTAGGTGTAAATGAGAGCGAAAACATTCACCATAAAAAAATGAAAGAAATAGTGCGTAAAGAGTACTATAGAAGGCTACGAATGATATTAAAAACTGAATTAAATTCACGGAATAGAGTTATGGCCATTAATAGCCTTGCAATCCCAGTTGTCCAATATAGCTTCAACATCTTAAACTGGACTCTAAACGACATCAGGCGAATGGATGCTAAAACAAGAAAGCTTCTTTCTAAGCATAGGATGCATCACTCAAAGGCTGATGTAGACCGTCTATACATACCCCGTAAAGAAGGTGGAAGGGGTCTTATTCAGCTGGAATTGTCATACAAGACAACAACTATTGGCTTACTAACATACATAGAAACAACAAAGGATTGGATGATACAATTAGTAAGGCAACATGAAGAAAGAAAGAAAAAATATTCAATAATAAAAGAAGGCAGTAAATACAAACAAGAATGACAGTTAGTAGATTCTGTAGAAAAGCAAAACAGTAGCCAAGAACCAACTATTGCGGCAAAAAATATGAAAATGAAAGCCAAAGATAAAGCTCTTGAAAAGATGAAACAGCGCTGGCAAGACAAACCTCTGCATGGCCAATATCCAGTACGTGCCAATAAATCCAATGTTGACAAAGTTAATACTCATCGATGGTTACGTGCATCTGGAGTAAAGTCTGAAACTGAAGGATTTATACTTGCAGCACAAGACCAAAGTCTTTTCACGAGAAACTTTCAGGCAAATATTATGCATAATAATATGGATCCAAAATGCAGGTTTTGTGATAAACACCAAGAAACAATAGACCACCTAATCTCAGGCTGTTCTGTGCTTGCCCCAAACGAATATAAAAATCGCCACGATAGAGTTGGGCAATATTTACATTGGGCAATGTGCAAACATTATGGAAAAGCTGTAAACAAACACTGGTATGAACATCACCCAGCACCGGTTACAGAAATAGAAGATGTAACCATTCTATGGGATTACACCATCTACACAGACAGAAAAATTGAAGCAAACAGGCCAGACATTATTTTTAAAAACCAGAAGGAGAAAACTTGTCTATTAATTGATATGGCTTGTCCAGCGGATTGTAACATAGCAACCAAGGAATTTGAAAACTGTCAAAATATAAAAACCTGGAAATTGAAATAGAAAAATGTGGAAATTGAAAACAAGAGTTGTGCCAGTGATAGTAGGTGCACTTGGAATGATAAAAAATGGAACAAAACAACACATTGAAAGAATCCCTGGAAACCCCAGCTTAAGAGATATACAAAAAATTGTCTTATTAAGTACAGCCCACACACTAAGGAAAACGTTATCTATGTAATGCTGGGGATGATAGGGAAGATAGAAAAACATGAAATGGAGTCATAACAACACGCCACTACCTGCCTTAGGTCTCCCCGCAGACTTGGTTGGTAGTGAGACCAATGCAGAAATCGAAATATGATGAAAAATGACATAATAATAATAATAATGGGCTTGCTCTAAAGAACATAGCAAGGAAGTACATTAGATTGCGCAAGAGAGAGAACGAATGAAAAACAAACCAGAACAGACATGGTCTGGAATTACAGAAGATGATGTTAAATTTGCACTAAAAAAAGCCCACAATTGGAAATTCCCAGGTATAGATAAAATTCCTAACTTTTGGCTATATTATTTAAATACAGCACATAAAAAACTAGCCAAAGAACTTCAAGAAATGGTTGACAATCCCACTAAAATTCCTGCATGGATGACCAAAGGAATTACATTTCTCTACCCAAGAATGGTGACACAAACAACCCGAAAAACTACAAACCAATTACATGTCTTCCGACAACATATAAACTATTAACATCTATTTTAACAAAACAGACATATTTATACTTAGAAAGAAATGACATGATACCGCTTGAACAAAAAGGGTGCAAACGTGGCTGTTATGTTTGTAAAGACCAATTGCTAATTAACAAAATGATCCTGGAAAACTGCTACAGTACAAAGAAAAATCTTAGTACTGCCTGGATAGATTATCGAAAGGCATTCGATAGTGTGCCACATGACTGGATTTTAAAGACTTTAAATATATACAAGATATCGCCCGTCATCATCAATTTCATCAAACAGTGCATGTCTATATGGAAAACAACCCTTTACCTCAATCATATAAATGGAACCTATAAGTCTGATGAAATAAACATCAAAAGAGGTATATTTCAAGGTGATTCTTTATCTCCCTTACTATTCTGCATATCATTAATAGCACTAACCAGTCAACTTAATAAGACAGAATGTGGTTATAAAATAGGCCAAAAGAAAATAAGCCATCTATTTTACATGGTTGACTTAAAGTTATATGCTAAGAATGATAATGAGCTGGAAGGTCTTCTGCAAACTGTAAAATGCTTCAGCGAAGACATTGGAATGAAATTTAATTTGAATAAATGTGCTAAAGCTACAGTTTTACGTGGATCAATACAATAAACATCCTCAATTAGCCTAGACCCTGCTGTAACAATAAAAGAATTGAAACCAGAAGAAGCTTATAAATACCTAGGTGTAAATGAGAGCGAAAACATTCACCATAAAAAAATGAAAGAAATAGTGCGTAAAGAGTACTATAGAAGGCTACGAATGATATTAAAAACTGAATTAAATTCACGGAATAGAGTTATGGCCATTAATAGCCTTGCAATCCCAGTTGTCCAATATAGCTTCAACATCTTAAACTGGACTCTAAACGACATCAGGCGAATGGATGCTAAAACAAGAAAGCTTCTTTCTAAGCATAGGATGCATCACTCAAAGGCTGATGTAGACCGTCTATACATACCCCGTAAAGAAGGTGGAAGGGGTCTTATTCAGCTGGAATTGTCATACAAGACAACAACTATTGGCTTACTAACATACATAGAAACAACAAAGGATTGGATGATACAATTAGTAAGGCAACATGAAGAAAGAAAGAAAAAATATTCAATAATAAAAGAAGGCAGAAAATACAAACAAGATTTACAGTTAGTAGATTCTGTAGAAAAGCAAAACAGAAGCCAAGAACCAACTATTGCGGCAAAAAATATGAAAATGAAAGCCAAAGATAAAGCTCTTGAACAGATGAAACAGCGCTGGTAAGACAAACCTCTGCATGGCCAATATCCAGAACGTGCCAATAAATCCAATGTTGACAAAGTTAATACTCATCGATGGTTACGTGCATCTGGATTAAAGTCTGAAACTGAAGGCTTTATTCTTGCAGCACAAGACCAAAGTCTTTTCACGAGAAACTTTCAGGCAAATATTATGCATAATAATATGGATCCAAAATGCAGGTTTTGTGATAAACACCAAGAAACAATAGACCACCTAATCTCAGGCTGTTCTGTACTTGCCCCAAATGAATATAAAATCGCCACGATAGAGTCGGGCAATATTTACATTGGGCAATATGCAAACATTATGGAAAAGATGTAGGCAAACACTGGTATGAACATCACCCAGCACCGGTTACAGAAATAGAAGATGTAACCATTCTATGGGATTACACCATCTACACAGACAGAAAAATTGAAGCAAACAGGCCAGACATTATTGTTAAAAACCAGAAGGAGAAAACTTGTCTATTAATTGATATGGCTTGTCCAGCGGATTGTAACATAGCAATCAAGGAATTTGAAAAACTGTCAAAATATAAAGACCTGGAAATTGAAATAGAAAAATGTGGAAATTGAAAACAAGAGTTGTGCCAGTGATAGTAGGTGCACTTGGAATGATAAAAAATGGAACAAAACAACACATTGAAAGAATCCCTGGAAACCCCAGCTTAAGAGATATACAAAAAATTGTCTTATTAAGTACAGCCCACACACTAAGGAAAACTTTATCTATGTAATGCTTGGGATGATAGGGAAGTTAGAAAAACATGAAATGGAGCCATAACAACACGCCACTACCTGCCTTAGGTCTCCCCACAGACTTGGTTGGTAGTGTGACCAAAGCAGAAATCGAAATATGATGAAAAATGACATAATAATAATAATAATACAGAAACACTCATCGCTCGCACAATCTATTTTGATTAAGAGATGCCGCCATTGGTATATATTAGGTGCATTTGCACCATTTACTTCTGTGGTTCTCAGTTAGTTTTCTGTCAGCAATACGGCCCTTCACGTTCGCCTTTTAATTTTGCCAGTCTAAGCTAAATTATGTTTCAAATTGTTTGGAAAGCAAAGCCGCGTGTCAAAATAATGCACGAAATAAATAACAGAGAAAAATTAATTTAGAAAAATGAAAACAAGAAAAAAAAAAAGAAAAACGACAGAGTAAAATGAAAAAAAAAATGTATAAAAGAAAGAACAAAAAAAATAAATGTATCGTGAACAATGTAAACGAGAAGGAAAGAAACAAAGAATCTAAGGAAGGGAGAGCGGTAAAAAAAAATCTGCTTGAAAATAAGAAAGAAAGAAAACGAGAAGATAAAGAAAGAAAGAAAAAGCAATAAGCAATAAATAAATACAGTGAAATACAAACACAAAAATGGTGAAGACTGTAAAAAGATAGAAACAATCAAAGAAATTAAGCGCATAACAAAGAAAGGAAGGTTGAAAAAGAAAAAAAAGAAAGCGAGACAAAAGAAAGAAAATGATCAGAAATTAAATAATACAGAAAAGCAGAATAATGCCGAAAGCAAAAAGGGTCGAATAATTTAGAACTAAAATAATAACAAGTAATGCAGAAAACAAAAAAAAAGTAATGCAAGAATCCAAAAAGAAGAAAGTAATTCGAAAATAAAAAATAATGTAGAATACAAAAGAAAAATAATGAAGAAAATAAAAAAAAAATAATGCAAAAAAGTAAACAGAAAAATAAAGAAAATAAAAGAGAAAAATAATAATAAATCAAAGGAGAAAAATAATGAAGAAAAGAGAAGAAAAAAATAATGAAAAAAAAAACAAAAGAGAAAAATAAAAATAAATTAAAAGAGAAATATAATAAAAACAAGAAAGAGAAAACACAAAAAAAAACAAAAGTAAAAAACAAAAATAAATTAAAAGAGAAATATAATAAAGACAAGAAAGAGAAAAATACAAAAGAAAACAAAAGAGAAAAATAAAAATAAATTAAAAGAGAAATATAATAAAAACAAGAAAGAGAAAACACAAAAAAAAAACAAAAGAGAAAAATAAAATAAATTAAAAGAGAAATATAATAAAGACAAGAAAGAGAAAACACAAAAGAAAACAAAAGAGAAAAATAAAATAAATTAAAAGAGAAATATAATAAAGACAAGAAAGAGAAAACACAAAAGAAAACAAAAGAGAAAAATAAAAATAAATTAAAAGAGAAATATAATAAAGACAAGAAAGAGAAAACACAAAAGAAAACAAAAGAGAAAAATAAAATAAATTAAAAGAGAAATATAATAAAGACAAGAAAGAGAAAACACAAAAGAAAACAATAGAGAAAAATAAAAATAAATTAAAAGAGAAATATAATAAAGACAAGAAAGAGAAAACACAAAAGAAAACAATAGAGAAAAATAAAAATAAATTAAAAGAGAAATATAATAAAGACAAGAAAGAGAAAACACAAAAGAAAACAAAAGAGAAAAATAAAAATAAATTAAAAGAGAAATATAATAAAGACAAGAAAGAGAAAAATACAAAAGAAAACAAAAGAGAAAAATAAAAATAAATTAAAAGAGAAATATAATAAAGACAAGAAAGAGAAAACACAAAAGAAAACAAAAGAGAAAAAATAAAAATAAATTAAAAGAGAAATATAATAAAGACAAGAAAGAGAAAACACAAAAGAAAACAATAGAGAAAAATAAAAATAAATTAAAAGAGAAATATAATAAAGACAAGAAAGAGAAAACACAAAAGAAAACAAAAGAGAAAAATAAAAATAAATTAAAAGAGAAATATAATAAAGACAAGAAAGAGAAAAATACAAAAGAAAACAAAAGAGAAAAATAATAATAAATTAAAAGAGAAATATAATAAAGACAAGAAAGAGAAAACACAAAAGAAAACAAAAGAGAAAAATAAAAATAAATTAAAAGAGAAATATAATAAAGACAAGAAAGAGAAAACACAAAAGAAAACAAAAGAGAAAAATAAAAATAAATTAAAAGAAAAAATAATAATAAATTAAAAAAGAAAAATAATGACGAAAACAAAAGAGAAAAATAATGAAGAAAACAAAAGAGAAATAATGAAGAAAAGAAAAGAGAAAAATAATGAAGAAAAGAAAATAGAAAAATAATGAAAAAAAACAAAAAGAAAAATAATGAAGAAAACAAAAACAGCAGAAAAATAATAAAATGAAAAATGAGGCAGAAAACAAAAACGTAAGTTATGCTTAAAAGAAAATCATGCTGAAAACAAAATCAGAAATATTTGAAAAAAAAAAAAAAAAATAACGCAGAATCTCCCCCGACCACAAAACAATATTAATGCAGAAAACAAAGACATGCAGACTATGTCAAGAAAGAAAGAAAAAAAGAAAAAATGAAGAAAGTAACTGAAAATACGAAAAAAAGACATCACAGAAAATCCTATAAACAAAAATAAATAAAGGAAAGAAATTAGAAATTAAAAATATTTTTTAAATGTTTTATTTTGAATGAAAAAGAAAAAAACAAAGAGAAGAAGAATAGGAGTGTGTTGAGAACTATGGCAAAGTTTCTTTAATTCCACTAGTACCACTGATCATACCAGAATTTATAGAAAAAAGCCTGTATTAACAGTTTAGGAATCGAATCTTATGTGCAAAATTGAATCAACACGATCTTCCTCGATCATCGTACGGCCAACTAGCAGTGCATTTCGTGTTTGAAATCGTTGTTTTTAATCAATACATTTTCCTCTCCCTTCCCAGTCTACTTATTCCGACTAGTGAAGAACTAGAAGAAAGAAACGGCAATCCGGAGCGGATATTCGCACTTCATTTGATCCGTTAAATCTAGTGAAAAAGAGAACCAAACTTACAACATCCCTTAAGTTGTACACTCCAATATCCAAAGCTCCATCTGTGGGGAAAAGGGAAATAGTGGCCTAGAAACAATGAGGTAACTTAATCAAGTGCTGTGAAAAAAATGCTCCCTGGACGTCTGAATGCAGTTCCATTGTGAGGTCTTTGCAATAAGGCAAACGCGATTTCTACTGGTGTATGAGACTGAATGGAAACTGAGTCAATTTAGACTAATACCTACGGATATAATTCTTTCCCAGGCAGGCACAAAAGAATGGCTTTCAGCTTTAACTTGTCGAGAACAGGTGTAAGACGAATCAATGCAATGTGCAAATTACTGTGAAATGTTTCTTTGTATAAGTCTTTTCTAAGATATATATATATATATATACATATATATATATATATATCTTAGATATATATGTGTGTGTGTGTGTGTGTGTGTGTGTGTGTGTGTGTGTGTGTGTGTGTGTGTGTATGTGTCTGAGTGTGTGCGTTTTGTGCATATGTCCTTTCAATATATATTATATATATCGAAAGAAACATCTATGTGTAGCATTAAGTAGATGGATGTGTAGGGTAATGCTTGATGTTACTCTGTGTGATTTTTTTCGTATATATATATATATATATATATATATATATATGAAAGTGCAACACGGAAAGTTAAAGCAACTTGATCATAAAACTTACTTAACACCTAGTTTCCATCGTTACATGAATACAGGAAGCTCAAAAAGTGTACATATGATCCATCGTTAAAGATACTGGTAAAATGAACAGTTTCTTGTACCTGACCCCACCTGATATTTTCGACGTTTACCAACTTCAGTTCAAGCAGAGAAGGCAGCCGTTTGTCATATATGGGCAGGAGCTGCCTAGTTTTACATTACAGTCTTCACAGAGTTCAATGCATACTTGTAGGTGACTACTTTCTACCCAACAATCCCATTGCTACATCTGAAAATTTGCATTCTTTCTCTACTCTGTTGCTATCTCCATGGATAAACTTTTCTTCGTTTCACCAGCACTAACTTAAACAACCCCTAATCTACACCACCCTCTGTTTCATCTAAAAGATCATTATATATATATATATATATATAATGTTACACCTGGGTGAAGGTATGTACAATACATACACATACCAACACACACACACATATATATATTAAATAATATATACAATTTTTGTCAATTTTATGTAAATTATTTTTATATTGTCTGATAATCTGAACAGCATTATCATTAAATGAAGAAAGAAAATTACAATATTGATGCATAACTTTTTTTTTTATAATCCAATCTAAGCTTTCGGCTTACACAAGCCATTTCAAAGATGTCAAATTCATTACAGTATAACAATTCACGGGCATTATAGCATAACAATTCATGGACAAACATTAATGATAGTCTCTTGTTGTAAACATGGAAATTTTCTCTATCAACAAAAACAGACTGTCAATATTAGATTGGATTATAAAAAATATGTATCAATATTGTCATTTTCTTTCTTCATTTAATGATAATACTATTAAGCTTATCTGATAATATGAAAAAGATTGACATAAAATAAATAGACGAAAATAAATAATAACAATATAAATTGTATTAAAAAAAATATACAATGTTGATGATTAAGAATAAACCAGTTATGAGAAGAGATCAAACTGTTGCGTTAGAAATTTTAGATGTGTGAGTCCAGATAAAAAATACACAAAATAAGGAGTTGTCTCGCTTAGAATGCAAGATTTAAGCTGAAAATAAATTGTTTTAAAAAGTGTATTTCTTATTAAGTGTTCTAATTATTTTGTTCAGGTAATGTCTTAGATGAAAAGAAGTTCGTAAGAGAATGTTCTATGTGAGGACAGTTGTGTTAAGAAATATAGTGTGTATGTTCAAAGAGTTATTTTAACTTGGCAGTTTCAAAGTATGAGTGAGTTTGCGTATTCGAATTGGTGAAGCTTAGACTGGTGTGGACTCTTGTGGTAACTGAAAACTCACTGGTTGAAGAGACAAAATTCAGAGTTTATATACTGATATAACCCGGAAGAAATATCAGTGAAAGATACGGGTAAGAATGATACTCAACACGAGAAATAGATAGCAGGGATTTATTATACGACGATACAGTAAACCATGAAGTATACAATAGCAATCAACGAATAGGAGCGGAATACTCTATAAAGTGAGAATGCCTTCGCCTACTTCTCGGTTTGTCGCTAGTCCAGCTTGTCACTGTCCTTTATAGGCTAAATCATTCCATTATGGGTATGCTAGGATGTTCCACTATAACATATACATATCAAACCGGCTCAAATTACTGCGCTGGAAAACTGTGTTTCGTACCGAAATTTCTATTAGATAGAATTGACCAATCAAAACGCGAGCTTTTGTAAAAATCAAGGAAACTATTTGGAGCACCTTTTCTACCAAAAGTGCACGAAATTTGATGAGTGAAATCAAGCGATAAGTAAATTGTCGCTTAAGCTGCCATTCTTGTATTGTTCTATAAAAAAATATTCGTATTTATTAGCCACTGAAATCTAGAGTTTTTGCAAAAAGACTTGATGCAAGTTTCTATTTAAAGGAAACCGTATACGAGTTCAAATTCCAGTCGAATTCGTTTAATTCATTTATGCATAAATATTATTCCACTTCTTCTCACCATCTCTTTTGCAGGACAGATTGAGTTCTATAGCTACGTATGAGGCAAACTTCTTCTTCTTCTTCTTCTTCTTCTTCTTCTTCTTCTTCTTCTTCTTCTTCTTCTATATGCCCTGTTCTTTCAGGACGTAGGCGATCATGACTTTCCACGTCTCCTTATCTCTGGTGGCTCTTAGTATGTTTTCTCCTGTTACACCTCGTAACCCACGTTCCGTCATCCACCTGATCAGGCCCTTCAAATATGTTACCTGCTGCCTTTCTCTGTCTCTTTTTCCTTCTCTCTGGCCTGTCAGTATCAGGTTGTCCAAGCCCTTCTTCTTCATTGCATGTCCCAGGAACTGCATTACTTTCCTCCTGATGTTCACTGATAATTTTCTTTTCATTGCCATTCTTTCCAACATCTCATTGTTGCTCACATGCTCAGTTTATGATATCCGCAGCAAGCTACCGCGAGATAATCTTCTGCCTTGTCAATCATGTCTCCAAAGAGACATGATCACCCAAACGTGCATCCCCTATGGTATTAAACTGACTAAAAAACAGTATCATTTATGTTACCAGTTCATAGAATCGACACAAACACACGTGGGTGTGTATGTGTGTGTGTGTGTGTGTGTGTGTGTGTGTGTGTGTGTGAGTGTGTGTGGGAGAGAGAGAGAGAGAGAGAGAGATTGTGAAGTTTCGAATTGTGTGCAATTATAATGAACGAATGTATTTTTCCTATCGTGATATGTAATTAATACCGAATAAGAGTTGATTGTTGTGATAATTTACCATGTAGGCGAGAACGGTGCTTTTATTATTTATGAAATAGTTTTACTTTTCATAATATTTTATCATATACACGAAGAGATTTTTTCTAATAGACAACCTTTTTGTCTCTTTACGTGATGAGAATTATAATTTAGTGTCTTGTCATACTGTCTGCCACCCAAATCAATAAGACATTTCCCAATAAACACACCGGAAAACCTGATTTCCTGTTTGAGTGAAAATCAAACGAAAAATAAGTAAATAAAGCCATGTCTAACTCTAAACATCACTTTTCTGAAAGAGCTGGGCGCCAGTATAAACATTACTATTATACTGGTAGACACTTCAGAAAATTGAACGCTTCAGACGAGGAAAGATTGTATTGTTTGTAAAGACATTCACATTCAATCGTCCTGGGTTGGAAAAAAATCATAAATATTAAAGTTTCTATTTTTTAATTTACTTTTCAATATATATATATATATATATATATATATATATATATATATATATATGTATATGTGTGTGTGTGTGTGTGTGTGAGGGAGAGAGAGATACAGAAAGAGGGAGAGAGAGGAGAAGAGTGAGAGAGAGAGAGAGAGAAAGTGAAGTGGTCAGATCAGTTGAAATGCAAGTAAAACACGGACATTTTGCTCGAGCTGTTATAATTGATATAAAATAAATAAACCATACAGGCATTTTGAAAATGAATAGAAGAAAAAGGTATTAAAGCGATCCGACCTGCTAATTTTCGAGAATACTATAAATGAACTACTCAGTTGGCAGTAGATAGATAGATAGATAGATAGATAGATAGATAGATAGATAGATAGATAGAAAATTAAATTATCGCTTTGCATCAGGTGATATGATTAAAATATTGTTCAGATAGTTTCTCATTGCAACCAAAGGGTCAAATCAGCCATGCTTCTTAAGACATAAAATAATTGGAAAAGGATGTATGTTATTCCCAAAGGCAATTTGGCCAAAATGAACATTATAAACCGGGCCGGAAATTTATTTTAAAATTTTTCACTGAATGTTTCGATTTTCCTATATGTACAATACCGGCCATAATTATTAGACCAACCCAGTGTTTAAAGAAAAATGATGTATTTCATACTATTTTTAGTATTTAATGCCAAGTGAATAATTGTAAATGAAAATAGAATGGGTTTTTTGTTAATATTGCACAATAACATGTGCCTCATATTAATTTATAAATATTTAATAATTACATGAATTGCAGTTTCTTCAAGAAAACAATGAATAAAATTTAGGGTGATTCGGACGAGTTCTTCATTGCTTCGTTGCCTTGAAAAAATTTTGCAAAGTAAAAATAACAAAAGAATCATTCTATTGCATTTGGCAGTAAATACGAAAAATAGTATGAAATACACCATTTCTTTTAAAAAACTGGGGTGGTCTAATAATTATGGCCGGTAGTGTAACTGTAGGGATGTGATATTTTTTATTTGATACACACACACACACACACATACACACACACACACACACACACACACACACATATATATATATATATATATATATATATATATATATGACATTAATGTGGAGAAGTTTATCACTTAACTGCCGTGGTACAGTGGATATCGGGGAAACCGGGGAGCCGAGTTCGAATTCCAGTTGAATCCATTGCATTCACATACACGCAAATACCCTTGGGAAAGGTATTAATCCGTCTCTTCCTTCCAGTTATGGGTCAAATAGCAGGACAGACTGGGTTCTATAGCCTTGGTCGGCAACCAGTCTACCGCAGAAAGCAATGGCAACCTACTGTGGGATAATCTTCTGCCCAATCAGTCATGTCTCTTTCGAGACATGACCGCCCAAGCGTGTATCACGTATGGCACTTAACTGACTGAGGAGAGTCCTGCCTACTTTGAAGTTTAGTTGAGAATATCATAGTGGCTTCACGAAACTTTGAAGTCAGTATGATTCTCCTCAGTCAAGCAACAAACTACTCCATAATAACTATATCAATGCTCTCTCTCTCCCTCTCTCTCTCTCTCTATATATATATATATATATATATATATATATATATTAAGACAGATATATTATTACATGATTAAGTTTAACCATGGAATAATGTGTCTGTCTCAATTTTTACATGCATTTGCTCTATATGCATTTATATACATATGCATTTGAACCCTCCTAGAGAGTTATTCTGTCACTTTATGTACAGGATACTCCTTTGGATCCTTCTATATCTACACCGCACATATATATGTTTCAAATAAAACTTCTAAAATCACATGTGTCGTATTATCATTTCTGAGAAGAAAACTCGCTTCGTCATAGACCGCTTATTATGGAAAATTCAAAAAGTAATTCATACACCGGAAGTTCATATAAATATAAGAAAAGGAAAGAAAAAGAAAGAATAATTAGAGGCGGATTTAAAAAAGAGAGTAGATTATGTTAGAAGATAAGGAGGGAAAATAGAGAAATAACGAAATGGATTCAAACTCGATCGTTGAAAATGATATTTTGAGATTACACATATGTAAAAAGAAATTAAAAAATGCGTGTCACTGAAACGGAAGTTTGAGAAAGAGAAACTAGAAATGAGGAAAAAAAAGAAAAAGAAAAAAAAGAGGAAATAGAGAATGAGTTATATGAGATACAGGGTAGAAATAAAGGAGAAATGAAAAAAGATAAAAAGAAAGGGAAAGTATATTGGATAAGCAGCCGTGACAACTGTTAGCCAAGGAGAGTGGAAAGAAAGAAACAGATAAATAAAAAGGAAAAATTTTAAAAAAAGGGAAAAGAGAAAGAGAGAAAATTAATAACATGACATAGTATTCTGCTTTGCCAAAATTTTTTAAAACATTTTTACGTCTAAAATAATATAGTCTGAGAATTGTTGATATTATATTAATTTACTTTAAATTCTACCATAGAAATAAAAGGGAAGAACGAAAAAGAAATATTATATTGGTAAGAGGCATAATTGAATAAATGCTTTTAAAAATATATAAAAAAAGAATATATATATATATATATATATATATATATATATATATATAGGAAAAAATACTAAAAAGTTGTAAGTTTAAAAATGTATTTTTTGACAGTACTTATTTATTTCTATTATATTATTGATATTTCAGACCGTCCTCGGCGCTTCATCAGAAACAAATGATTTTAAAATTTAAATTAGAAACGTATTTCGCGAGAGCGTTCGTCCGAGAGGGATTGTTTACATCACGTGACGCAGAAAGCGACGGATTTTTTTTTAAATATTTGTAGACGTAAACAAAATTTATAACTATTACGTTTACAAATAAATAAATACTGTTAAAAAATACATTTTTAAACTCATAACTTTTTAGTAATTTTTCCTATAAGACAGTATACGTGGATCATCACTATGTTATATATATATATATATATATATATATATATATATATATAAGAAAAATGCCTAAGATAGAGAAAGTAACTGTTAAAGAGAGTCATGAAGATATAGATAGATTTAATGTAGATTACAGTTACTTTTAAGCGGCCTCAGTATGTCAGTAAAGCATATGATATTAGTAAAGTACTAAACTGACAATTGAAAAAAATTTAAAATATATAAATATATACATACACTCACATACGTGAATATATATACACGCACAAATAAATATCTATATATACCAAACAAATAATATCAAATAGAATTAAAATGAAATAACTATATATATATATATATATATATATATATATTAACCACAAAATGAAGGTCGTTCTGAATGGGCGGGCCTCTTCGTCCTACAGCACGAATGCTGGTGTCCCACAGGGCTCTATCCTGGGCCCGACGCTCTTCCTTATTTTCATCAACGAACTCCCAGATGAGATCAAGTCCCAAGTAGGCATCTACGCAGATGACACTACAATATACTCCCGCTCCAGTAAGAAATCTGTCGTGGCGGACAGACATAATCTCGCTGCTGACCTTGAGCGGGATCTACACTCTGTGGTGAACTGGGGCAAGAAGTGGCTTGTTAACTTCAATTCATCTAAGACCAATCTGTTGTCTGTCAACCATTACAGGCAACCTCTTCTGCCTCCCATAAGCATGGACCAAGTGATTCTCCCTGAGAGTAATACACTACGCCTCCTCGGACTTACCCTGTCCTCAGACCTCAAATGGAACCACTATATTGAATCCATAGCAAAATCTACTGCTAAAAAGATTGGGTCACTATGCCGATCCAGGATGTTTTTTCCACCTGAATCCATCCTGCTTATATACAAGTCAACCATCCGTCCGTGCATGGAGTACTGCTGCCATTTATGGTCAGGTGCCCCTGACGTTCTCCTCAGTGTTCTTGACAAGCTCCAAAGGAGAGTCTGTAATGTGATAGGTACTGATCTGGCGACTCGACTGCAGCCACTTCCCCATCGTCGAAATGTGGCCTCCCTCTGTCTCTTCTATAAATACTTTCATGGCTTCTGCTCGGATGAGCTTAAGTCACTGATGCCTCCTCAACAGGTGTTTACCCGTGCAACCAGACTGGCAACTGGGTCCCACCCATTCACAGTCAGGTTAGCCAAATGCAAACGACAATTCTACTCCTGCAGCTTCCTCTCTCGCACTTCCCGCCTGTGGAACTCACTCCCGTATTCTTGCTTTCCTGACGGCTACAACCTCCAGAAATTTAAATGCAAAGTCAATACTCATCTACTAACCACTGGCCTCTAGCTCCCTCCCCACCCCTGTATAACCTTCCCTTTCTCTCCACCTATGTATCTGTCATCGCACCTGCTTTCTCAGCTTTCTATTGTTCCTTTCTAACTAGTTTGTACTCCTCACCCTTTTCTAATTAATCTTTTTACATTTATGTAAACCCCTGTACATCAGTGGCGTTTCCGCCTTGCTCGGGGTGACATGATTAAAAAAAAAAGTTTAAAAGTAAATCATAAAAAAGGAAAACTTATAAAAAATATAATAATGTATCATATGTTGTATTAAAATGCACACACATATATATATATATATATATATATATATATATCCATACATTTGCACACATCCACACGCACATGCACATACATATACATATATATATCCACACACACACACACATTTATACACACACACACGCACATATATATATATATATATATATATATATATATATACATTTATTATAAATTATATTTTCGAACATGTAAATATTTTTAATATCCACTACAAAGTGTACATTTTGTTTCGACATTGAACTTACAACATCCCATCAGGTGATGTGGAAAGGAATGGAAAGGATCTTTTCTTTTATTTGGCGAGTTGTGTGCGGGAATGGGACGGGAGTTAGCAATAAGGGAATAAGTCTTGTAAATTGTCCGTTAGAATTTTGAAGAAAGTCGGGTGGGTAGGAAATATAGTTGATTAATGAAAGTGTCGGGAATTTTGTAGACAGATTTAACATTGGAAGATTGGGTTTAGGTTTTTAGTACTTCACTAATATCATATGCTTTACTGACATACTTAAAAGTAACTATAATCTACATTAAAATTTATCCTTTGGGTTTATTAGAGGAGGAGAGTAGGCAAGTGTAAAGGCTGGGATTGGACCTATCTTTAATGTTTATTTGTACAACTATAGAATAGTTTTGTATTTAAGCAGAGTTTTTATAATTAATCTAATTTTATATATTTAACATTAATTTTGAATTTAGGATGCCAATTTTTTATAAAATTTTAAATTTTAAATTAGATCACAGTTTGTGGTGTGTAATAGGTAAAATTTGATGTAAGAATGTTGTTATTACTATAAAGGTTTATCGTCTATAAGTGGTCTTAGCTTTGGCTTTTGTAGTATTTTTAGCATGATTGTATGGTTAGATGTGTAATGTGCTTGCAGTTTACTGCAGTTTCATGTCTCTAGTTTAAAGGTTTGTTGCTATTCATATATTTAATGATTTCAATTTTTTCTTGAAGTAAATATTTTCTTGACGGAAATATTCACAGTTCTATATTATATATTGAGCACTGTTTTAAATTAATGTTTCAGACGTTGAAAAACTTTTCTTCGTTCCCTATCCACTCGCATATATATATATATATATATATATATATATATATATATATATATATATTAATGGCACAGCAATGGGCACGAAAATGGCACCTACTTATGCCAATATCTTTATGCATATTTTAGAAAAAAAGATACTAGACAGTTCACAATACAAACCATCACATTATTTTAGATACATTGATGATATTTTCTTAATATGGACTCATGGATTAGAAAAATTAAAAAACTTCTTTACTTTCTGCAACAACTTCCACAATACAATCAAATTTACCATGGAGTACTCATACACATCCGTCCCTTTCTTAGACGTCATGGTAAAATTAAATAAACATACACTTTCCACCAGTCTATACAACAAACCCACAAACCAACATAAATTCCTACACTTTAACAGCTGTCATCCCCTCAAATTAAAAAAATCTATCGTATACAGCTCATTTATTAGAATAAAACGCATTTGCTCAGACCATCCAGATTTTCTAAACAACATTAACAACCTAACAAAACAGTTTCTAAAATGTAAATATCCAATAAAAATAATAAAGGAAGCACTACATAAAGCCATCCACATAGATCGTAGCACACTTCTCACATACAAAAAACGAAAAGATGACAACCGAATTCCCATGGTTTTTAACCATAATCAATATTCCTACAAACTTATCAAAAATTTAAAAAATGATTACAGGAACCTCCAATCAAACAAAAACATCAAAGACATTTTCGATAAACCACCCATAAATGCAAAGAAACAAACACCCAACCTATCAACTAACCTCACTTCTAACAAATATTTAAATAATACAAACCTATCAGGGAATTTAAAATGTGGGAAGCCTCGCTGTTTAATTTGTAAACATTTAATAACAGACAAAACACTCTCTGTACCCAACACCAAAATAAAATTACACCCACCAAACCTTACTTGTGACAGCAAAAACATCATCTACTTTCTCTTCTACTCAATTTGCCCCAACAGTGGATATATCGGCGAATCCGGTAATAGCTTTAGATTTCGCTTCAATAATCACAAACTAAATATACGACAAAAAAATGTATATTCCCCAATTGCAGCCCATTTTAATCAACCTGATCATACTTTAGAAAATTGCAAATGTTTACTAATAGAATCCAATTTTAGTTCTACATACACACGCAGAAAGAAAGAAAAATACTGGATTTTAAAATTAAATACACACAAGGTAGGGTTAAATAGGGACTTAGGTGTGTTGAATCTTTACAAATATTTCAATAGCTAAAATTTTTTTTTCAGATAGTCCAAGAAATTTTTATCTAAAACAAACAGACTTTCTCTACGGACATGCCGCATGTTGTGAACAAACACACCACGTGATGTAAACAAAAAATATTCGGACGCTATCGTGAAATACGTTTCTAATTCAAATTTAAAAATCACTTGTTTCTGATGAAGGACCGAGGGCGGTCTGAAATATAAAATATAATAAAAATATACAAATACTGTTAAAAAAAAGTACATTTTTAAATTCAAAACTTTTTATTAATATTCTTTCCTATATATATATATATATATATATATATATATATATATATAAATTAAAACAAAATTTCGATGTTCAAATTCGTTGAATAGCCATTTCTACGAGAAAAATACTAGGATTAACCGTTTATCATCTAACGTCAAAACTTTCAATGAAAATAAAGAAATCTGCAACAAGGCCCTTCAAAAAGGCGGATACAAAAATAAATTAACGTACCAACTATTAACCCTGGACCATCTAATACCAAAAATAAAAATAAATGTAGAAAAAGGAAGGTAATACGGTTTAATTCCCGCACATACTGTAGACTAACTAATATTAATATAGGAAAAATATTTTCCCAAGATAATAGATAACCATTTCAATAGCAACAATACTCTACAGAAAACCTTAAATAAGAAAACATCAAAAATTAGCTATTCCTGTACCCCAAATAGGAACGATATTATTAATTCTCACAATAAGCACATTCTATAATACCGATTCAATGTCTGGAATTTCTAATGATTGCAATCGTAGCTCCGTGAGTATTTGCCCGGTGGAAGGCAAGTGTATAAATCCACCCAGGTTATCTACGAAGCTCAAATCTCACCATCCAACAACAGAAATAATTACCTGACTTATATTGGTATAACCACGGGGAATTTTAAGCAACCTTATTACAAATATTGGTATTCCTTTTCCAACCCAAATCAAAAATTTCAAACAGCAGCCCTTTCATGAAAATTTTGCAAAATGAAGGAAGAAGGGCTAAACTCCACAGCAAGTTGGAAACTGATAGGTTCAGCTCGTACTCCTAGAATTTTTTACGAGAGATGCAATCTATGTTTACAGGAAAAAATTCAAATATTAAAATACCCAAATCAGCAACTACTCATGAATTTACGGAAAGAGTTCCTTAGCAAATGCTGTCACAAGTCGAAATTTGTTAATTTTTATACTTATGAATTTTAAATTTAATCTATGATTTTGAAAAATAAATTAATTTTTAAATTAGTATATTTGAACCCTACTACCAATTACTTATCCCAGCTCTATAGATTCCTTCTTTCTTCCTTTTTTCTATGTAAATATCTACTATTTAACAAGTAAGAATATAGAGACTAATTTTTAGTCCCCATATTTTCCTGCAGCTTTATATATTTTATTTTGTTTTTGGAAGATTCTTATTTCCATTTTGTTGATCATAACAATTTTACTTATTTAACTTCCCTGGGCATTGTGATATATATATATATATATATATATATATATATATATATATATATATATGTTAATACTAAATTTTGCTTTATTTTATAATTGGCTCTGTAATTAGAATATAAAAATTGCATTACGACCTCCACCTTGATCAATTTTTATATTAATTTCATTAATATTAATTAGGGTCGGGTTTTTGGGTTTTACCTTCCTGCTTATCCTTTTGGATGAAAGATATTTAAAATACATACGTCTCCCTCCTTCTACCGAGCGCCCGTACCTCAGAGTTAGAACCGCCGACTGACGCCAATTCGGTCGGGTTTCAATCATGGGTAAAAAGCAATCGGCTGTCTAACCGTACGGATGAGCGAAACAGATCAGTCTGCGGATGAATATTTACGCACTCAGACCCTGATTGAGCACTCTGGAAGAATGGTAGACTTTGAAAAACAGTAGCTACACTAGCATCTACGCATCGCTCATTCAGTAATGAATTAGAGCACTCTGGCTATTAGGCGAGTATAATGATAATAGACACGCCAAAAAATCTGCCTCCTTATACCGAGCGCCCGTAGCTCAGAGGTAGAATCGCCAACTGACGCCAATTCGGTTGGGTTTCAATCCTGGGTAAAAAGCAATCGACTGTCTAAACCTACTGATGAGTTGTGATACAACGAAACAGATCTGTCTGCGGATGACAGTACAGACACACACACGCACACACACACACACACACACACACACACATGTATATATATATATATATATATATATATATATATGCAAATTTCATTAAAAAAAGCAGACTAGCTTTAAGTTTTTAGTATAATTTTTTCTTTTCAGTACCTAAATTATAAAGAATCGGCCGCATGTATTATTTGTCCAAGCCCTTTCGGCTATACTTTTACTTCTTCTTCTTCTTCTTCTTTTTCTGTGTGCTCTGTCCCTTCAGGACGTAGGCGATCATGGTTCTCCACGTCTCCCTATCCCTTGTGGCTCTTAGTATGTTTGCTCTTGTTACACCTCGCAACCCCCGTTCCGTCATCCACCTGATCAGGCCCTGCAAATATGTTATCCGCTGCCTTCCTCTGCCTGTTTTTCCTTCTATCTGGTCTCTCAGTATCAGGTTCTCCAAGCTCTCCTTCCTTATTGCATGTCCCAGGAACTTCAGTTGTCTCTTCCTGATGCTCAATATTAATTTCCTTTTCGTTGACATTTTTTCCAACACCTCATTGTTGCTTGCATGCTCAGTCTACGATATCCGCAGCATCCTTCTGTAGAACCACATTTCCGCTGCTTTAAGTTTTGTCCTCATTTTCGATGATATTGTCCAGCATTCACTGCCGTATTGAAGAACTGACATCACATAGCAATTCAGCACTCTTTTCTTTGTTCTAGTGAAATTTTCCTGTGTGTTAGTACTCTACTCAGCTTCTGGAATGCGTCCTTTGCCATGCCAATTCGCCTTCAGATCTCTGTGTCGCACTTTCCATCTCCTGTTAGAACACTTCCTAGGTATTTAAATTTTTATACTTGCTTGTTTCTGGTATCCCTACATGTATTTGGCATTTTTGGGTTGTTCTTTTTGCTGATGACCATGCATTCAGTTTTCTTAAAGTTTATATTCTAATTTAACTGATTATATCGATTGATTTATGTATGGGTCTAGAGTTATAGGTATGTTTTTATTTCCAAACACGGTCGTCATATGCATGAAACAATCTACATCTTCAGTTAAAATTTTTAAAAATTCACCCGTAATAATGGCTAAAAGTATAGTCGAAAGAGCTTGGAGAAATAAAAAAATCTGATTATTTTTATAAAATGTATGTACATAGTGGTACAGGATGTGATTTATGCTACAGTGAGTGACAGTTCGAAGGGCTTGGACAAATAATACATACAGTGCGAATTCCTTGCATTCACTTGCGCACAAAAACTCTTGGAAAGGGTATTAATCAGTCTCTCTTCCCTCTAGTTATGGGTTTAGTAATAGGACAGATTGGATTCCATAGCCTTGGTTGGCAACCAATCTACCGCTGAAAACAATGGCAACCTACTGCGGTATAATTTTCTGCCCAGTCAGTCATGTCTCGAAACGTGTATCCAGTATGGCACTTAACTGACTGACTGATGTACTACATGATATATGATGAAAAATTGTGTAAAAACTTAACCACACCGCCTTATCTGTGACTTTTAACAAAAATTGCATAAAATGGAGATTACTATCTAAGTGCACAATTATATATATATATATATATATAGTCATCTGCAGACAGATCTGTTTCGCTGTATCACAGCTCTTCAGTACGGTTAGACATCCGATTGCTTTTTACCCAAGATAGAAACCCGACCAATATATATATATATATATATATATATATATATATATAAATATATATATATATATATATACACAGAGAGAGAGAGAGAAAGAGAGAGAGAGAGTGCACCCTTGTTCAAAATAACTGAAACAAAACAAATGTTTTTCTAGAATCTTTCAAACTTTCCCTGATTACGTATACGTCATCTCTTGGTGTTGTTCTTCCGACCGTTTTATTCCGACCGCATTTATTTGCTTAACATTTTGGACTAATGGATCCAGTTTGATGACACAACTGACAGTTGAAAGGCTGACACCAACAATTTCCGCGATCTCTTTGTCAGGCTTGCTTGTGTGTTTGTGCAGCGTTACAAATTCCGTACACTTCCTTGAAGTAATGTCCATTACAGACAATGGCCGTAGGACAACTAATCGACAGTCGATTCAATAGTGGCTGGGTATGATAAAAATCTGATGCAATCACGGATAACGTTGTAGTTTTCAAGATCAAACAACTTTCATCTTACATCCCGAAAACAGATTCATATTACCGCACACCAGTGTAAATGACTTAATATGAGGGAAAATAAAGTAATCTGACAGGATGTAATCGATTTCTATTACACCCTGTCACTCCAGTAGGTCCAAAACTGACCGGATGGTAAAAGAAAAAAAGCTAAGGCATTTGTTTTAATTAATTTGCACAATGGTATACATAAGGTGTATTTACCAAGAATTCTTTCAAACAACTTTTATTAACACATTTCTCCAATGTCTTTATGTTTAATTTTTTATTTATTTTTTTCTAACTTCCCTTGAATTTGCTTTATATTAGAATGAACATTTCAAAGATCATAATAAAACTTGTTTAAAATTTTCGCTGTCTGAATACGCATAATCTAAATTATTAGAGCCTGCAGCGAACCAAGAGACAAACACACCAAATTGTTGGTGTTCCCTCAAAGAAAGAAAAATCAAAACATCCAAGGATAAATGAAAGAATTCGAAGTGAAAATAAAAAAAAAAACTGAGGACAGAATCTTCTAAATCAGTTTGACCTATATAACCTTGGGAAGTGTTCTAACAGATGACGGAAAGTGCGACACTGAGATCCGAAGGCGAATTTGCATGGCGAACGACCCATTCCAGAAGCTGAGCAGAATATTAAAAGACAGAAAAAATTCACTAGAAACAAAGAAGAGAGTATTGGATTGCTATGTGATGTCAGTTCTTCAATATGGCAGCCAATGCTAGAGAATATATTCAAAGATGAAGGAGAAACTTGAAGCAACTGAAATGTGGTTCTACAGAAGGATGCTGCGGATATCATGGATGGAGCATGTGAGCAATGATGAGGTTTTGAAAAGGATGGAAATGAAAAGGAAATCAATATTGAGCATCAGAAAAAGACAGCTGATCGTTCCTGGAACCTGAAATGAGGAAGAAAGGCTTGGAGAATCTGATACTCACAAGTCAGATAGTGGGAAAGAGAGACAGGCGAAAGCAGTGGATAACATATTTGATGGGCCTGATTAGGTTGATTGCGGGGCGGGGTTTGGGTTGGATAACAGGAGAAAGCGTGTTAATAGCCACCGGGGATAGGGAGACATGGAAGGCCATGATTGTATACGTCCTAAAGGAACATGGCCCATAGAAGAAGAAGAAGAAACTTAATTCTCCAAGATTGTTGTTTGCTTCTGCTATGGCCAGACATTGAACTCATGGCTCTTTAGGTCAATTCACTGGATTAGTTCAACCAAGGTACAAGAATCTGAACAATTTAAACCAGTGGTCCCCAGACTGTTTCTGTCATTTCCCCTGCACCCAATTCAACCATCCAGATTTTCTCTTTCATGTGTATGAGAGAAAAAGCAGTTAAAACACACTGAGACTATTTACTAATTTATTTTTCAAATGTACAAATACACTGAAAAATTTATAGTTACAGAGTAAAGTGTATAGAGAGCGGTTAGTAACAAATAAAAGAACTTTTGTTTGCTCTTCTACATCAGAATTAAATTAGTGAGAAGGGTGATGCTGCTGCTTGTGCACCCGTGTATCAATATAAGGTTAGTTTTGGCAAACGCACAACGTCTGTCACAGTCCACCTCCAGTGGTTTTCATGCTTTGGGCTTGACTGTGAGTAAAGTAGAACATCCCGACTCACAAAGGTAGGTTGTGAAAAACAGAATGAGGATTTTCAGCGCGTTGTTGCACCGTTGTGAGTATGCTCCACACATATAAACCCAGAATTCTTCAAGATCTTTTGCACGAATCTCATCCTTGACAGAAGAGTGTTTGAGCGACAAGAACTCATTTTGCAGATCCTCAGGGACATCATCCACCTGACATATAAATTGGTTCCTTGTCAGCCTCTCTCTCTCTCTCTCTCTCTCAGACATAAGAAAACCCATCTGAGATTTTTTTTTAATTATTTATTAGGCAGTGTAATCATTTCCACCCTGGTAGCTACAAATTTCCCCCAGGGAAAAATTTCCCTCAGTTTGGAAATTGCTGTTGTAAACAGTGTAAATAGTTACAATATCTCATCCAAGAAATATAGACAGATACCTTGAAGAAAACAAAAATTACTTATAATATAGAATAAGAAAGAAAAACTCAAGAAATATCAATCGGTCAGGTGCCATACATGAGAGCCATGACTAACTGCAAAAAAGCTTATTACGCAGTATGTTGCTATTGCTTTCTGCGGTAGACTGGTTGCCAGGGAAGGATATAGAACACAATCTGTTCTATTATTTAACCCATAACTGGAAGGAAGAGATTGAGTAATACCTTTCCCAAGAGTATTTGTGCGTCAGAGAATGAATGGGATTCAACTGGAATTCGAACTCGACACCGCGTATTTGTCGTTCCGAGTCGATATCCACTGCACCACAATGCACATCCTTCAAGGAATATACTTTGATAGAATAATCAACACTAGTAACAAAAAAAGTAATGGCAAAGAAGGTCAAATATAATAACAGTAGTAACATTGACAGCAGCAGTCAGACAGAAATAAAAACATTTCACGATCCAAGTTCAGGATTGAACCTATGATCGACTTGTAAGTGCTGTTTTACTTCAGGACGTTGGTGATCAAACCCCCACTATTTTCTATTCCTTACAGTTCTTAATAAATTTTGCCTTTTTTTTATCTCTCCCAAACCTTTTCCATCATTCAAACTCTTGTTGTTTCCTTCTGTCCTTCCTGTCTTCAATCCATCCTGAGAGTATAAAACTTTCTAAGCCCACTTTCCTCATTATATATTCTAGAATTTTTTTATGTTCAGTATAAGTCTCTTTTTTGTTTCCATTTCCTCAAAAACTTTGCCGTTGCTCACATGTTCGGTCTATGATATTTTCAGAAGCTTTATATAGAACCACATTTCTGTTGCTTTAAGTCAAGTCTCTCCATCGTATATGAGAATATTGTCCAGTATTCACTGCCAAAATAATATTTTACCTAGATTTTAGAAGGCATATTTCGCAACACGAAAGTGCGTTTTGATTTCAATAGAAGTCTCTCCGTCATATGTAAGAATATTGTCCAGTATGCACTGCCAAAAGAGTGGGGTAGATATAACGTAACAGTCCACTACTCTTTTCTTTGTTTCTAACCAAATTCCTGTTTCTTAATATTTTACCTAGCTTTTAGAAGGCATCTTTCGCCAACCGAAACTGCTTTTTGATTTTAGTAGAAATAATAACTTTTTGAATTATAGCATCGATTATGTGTTCACCACTGCTGTAGCCTGGTATTGAATTCACAACTCTTTTGGTCATGGTTACAGCAATGGTGAACAAATAACTTAGAGAGTGAAATTAGAGGGAGATAACTACATGACTAGTAGAAGTGGCATCGTACATAGGATGAGAATGATATATCTCAGTGATCGTAATAAAGGGTTCGGTTCAAAATTTCTTAACAAGGCTGAAGCGTACAACGGTCAAAACTTCGTAATAATAGCAATAAGGATGAGGTCAATAGTACAAACAATGTAAATAGTTGTACTTTTGTTATGTTTAGCTTTGAAGTTTCTTTAGTTAAACACACAAGAAACTGTTTCTGCTCTCAAAAATAATATTATAAACTGCATGCATAACTCGAGGAGTTAACAGCACGGCGGATAGAGCTCTCGGTTATTGGCAGGTAATGAGTCTTTTTCCAACACCGCTTCGACTTGTGGCTAATAACCCTAGCCCTTACAAAGTACCTGCCACGAAACAGTCATTAGCTACACTGGTACATTAGATTCGACATGAGATTCTACAGAGACGACATACGACATACAACATACGCCACTAGTACGTAGAGGGTTACACGAAGTGAAATTGAAAGAGAAGTCTAAGAACAAGAAATATTGAGGAAAGGACAAAGGATGAAATGTATTCAAGTAACACAGAAAATGACGATTGACGCTGCATTTAAATATTTGAAGGTTGTAGGTATTAGAGAAGCAAGGAAACATAATTGAGTTCCACCAGGGGTAGTGTGAGAAATAAAACAACTGGTGTAGAAGTAGCAGTTACATTTAGCTATTTGAACTGCAAAAGAGTGGGACCTAAATTACAATCTAGTAGCAGGCTTAAATTCGTATATTTAGGGCTTTAAGGGAATATCTCTGAAAAGCAGTTGCCATTAGAATATAAAATATTGAAGCCACGTTATGTCGATGAGGAAGTGACTGATATCGAGATGACTGATAAGGATCGATTATATTACATATCTTTCTTTGATTTCTGTCAAGAATCACGATATACAGCAAGAGCACCAGTATTCAGAGAAAAGACGGATGGTAGATGAGTAAATGTGCATGATGGATTCTGACGAGAAAAGATTTTGGCACGGCACAGTGACTAAACAACTTTCCTTGCAGTACATTCAGTTGTTGATTCGATGTAGTCACTCCACTTCATGTCAATGGAAAACCTGGGGGTGAGAAGGCGTAGAGAGTTTCTCTTCTGGGTCTGCTTGAAGCTATATTAATCATTTCACCCAGGCAATGTTATCAAGCCACAAGGACACGGGGAGTAAAGGGTGTGAGAGGGAATGAGATCTTAGTGAGAAGTCAGGAGAAAGGAAAATAAATAAGCAAAAGACTTAATATGAAGACTGGGATCGCATTTAAATCTTTGGATATCTTTGGAGGTGGCATGAAAACGAGAAATTAGATTACTGACCCTTCTTTGGTTTCTGTCAAGAATCTCTAAATATATACTAGAAACACCAAACCAGATTTGGCGAGATTATTTGTCTGCTATGATAGAGTGGGCTAATATTCCTAGCAGTGGACCTCACAATTGTTTCAATATAATCCTCCACTTCATATCAGTGCAAAACGTAAACCCAAGAAGACACAATGTTTTGATCTCCTGGTGTTTAGCATCAGCCATGCTGATGACAGGCAAAAAAAATTTCCGTGTAGATTAAATCAGTTTCGTTTTGGAAGCGTAAACATTTACAAACTATTCCTTGTCCTAGTTAACCACTGATTCGAGGTCCTTCATATTTGAAACAAATTGAAGTATATCTTAAATACATTTATCAACGACTAGCAGTATAGCCCGGGTGTAATGGAAGTTTAAACTAATCCATGGTCCTGGAGCTCAGACTCTGGACGTTGGCAGGAAAGACTAAAAAGCAATAAGTTGTTTCCAGTTAAAGCGAAACCGTAGACTGAAAGAAAAATGAATGGATGTAAGTCAAATTTTGATTTCCTGGTATCGATATCAAAGAAGTTTTTTTCGTCGTAAACTGAATTGTGAAGGCTAAATAAGTCCTCTGAGTAAATGGTATCATGGCTGAGACAAAGAACTACATTTACACCTACTTAGAGTCAAAACCGAAGCATAAACTAAAATAAAAGGGCTGAAAAAAAAATAGAGACATACAGGCAGATAAACAGACACACACAAACATCTTGCCTTTTATATATATATATATATATACACTATCGATTTTCTGCTCTATTGTAAGGACTGCAATCTTGAAATTTCTGAATATCATTTCTTATGCCTTTTAGTGTATCCAATTTGATTAAAATCGGACCACTCCTTTTATAACCCGATTTTTTCGATTACCGATTTTCGATATTTATCGGGTGTACTTCGACACAAAACTTAGCTAAGAACACTCGCAGTCGCTTATAGTACAACTGTGTAAATTTTGAAGAAAATCGGTTCAGCCGTTTCGGAGTCTAGAGGTAACGGACACACACACAGACATCCACACAGACACACACACATACACACACACACAGAAAGTTCCATTTATAAATAAGTTTAGATAATAATGTTTGATCTAATTCAAATGTCGGATTAAAAATATATCCATTCATTTTAAAATATAATTGTATTTTCACCTTTTATTTCTACCTCATTATACGGGTTTTCTTTAAAGTTTGAACACATAGGAAATCTCGTTAACTATATTATTTTATCTCCACAGATTAAATATATATTTGTCGAAAGAAGAAAGACTTGATTTCTTTTTCTGGGGTATGCTAAAGGAGAAGGTGTACTCAATGCAAATCACAGATGCAACATACTTTCATTTCTTTCGCATGATATTTTATTATTTTTTGTTTTATTAAACCGATACGTCACTCTTTTCTGAATATTACATGTGCATTTCACTCCTGGAATTCTTTGATTTCAATTTCCTTCTTGAAAGCACACATTCTACACTGATCTTTTCTTTATTATTTGCTTTCTTAGTTTAAAGTTTTCATTTAATACTTACGCCAAAATCTATCCCTTTTTGCTTGTTTTTTACTCTTTCTTTCTTTCTTTCTTTCTTTCTTTCTTTCTTTCTTTCTTTCTTGTCAATCTATCATGATACATCTGAGTACAAATAAATTATATTTAAGCTCCTGCCAAAAAAATATGGCCCATTCAAGAAAATCGAAAAAAAATCGATATTACTGGAACCTTCTCTGAGATATCTTACAAGCGATTTTGGTGTCGAAATTGATAATAACTTGGTTGAATGTTTCATGGTAAAAAAAATTGTAAACTCAGGAAATTCAGTATATATATATATATATATATATATATATATATATATATAGGCTAGCAGTAATATTAGCCGTTACCTTCTAAGGAAACCTTCGGCATTCATTAATTGTGCCGACAACGCTGCTCTCGTTTGAAATATATAAAATTATTCCCTTAAAATATTTAAAGAAAGTATATTTTTCATATCCAGTAGCTGATATTGTTATTTCAAGTTGAGATGTGGATTAATTTCTTGTTCGAGCTAGTTTGGAATGTCTGCATCTTTTTTGCGTCATTGCTCTTTCTTACATGCGATATCCATTCTCCTTGTTGCTGTTGTTGAAATTCTTTAGGTGATATTTCTGTTGTCTGGTACTATTCTTTTTTTTATATGACAAGAGACAAATAAGGAACGTTTATAAATCTATTATGTTTTAATTTTATTAAAACTTCAGCAGAGAATGAAATATAGAGAAAGAGAAAGGTTGGTGGTTTTGTTTTTATGGGATATCAACCTCGGCGGGTCATTTATTGCCAACTAAATTTTTATTTATTTATTGCTGGTAATACCTGTTTTCTTTCAACAATTTATTGTTGTTTTTATATAAGTTTTGTGTCTAGTAATATTTTTTTCTTTTCGAGAATCAAGATTCATTGGGATTGTTTTTAAGGGTAGTATCCCTATGTCCTACCCTTGTTATTTAACCCATAACTGGAGGGAAGTGACGGATTAATACCTTTCCCAAGGGTACCAGTGCTTAAGTGAATGCAGGGTATTCAACTGGAATTCGAACTCGGCTCATCGATTTCTCTTTCCGAGCCGATATCCACTGCACCAAGACGCACATCCGTCAAAAAAGAAAGAAAGAAAGAAAGAAAGAAAGAAAGAGAAAAATTCTGATATTTTAATTTTCCTATTTGTTTTTTTGGGGTTTTTTTTTGTATTTTTGGTTACGCAGTCTTTAGAGACGTATGTTTTGTCAAACATCACTCGTGTGTGTAATTTATATGCGTTAGTGTATCATAATTTTAGTTAATGCGATATATTTTTTAATCGTTTCACACCAAGCAAGGTGGTTACGCCACTGATGCGCAGGTACTACATTAGAGAAAAGGATTAGATAAGAGGAGTGTAAAGAGAAAGACGAACCAGTTACAGGTGGTGTCAGAGAAAGGAGAAGAATGTGATGAGAGTTGCAAAGCTAGAAAGAAAGGAAAAGATATGCAGGGTGGTACAGAAAGAACTGGAGTCAAATGGTTAAGAGATGGGAATTGAAATTGCATTTAAATTCAGGAAGGTTGTAGCCGTCAGGAAAGCAAAAAAATATGAAAGAGAGTTCTACAGGCGGGAAGTGCGATAAAAGAAGCTGATGGAATAGAAGAGTCGGCTGCAATTGGTTGATCTAACAGTGAATGTGTGGGACCCAGTTTCCAGTCTGGTTGCACGAGTAAACTCTTGTGTCAGGGACACCAATGACTTCAGTTCGTCGGAGCAGAAGCCATGAAAATATTTATAGAACTGACAGAGGGATGCCACATCCTATTGGTGAGAAAGTGAATGGAGTCGAGCCGACAAGTCGGTACCTGTCACATTACTGATTCTCCTTTGGAGACTATCGAGAACACTGAGATGAACAGCGGGGGCGCCTGACCATACATGACAGCAGTATTCCATGCACGGACGGATGGTTGATTTGTATATGTGTAAGATGAATTCAGGCGGAAAAAAAACATCCTGGCCCGACACTGTGATCCAACCTTCCTAGCAGTGGATTTAGCTATTCGGATTATAACATATGTAGGTGTGTGTGTATTATTTATGTTTGGTGGTTGTCCGTATATTTAGTTGTAGACGTTTATTTCGCAACACAGGATGAAATAATAGTAGTAGACGTGTCTTAGATTCTTTAAGTATTGATTTTCTAAACGTCTGTGATGTCATATAATGATTTGATGCGTGTTTATGCATTATAAAATATTTATCAGAATTACCGCGAAGTATTGCTTGCATAAAATAATTATATTCTTTTTTAAACTATGGTGCCACTTATAAAATCAAAGTTATTGCCAGTTTTGCTCCTGTGTATTCCGTCAGTCAGTTAAATGCCTGACGTAATACACTTAGATCCATGACAGACTAGACAGAAGATTTTCCCCCAGTATGTTGCCTTTTATTCCTGCGGTAGATTGGTTGCCAACCAAGTCTATAGGAGACTAAAGAATCCAATGTGTCATTTTATTCAACACTTAGCTGGAGGGAGAAGAGATGGATTAATACCTTTCCCAAGAGTACTTGCGCGTAAATGAATATAACGAAATCGAACTCGGCTCTCTAATTTCTCATTCCAAGCCGATATCCATTGCATTACAATGTCAATCAATCAGTTAAGTAACATACGTGATACACGCGTGAGCGATTATGTTTCGAAAGAGACATGACTGACTGGGCAGAAGATTATTCCGCAGTAGGTTGCCATTACTTTCTGCGGTAGATTGGTTGCCAGCTAAGGAACCCAGTTTGTCTTGTTATTTAACCCATAACTGGAGGAAAGAAACGGATTAATACCTTTCCCAAGGGTATTTGCGCGTAAGTGAATGCAATGAATTCAACTGGAATTTGAACTTGGCTCCCCGATTTCTCGTTCCGAGCCGATATCCACAACGCACTAATATATATTGTTTATTATGGGGGATTTCTTTTTTACCAACGAGTCTTTTTAATTTATGTTCGTAGATGTTCGCTTGTTGATTCCTAAATATCTTAATAATGTAACTGTTTCCACATTGCAAGCGCTTTATTTCATTTATTTTTAAAGATCATAAAGGCTTGAGTAAAGATAATCTTGGTCAAGACCCACAGGCTACACCCGTTTAAAGTAATTGTACAATTATTGATTATAAATCTAACATTGTTGTATCTTCTGTTTTTTCAGTAAGTAATTTTACTAATTTCCGATGTCTACAGTTTTATTTTATTTATATTTTTCGTAATGTCTTTATTATTTTCCTACTTTTGAAACTCTGTTTTTTATTTTAAATGGACAACAGAAAGATTCAACCAAAAAAAAAAAAAAAGATTGAATAAATTAAAAAAAAGGTAGAAAATATTTTTTACGGTTTATCAACTTTTTTCAGGTTATTCAAAGGTAGAAAATATTTTTTACGTTTTATCAACATTTGTCGTGTTATTAAAAGTTAGAAAATATTTTTACGGTTTATCAACCTTTGTCGTGTTATTCAAAGGTAGAAAATATTTTTTACTGTTTATCAACCTTTTTCAACGGTAGAAATTTTTTTTACGGCTTATCAGGTTATTCAAAGGTAGAAAATATTTTTTATGGCTTATCAACCTTTGTCGTGTTATTCAAAGGTAGAAAATATTTTTTACGCTTTATCAACATTTTTCAGGTTATTCAACGGTAGAAAATTTTTTTACGAGTTATCAATCTTTTTCAGGTTATTCAAAGATAGAAAATATTTTTTTTAGATTGTAAATTTTTCGAGATAATAATGATTTACTGATGCCAGTATTGCTGATTAATCCATATTTGGAAAGAAGAGGTGCATTCACACATTTCACAGGCTTATTTGCTCGTAAGTGTATATAAGGAACGTGACTGTAATTGGAACTAGGCTCACTGATTTCCAATTCAGATCCGTTATCTATTACACCACACGCACATTCAAGTATAAAGCACCATAAATTCCCAAGCGGTTACTCATGTAGGTACTGAACAACCTCGATGTTGCTTAACTTCGGTAATCTTGCCAAAACCGATATTTAAATGTAATATAGACTGTAGGTTTTCTCCTACAACTCAAAATGAACAACAATGTCTTAATCTAAGTGGGGGTGAGAGAAAAACAGACAGAGAGAGGAGAGAGAGAGAGAGTGGGGAGAGACAATATTGGCAAAATATACTTACTTATTCAAAAGACTGGAAACTTATTTATAAAGACTAGGCTCTAATATAACAGATGCAACATATAAATACAATCTTGTTTGTCATTTTCAATGCGACCACCAGAAAGAAGACTAAAATTTGAAATGTTTCTTGAGTGATTTCTATTGATGATAGCCCACAGGTCAATATGTCATTATATAAACAAACCTCACGGCCCATTGATTTTTGGCCCTGTTTTTCTTTTGAGATTTCTTTCTTCGTAAGAAACTATTCGATTCGAATGATTGGGTTTTCATGAAAACAAATCAGTCACAAGGGAGCTTACAGATAATAGCCGATTTTGACAGGGAAAGTAATATATCACTAGCCATAATTTTCGGCCGAATTGGCGTGTAAGGCAGTAAGGCACAAGGACTTACCCATAAACAAAGAAGATCATAGCTCTTTATTATCTCTTGTTATTCGTTGCTCTAAGTAACGTTTGAATTATTTCTATCAGCTTCTGTTGTTGCTCCTCTATTCGTTCAATAAAACTTATTAAGTAGATGACTTGTTGTTTCCATTGGTTTTCATACCTTCAGCATATTTAGTTAGTGTTTATCAAATGTCTCAGAAATGTCTTCATTTTCAGTTAAATCATTTTCAAAATACTATTCGACTGAACTTCCTCAGGAACAATTTAATTGTTCTAATTGCTTGAGGCTTACGGCCATATCACGTTTAATACACCGATTCTCGCTCGATCGCCGAAGTTAAGCAACGTTGAGCCTGGTCAGTACTTAGAAGGGTGACCGCTTGGGAATACCAGGTGCTGTAAGCGTTTAGTGACGGATGTGCTTTGTGGTGCAGTGGATATCGTCTAGGAAAAATAAATCGGTGAGCTGAGTTCGAATTTCAGTTGAATACCCTGCATTCACTTAAGCACTGATACTCTTGGGAATGGTATTAATCCGTCCCTTCCCTCCAGTTATGGTTTAAATAACAGGGTAGGACTTGGGGACTCTGCCCTTAAAAACAAATCCTAATGAATCTTGATACTCGAAAAGAAAAACGTATTACTAGACACAAAAAGTTATATAAAACAATACATTGTTGAAAGAAAAAGTTATTACCAGTAATAAATAAATAAATAAATAATTAGTTGGCAATAAATGACCCGCCGACGTTGATATGTCATAAAACAAAACAACCAACCAACCAACTAATTGCTCGAAACTAATTAATTTTCTTAATTAATTCTTTTTCTACACCCGTTTCCATTAATCATTAAGCCTGATGATCGTCTCCGTGTTTCGCTCCTTAAAGTTCCTGACTCCTCCTGGCATGTACGACTTCTACAAGAAGCAGATCAGACTATAAAATGTAGTTTTACTGCTACATTTTCGCTGAAGCTATCAAACCCATAATCTTTAACCATGACTGAGATAAAAAAAAAAAACGTTTGCAGTGCGATGTGACTGCTGAATTTTTTTTCCACCTTTCAAACCTCGTTCCTAAAGGTCAAATCTTGCTAGCATTTTGATATTCTATCACTGTTCTCGTGGAATATGTTTGGCAAATTATCTTCCATAGTTCCTTCAGTAAAGACGTCGACTGCTAGGCCCCACCAGACCAAATAATCACTTGGTAACGACCACACACCTTTACTAGAATTGTCGCAACGTGGAACAGAATCTCGGGAGGAAGGTTCTCTGATCAGTGCAACCTCTTTGGAATCTTCAATTCAAAGGTGACAGTTATCTATCCCTCATATCTTCATAACAACATTTGTTTCCTCCTTATACGCCCCTGTAACATCATCATTCACTAACCCTCTAGCTTGAGTGGCACTCAGGTATAGTATTTGATGAACAATAGTAAATGAAAAGCTTTTATGTTTCCCCTCTGTCTCTTCTACAAATATTTTCATGGTTTCTGCTCCGACGAACTTAGGTCACTGGTGCCCCATTCGATTATCGATTTTCGATATTTATCGGGGGTACCTCGACACAAAATCTAGCTAAGAACACTCGCAGACAGTTATAGTACAAATTGGTTCAGCCGTTTCGAATTCTATAGGTTACGGACACACACGCACACAGACACACACACACGCACACAGACAAAGTTCCATTTATCAATAAGTTTTTATATATATATATATATATATATATATATATATATATATATATATATATATATATCTCATACACGTCTTAACCACAATGTTTTGTTTGTCAGACATTTTCATCGATTTATTGAGAGTCTGCTATGTTAAAAACTAAGTATGGTGGAGCAGAATTCACATAAATTTAAATTCTAAGGGAATATTTTGCTTTATTGGTTTTAAGGCAATCACAACTCTTAAAACGTGACTTTTTAATAATAATGGCATGTATGATTTACCATACTTAAAAAATCGGAACGTTTATACACTAGAAAAATAGTATTTAAAAAATATTGGTGAAAAACGAATGTTGTTAAGCTTTTCAATTCTTGATTAGTAAATATACTTTTCAGTTAATAATACCACATATTGAAGATAAAGGTAATGCAGAATTTTAAAATATATAATATATAAAATATGTAAATATATAAATATATGATATTTTAATGTAATTAATATTTTTGAAAAAAATGAAAACTATTCTTGTAAAAATTCATTATTCATCGAAAAAATATTTTTCTTAAAATAATAATATTACCTTAATAAAATTTAATTTTTAATTAATAATGTCATAGTTTTATTGAATTCTCTTATTATTTTACAATTCAGATCAGATTAGCGGGAAACGACTGTTTAAAAAAAAGATTTACATTCTCCAAAGAGGCCTGTTTTTAAATATTAAAAACAATTTCGGATGAGAATTTAATTTCTCGAAATGTCATAAAATCACGTAAATTAGGGTAACATGCAAATAACAAATAATTTACCAAATTTAATTTTAAAAAATTCAAAAATAATGTCGTAATAAATAAGTCCTGAAAGATTCATTCAAATCAATGTGTTTTTTACTGAAAAAAAGCACAACACCACTAATCATCAATATTTAATAGACTACTGACGCACCCACCACCGAAAAAAAAAAATTGAACGTTTTAGATAGGATCATAAATTTAATAAATTTTAGATAGGATTATAAATTTAATAAAGTAATAAAAATTACTTTGCTCTTAATAACAAACATTTGAACGTATGTAAGTTTGGGCCGTTTTTTCATAGTGCGATGCTGTTTTTGTTTTTTTGTTTTTTTATTAAAAAAGTGGAGGTACGTATAATATAGGTACCTCCAGTCATTTTTCGATACCTAGAATTGAAATTTTAAAAATAGATAAGTTATCTTCAAGCTTTAAAATTTGCTTTAATTGAAAGCCAACGGATTAAATTTAGTAATTCCAGTAAACGAAAATATATTGATCGGAATCAAAATTTTTTTAGGTTCAAAAAAGTTTTTAAAATTTCAAATATTTCGCAAATTTTCATCGATTCTAAACAGAAGACAATTCTCGGTTTTAAAAAATCTTACAAAAATAAAATACACCTCGCTGAGAAACTGTTTTTTTCAAATTACCAAATTTAAACTTACTTTAAGTTCACTTGACACAAGAATTTACTGCTTATTGCCTGAAATGTTTCAAAAAATTGTTTCTCTCCTACGGTATCTTTGTTATAACATCTGTCATCGCCTTATCAAGAGGCGATAATGATATTATTCACAGAAGCCGGCCAAAAAATGCCAAGTATGGAAGACGAATGTGGTATAAATCTTATTCATACAATTTATTTTTTAATTTTTACCTATTTAAAATTCAATATTTAACAGAGTTTTCAGCAATTATCTAATATTTTATGGAATTTTAGTTAGTTTAGCTTTGTAGGCTTACGTTTGAAGATGTTTTATGGAAAATAAAAATTAAAATAATATAAAACTTTCTTTTAAAATATTTCACAATTTAATAACAATGAAAATAACGGCTGAGATAACTCAATAATTTATGAAATGTTATGGCATTTATTAATTTTTATTTTTAATATCTATATTTTCATATTCTTTTTAGGTACCTCCACAAATTGTGAAGTTCAGAATTTATTTTTTAACAAAATTAGAAAATTAGGAATTAAAATGTAAAAGTTGTTTTAATGAGAAATATCACGTACGGCCACCCATACAAATAAGATACGGGTAATCAAAATGCACACAATTAAAAAGTTTTAATTATTTTAAAAATTGACGGGGTATATCATTTGTACAAAGTTTTACAATTTTCGATTAGGAAATGTAGTCTTCATACATTAATTTCATACCCTAGCCCGCCCAATAGAGGAAGAAATTTTAAAAAAGTTTTTGAAATTTTATATATTATTATAAAAAACTTTAAAAAAATGAAAATAATTCTTGTAAACATTCATTATTCATTTAATTTTTTTTTCTTTTCAGACTATGATATGTTTAATTTATATTGTTCATAAAAGCAATCAAAAGTTTATCCAAATAAAACTTGCTTAGTTATTGCATTTTTCGCAATTCGAACCTACTTTTTAGAAAATCGGGACTATCGAAGAAAAAAAAAGACAGTTGATTAACATTCCCTAATGACTTCTGAATTTAATTATATTAGGTTTATTGGGGCCCAAGGTCGAAGTTTTAGACATTTCTGGAAATTAATTAGTGTAGGGGTCAGTCAGTTAAGTGCCATACGTGATACACGCTTGGGCGATCATGTCTCGCAAGAGACATGGCTGACTGGGCAGAAGATTATCACGCAGTAGGTTTGCCATTGCTTTCTGCGGTAGACTGGTTGCCGACCAAGGCTATAGAACCCAATCTGTCCTGCTATTTAACACATAACTGGAAGAGACGGATTAGTACCTTTCCCAAGGGTATTTGTGCGTAAGTGAATACAATGGATTCAACTGGAATTCGAACTCGGCTCCCCGGTTTCTCGTTCCGAGACGATATTCACTGTACCACAATGTGGGGGTAACATATGCAAAAAAATATTTTTACTAACATTTTATAAAAATAATTATTTCAAAATTGATTTCAGTCAAAAATGAATAAGTCCTAAACTTTTCATCAAAATCTGACCATTTGATTTTTGCAAGAATTTCCAAATTAATGTGTCTTTCACGGTCAAAAAAGTGCATTGCTTAATATTAAGCTTTTTTGACGAAATAAACTGTGCCTCAATTTAGGTCTCGCACTGACGAAAGAAAAAAGGTTTCCTACCAAAATTTCGACCGTGTTAGAAATGGTTAAAAAATTTAAAAAATAATTACAAAATACTTTGATCTATCTTCTTAATGCTAATATAAACATTTGTTTTTATTTAATTTGATAAAACTTTGTTTTTATTTAATTTGAGACCTTTTTCCTTCATACTATGCTGTTTTTTCAGCGATTTTTTGGAGGTACCTAGATTGACGTCTATCAAAACGCACACACATATACATACGCACACTCGCATACACACATACATACACACACACACATAAATATACAAATACATGCAGATGGAAGAAGCGTTATTTTAGTTATTATTTATTTTCAGTTTAATCTTCTTTCTGTATTCAATTAATTATATCATCACTATTAATCACATCGATCAAACTCTATACAATGCACAATTGAGATGAAAATTTGGACAGTGCATATGTGTTCGTCTATTAAACCACTCGACTATGTGTAATTGTGAATGTGATATGTGCCAATATGTTACGAAAATTTGTTTGAAAATAAATGCGCTAATTTCAGTTTTATTGTTTCCATTAGTTTTTTGTTTGTTTGTTTGTTTGTTTGTTTCTTCTAATATTGGCTACATGAGGCACCCGGTCAAAAGCATGCTTGGGTTATTCAGTGGACCTGCTATCAGACTAGACCCTCTTTATTCAGTGACTGAATTAGAAACGGTCTTATTCAGTAACACTTGGCGCTAAGGCTACACTTTATAATGTTTTTATTTGTCTCAATCAATTCGTAATTCGATAATAGAAGATTCTAATTTCAACTCGTTTTTAAGTCTTAATACTTAATTGCACAGTCAACCGCAATAATAACCGAACAAAAGGGATGAAAAAAAAAATAGATTAAAATGTTTGTGTGTTTTGTAATTAATCCTGTTGGGTCGGGAAATATTTTGTGATATGAATCGGTTATTTGGCGTCAATCATATGAAGGCGGAAGTAACAAACGGAAGATAGTGGTGGTGGTGGGGGGGGGGGAAAGATACAAACTCTTATTGTTTATAGTTTTTCAAGGTTGACTATTTCAAGATAACAGAGAAAACGAAGATCAAGACACAAAATAATCGAAGCGTCTGAGGATAAGGAGTTGGGGAGGAATACAAATGGAAGCGTTTATCATGATGATGATTAGGTTTCCGGTAAAAAGAATTTCTTAAAGCGCATCTACAAAAGCGGACACTTTGAAGACGATTTTCAAGAATTACTTCCCCTCCTCTCCACACACACGCCCATGTAAAATGGACGTTAAACCGAAGCTATATGGAGATGGTTAATAAAAATTTAATTCGGCCTTGTGTCATACTTAACCGAACTCCTTACAGCTTACATGTTTTATCATCATCATTATCAAGAGGTTTTCTTCAGATTGTTGGTTGTCGGCAGGTTTGAATGTGTAGAATAGTCTGGAATAGTGTAAGAATAAAGTATACACTTTCATCTTATAATAGAAATTTATCAAAAGGAAAGATTAATAAGAATTGGTAGTAATTAATTAACAATGAGAAACAAATATTGTGTTAAGTGTATCAAGAAATGTAGAAAATGTTCGTAGTAGTAATTTGTTGGAGAGAGTTTATGCGTACGTACGTATGTATGTATAAGCGTTTGTTTAAATTGGAATTTCTTTGAATAGAGAAGAATAAGTAAAAGAAATCAGCACACGAGAAAGAAGGAGAAAGAGGACAAGGTACGATGTGACCTTATGTCCGGGTCAATTTGAAGTTGAAGTCACATTTTCGTTTTGTGTTTCTCTCGCTGCTCCCGTCTGACTCTTTTGACCGGTCATGGAATGTTGTTAAGTAGTTATATCTGGTCATTTGACCGGCTCCCAGAAGAATTTTCTTTTTTAGAAATGAAAACCATTTGACTTGTTAAAATTGCCATGGTTTGGATTTTTCTAAAATGTTTTTACTTGTTTGAATCCACTTTTACGGGTGTGCAATTTTACTTTGAAAGTTTTAATTTGATTTTTCCCAAATGCTTTTAATTCTTAATTTCTTATCCGCCACAATAACTTACCTTCCATTTGACGGAGTTTGCTTTGAATGAATTGTAATGATATCTGTTGTCGCTTTTTCAAAAAATAGTTTTCGTTTTGGTTTGCTTCTTGTTTTGTTGTTGTTGTTGTTTTTTTTTTTAATCTTCGTGGATTGAAATGTGTTTTAATGTCAATTTTTGTCGTTAAGCGTCTTGATTGAAATCCATAAGAGTAGGTATGTTTAGTTTTTTTTTCCGTATGCCGAAGTTCACAATAAAAGAAACATAAGAATACAGAGAAAAATTAAACATTTTTCAAAACGAAAAAAAAAAACAATAAGGAGTTTTCTTTGGATTTTTTACAGTTTTAAATATTTGATATTGTCTTGTTTCGTTAAGATTGTTTCTAGATTCGCGGTTGAGTGATTTTTAAAAAAAAATCCGTTGTTCTCATTAAAAGCTGATAATTTATCGGCAAATAATTTGAAGTTGGAATTTTTTGGACTCTTGAAATTTTTAGGATTCTTGAAATTTTTGGGACTCTTGAAATTTTTAGGATTCTTGAAATTTTTAGGACTATTGAAATTTTTAGGATTCTTGAAATTTTTGGGATTCTTGAAATTTTTGGGACTCTTGAAATTTTTGGGACTCTTGAAATTTTTGGGACTCTTGAAATTTTTAGAACTCTTGAAATTTTTGGGACTCTTGAAATTCGATGAAATCAGGGAAGAAATGTGTATTATTCAATGAAAGTTGATAGGGTTGGTTTCATATAAATATAAACAACTTTCTTTTCTTCTGCTTTTTTTTTCTTGTCACTATTTTATGTTGTGATGCTTGAGTTTTGTTTTGTTTATGAGCCTCGGTGTTCACCAGTGATATAGTAGGGATTTTTCTACCGCATTTTTTTTATTGGGTTTGAACATCGGTTTTCTCCAGTAAAGTATTCATCCTTCAATTAGGTGTTCTTTTTCCGCGTCGGTCCGGGGTCACCAGTTAAGAAATGGGGTGCGTCATTGAAGATGTAAGGGGTTTAAACAACTGTCGGGGGTCACCACTGGAGCCGTTAGGTGCGTCAGTCATACCTGGTACAAGGCCACTTCCAAACATAGCCGACAATCCCCGCATTTAAAGATATCATCAGGTTGTTAAAAAGATACGAGGAATTTTGTGAATAGAACTGGATACTATAACATTTGTGAGAAGAAAAATGTGTATTCAGAAATGCGTGCAGTTTTGTTGCTAAAATTGTTCAAAGAGAAAGTAGGTATTTAAAATGTCTACAGAAGTTTAGAGTTCATGGTTGAGTAGTAGCAGAATGTAAAGTTTTCTTATGTTCCTTCGGTTTTCATGCTCTTACGTACGTACAAACATTAGTATATTTCTAAAGAATTAATGGATGTATTTTAATCTATTTTTCCTTTAATGAAGATTATGCCCACTACGTCACCAGATATTGAGTTTTGGATATTTGCACTGCAAATAATCATCATAGAAGCAGAAAATTCTTTCGTAGTGTAACAACATAAGTCAAGTCAATTCCATCACAAATTCAAAGAGAAATGTTGAGATTTTTTTTCAGAAAATGGCAATTGTACGAATTCCGATGTGATATACGTCAACCAACATCCCTAATATTGCCTTATTTATAAGTAGCACAACTGCAAAATTAAACAAATGATTTAATATATAGTAACTTTTCGTCGAAATTATAGTTGGTTTTAATGAAATATCCCGCAGCCTCTGTTAATGTCATATATGTCATCATGTAAGGCACAAGATGTGACAGTAACAAAGATTGCGGGATATTTTATTAAAACAACTGTAATTTCGACGAAGAGTTAAGGTACATCTAAACTTATTTATAAATAGAACGTTGTCTGTGTGTGTGTATGTGTGTGTGTATGTATGTGTGTGTGTTCGTTACCTATAGGCTCCAAAACAGCTGAACCGATTTTCTTGAAAGTTTACACAGTTGTACTATAAGCGTCTGTAAGTGTTCTTAGCTAGGTTTTGTGTCGAGGTACCACAGATAAATATCGAATATCGATAATCGAAAAAATCGGGTTATAGAAGGAATGGTCCGATTTTAATCAAATTTCATACACTCAGAGACAAACATATAAGAAATGATATTCAGAAGTTTCAAGGTTGCAGTTCTTACAATAGTGCAGAAAATCGATAATATATATATATTAAAGGCAAGATGTTTGTGTGTATGTGTCTGTTTATCTGCCTGTATGTCTGTATTTTTTCAGCCCTTTTATTTTATTTTTTGCTTCGGCTTTGGCTCTAAATAAGTATAATTGTAGTTCTTTGTCTCAGCCATGATACGATTTATTCAGAGGACTTATTTAGCCTTCAAAATTCAGTTTTCGACGAAAAAACTTTATTTGATATCGATATCAGGATATCAAAATTTGACTTACATCCATTCATTTATCTTTCAGTCTACGGTTTCGCTTTAACTGGAAACAACTATTGCTTTTTAGTTTTTCGTGCCAACGTTCAAAGAGTCTGAGCTCCAGGACCAGTGATTAGTTTTAAAGCTTTCATTACACCCGAGCAACGCCGGTCTATACTGCTAGTTCTGAATAAATATCCAGAATTATATATTCCAACTACTAACATCGCATCCCTTGAGGAGAGGATGAACAAAATGATACGATAGTTTCATAAAATTTATGCTAAGCTGTTTGATTAACTCCCCCATCAATAAAGAAAAAAAACAATCAATAAAGAAAAAGAATCACGATCACCATTATATTACTCATGTTTCAATAGCATGCCATTCATGTTGGCTGCTTTTCATTCGTTATGAAACGTCGATTATCAGTACAACGGTTTTTTTTCTCAGGACAAGCAACAGATTTGAATTTATTTAGTAGAGTTTTTATATTTTATACTTATATTCAATTTTTAAACAAAACTTGAAGAAAACAGACATACAGAAGAAATATTGTTTGAACGTTGTTAAATATTGTCTTTAATTTTCCCTTTCTTTTTGTAAATTGACTCATCTTTAAATGTTGAAACTATTCGAAGGGTTTCGTCAATCATTTTCTTATTTCTTCTTCTTCTTCTTCTTCTTCTTCTTCTTCTTCTTCTTATTATTATTATTATTATTACCGTGGCCGTATCTGACTACCAGGTACACCGGCCACGGGTCCGGGCCGATCCGTGCAATCATAGTGAAAATCCGGGCAAGGAAAAATGTCTTCGTCAGAAATCAAACTAATCAATTCACGAAGAATGAAAGAAAGAAAGAAAGAAAGAAAGAAAGACGAAGGAAACATCCGAATGAACGCAGTAAAAATCTGTTTATTTATTAATTTTTGGAGAAAAAACTGGTTATACTCAGAAAGTCCGAACCCGATTTCCTGCTTTCGTTCGCGTTCTGTCCCTAATTTCCATTGGAATAGCCGACAAAATTCGCAAAAATCAAAGTTTCTGGAAACGGATGACACTGATGACGTCATCAGATTGTCAACTAATAAATCCGGGCAATTTTCCCTGTGCCCGGTGTTTTTTTAGTTGTCAATGAATTATTATTATTATTATTATTATTATTATTATTATTATTATGTTGTCATTTTTCATTATATATTAATTTCTGCTATGGTCGCACTACCTACTAAGACTGCGGTAAAAACCTAAGTCATGTCGTGGTGTGTTGTTATGGCTCCATTTCATGTTTTTCTATCTCTCTTATCATCCCTAGCGTTACATAGACAAAGTTCTCCGTATTATGTGAGCTGTATTTAGCAAGTCAATTTTTTGTATATCTCCTAAACTGGGGTTTCCAGGGATTTTTTCAATGTGATTTTATTATTTATAATTATGTTGTCATTTTTCATTATTTCTGCTATGGTCGCACGACCTACCCAGTCTGCGGGAAGACCTAAGGCAGGTCGTGGTGTGTTGTTATGGCTCCATTTCATGTTTTTTCTATCTCCCCTATCATCCCTAGATTTAAAGAGAAAAATTTCTTCTTAGTGTGTGGTTTGTACTTAACAAGACAATTTTTTGTATATCTCTTAAGCTGGGGTTTCCAGGGATTCTTTCAATGTGTTTTTTGCTCCATTTTTATCATTCCAAGTGCACCTACTATCACTGGTACGATTCTTGCTTTCAATTTCCACACTTTTTCTATTTCAATTTCCAGGTCTTTATATTTTGACAGTTTTTCGAATTCCTTGGTTGCTATGATACAATCCGCTGGACAAGCCATATTAATTAATAAGCAATTTCTTTCATTTTGGCTTTAAACAATAATGTCTGGCCTATTTGCTTCAATTTTTCGGTCTGTGTAGATGGTGCAATTCTATAGAATGGTGAGATCATCTATTTCTGTAACCGGTGCTGGGTGATGTTCATACCAGTGTTTGTTTACATATTTTCCATAGTTTTTGCACATTGTCCAGTATAAATATCACCCCACACTATCGTGACGATTTTTATATTCATCTAGGGAAAGTAGAGAACATCCCAAGATTAGTTGGTCTATTGTTTCTTGGTATTTATCACACTTGGATCCACATTATTAGATATAATATTTGCCTGAATGTTCTTAGTGAAAAAACTTTGGTCTTGCGCAGCAAGAATAAAGCCTGCAGTTTCAGAATGTCCGGCCTATTTGCTTCAATTTTTCTGTCTGTGTAGATGGTGTAATCCCATAGAATGGTGACATCTTCTATTTCTTTAACCTTCGTTGTTTAATCAGTGCTTCTGTCTTCCAGACTTTCATTCACCACTCCTGCGTTCCACCTGTTGGCTCTTTCGCTCGTTTCTTTTGTATTTATGTCTTAATTTCTTTAACCGGTGCTGGGGATGTTCATACCAGTGTTAGTTTACATATTATTATTATTTCATTTTTCATCATATTTCGATTTCTGCTTTGGTCACACCAAGTCTGCGGGGAGACCTACGGCAGGTCGTGACGTGTTGTTACGACTCTATTTCATGTTTTTCTATCTTCCCTATCATGCCTAGCATTACATAGATAAAGTTCTCCTTAGTGTGTGGGCTGTACTTAATAAGACAATTTTTTGTATATCTCTTAAGCTGGGGTTTCCAGGGATTCTTTCAATGTGTTGTTTTGTTCCATTTTTTATCATTCCAAGTGCACCTACTACCACTGGCACAACTCTTGTTTTCGATTTCCACATTTTTTCTATTTCAATTTCCAGGTCTTTATATTTTGACAGTTTTTAAAATTCCTTGATTGCTATGTTACAATCCGCTGGACAAGCCATATCAATTAATAGACAAGTTTTCTCCTGATTTTTAACAATAATGTCTGGCCTGTTTGCTCCAATTTTTCTGTCTGTGTAGATGGTGTAATCCCATAGAATGGTTACATCTTCTATTTCTGTAACCGGTGCTGGGTGATGTTCATACCAGTGTTTGTTTACAGATTTTCCATAATGTTTGCACATTGCCCAATGTAAATATTGCCCAACTCTATCGTGGCGATTTTTATTATTATTATTATTATTATTATTATTATTATTATTATTTACAGATATAAAAATTTTATCTACAATTTAAGACACCATATCATTACACGTCTGTTCAAATCGGCTGTAAATTAAATTGAAAGAAATATATTTACGTGTTGTATCATTCATCTATCTTCTGCACCATCCCCCCAGAAAATAATCCCTTAAAATTCATGATTTGTGTGGCCCATTTTTTAACGCATGAATATAATGCGGAAAATTTTTCTGACGTTAATAGTGTTTTAAAACATGCGCGTCTGAACAAAACACGATCTAGCAGCTGCTTCACATATCTCTTGAACAACTCAACATTTTCTTCCTTTTCTACCTAATCTTTTCTCCAGAACTTCTAATCTTTGTGCGAGAGTTCCAACAACATCAACAATAGCAGAAACGCTCAACTGCCACCTTTAATTTCAGAATGGTATTTGTTCTAAAACAAAAGCGAGATAACTTCCATGTATTTTTTGTATAATCATATCTCCCAAAGCAAAGCATTTTACTGCCACTGTTTTGCAGGCGGCTACATAGAAGGAAAACTATGAGAAAGAGTGACAGGTTATAGGGGGTGGCAAGGAAGTGGGTAAGAAAAGGATGAGAATACTGATGAGCGTGGAGTGGACGGAGAAAGGAGCATGAGAGAGATAATGCAAGTCAGTGAGATAGATGACTATTGACTTTACATTTAAATTCTTGGAGCTGTCGGAGAAGCAAGAAAATTCCACAGGCGGGAAGTGCGAGAAAAGAAGCTGATGGAGTAGAATTTGAGTTTACATTTTAATTACCTTGTTATTGTTTTCCTTCTTCAGGATGTGAACGATCAGGCTCTCTACAACTTTTTATCCTTTTACGAACTTTGGTAAATTTTATGTATTTGTTGTATATCGTAATCCCTGTTCTGATAACCATTTACAGAAGCTCGTATGTGCTGAATTCGTTTGTCTCTTCGGCTTTATTGTCCTGTGAGTGTCACATTTTCTAAGCTCTTTTTCCTCATTATGGGTACTAGAAATTTCGAGAAAATGGAAACAAAATTTGTACAAGGTTGTTAGAAAAAAGAGAGAAACATTTGCCTGTGTTACAGAAGCTGAAGATGGAAATTATTATAAGTTAATCAATACTGCAATCTTCATTGTTTAATCAGTGCTTCTGTCTTCCTGACTTTCGTTCACTACCCCTGCGTTCCACCTGTTGGCTCTTTCACTCGTTTCTTTTGTATTTATGTCTTAATTTCTTCTCCTGAAATTAGTCTGTGCTTTTTGATTCTCAAACACCAGGAAAAAAAAGTAATCTCTGCAGGGAGATAAATCCGACGGTTAATCAATTTCTCCGTTCTTTACCCTCTCGGCCTGTGCTTCCCTCGCGCTCTTTTTAACCAGGGACTGCGACTTCGCATCGCCGGCATTTCTACCAAACACCTCTGACACATCTCAATTTGTCTTTTTTTTATCATTGACCTACTAAAAAAAATAAGAAATATGAGTAGAGATTACTTTCCAACGGCTAAGACAGCGTGAAAAAAAAATTACAAAATAAAAAAAAAACGGCGGCAAATTATAAATGTACACCAACCGCTGTCTGACATTTTTGACATGTTATACATCTTTATTACAAATACAGTTACAAGCCAATATGTAATGATTCCCACTCACGGTAAACAGTACACATATATAAGTACTTCTCTACAGGGCCGTATCTTATGCTAAAAAAAAAAAAAAAAACACCGGGCACAGAGAAAATAGCCCGCATTTATTAGTTGACAATGAGATGAGGTCATCAGTGCCATCCGTTTCCAGAAACTCTGATTTTTGCGGATTCTTTCGTCTATTCCAATGGAAATTAGGCACAGAATGTGAACGAAAGCAGGAAATCGGGTTCGGACTTTTCTTCGTTTTTCTTTCTTTGTGAATTGATTATTTTGATTTCTGACGAAGACATTTTTCCTTACCCAGATTTTCACTATGATTGCACGGATCGGCCCAAACCCGTGCCTGGTGTACCCGGTAGTCAGATAAGGCCATGCTTCTCTACGTTCCATATGGTAATGGTATTGCTTGTATTAGCTGATTTCTTTGTTTTCGATAAAACAATTAGCATTCACTGACCGAGCAGCCAGTGCCTTCTCTTTAAACAATATTTCAGGAAAATAGATTTCTCAAGTCTCTCTGTTATAGCTCTCACCAGTATCGACGAGAATTTTATTTCCTGGCCTTCTATTTGTTGTTATGTGGAATGTTCATTATCTTGATGATGATGTTATTTTCTCTTCAAATTACATGTGGAAACTAATTTATCTGCTGCTGTTGTTGAAAAACTTCGGGTGATCTGGTTTCTATTACTTGATACAGTTCTTTGATGGTGATTCTGTGTCACCAACACATAACGTTCGAATAAAGATGGCCTTCACACAAAGCCATTTTAACCTTTGATCTTAGTTGCTTTAAGGTGACATTTACATTTATTTCTGCATGATTGTGTTGACATGCAAAACACCCATGCGCAAGTCTCAATCAAATGATGTTATTGAAAATATGACTAGCGTATTCAGGTTAATATTTTGATTTCCTAACAATTCACATTGTCGGTCCTGTGCATGACGATAAACTGCATCCGGCAGCAAAGCCTCTAATTGAGAGGTTGTGAGGAGCATAGAACCACCTCTTAATTATTGTTGTTCCCAGGTCCACTCTGACCCGCAGTAGTAGCACCTGTTAGGGTCCTAGCTATGAACAAATAGTTATCCCCCAAACTGGCTCAAACACTATGAAAGTATAAAAATAGAATTTTAAAGAAAAATAATGCATTTTTAAGGAAAACATTATTACCAGCAATACATTTTTGAATACAAAACTAGAAGACATCTTCAGTTTTCTAAAATTGTAAACAGATTAAAAAAAACTTTTCATTAAAATCTGACTAAATCAACCTTATCACTATAACTGAACATTAAAAAACATACCTTAAAACTCCGGTTTTTTGGCATTAAATAACGCACAAAGGTTGATATGGCGGGCAAAAATTTTCGTAGACCCTGCGTAAGGCAGGGTCGGACACTTGTCTTCTTTTTCATTGCCTCATCTGGGTTCCTCTACGACCAAAGGTAGAGAGCCCACAAAGGTTCAGTTTGCGTAGAAATCTGTGTCAGTGTTGCTCAATCTGATTGCTCAGAATAATCTAGAAGTGTATCCAAGTTGTATTTCTCTCTGTCTCTGTCTGTCTACAGTCTTTTTGTTTCTGTTCACTATGCGCGTTGCTGATCATGGCTCTGCACAGCCTTTTGTAGCCTTCAATAATATTTCTCAGTTACAACTTTTATATACTCTCTTCTGTATTTTTAAAACTTGTATTCACTTTCATTCTGTTGCTCTCTCTGGTGATTGCTCGAGAACGTGGCGTACTGTAAACTGTCTGAGAAGCTTAGCAACCGGCGAAGGATATAATTCCACTATTTATACTAACAAAACTCCACGACTGACGGCTACAACCTCCAGAAATTTAAATACAATGTCAATACCTATGTCTTAACTACTTGACTCCTGTTCTTTCTACATCACCCTGTATATCTTTTCCTTTCTCCCTATTAATAATTATTATAATGACTCCTGTTCTGTCTACATCACCCTGTACATCTTTTCCTTTCCCTGTACTTTTGCAACTGTCATCACACCTATATACCCACCCTTTACTTGCTCTTTTCTCTAACACCTCCTGTAACTGGTTCGTCTTTCTCTTTACTCTCCTCCTATCTAATCTTTTTTTCTTATGTAGCCCTCTGCGCATCAGTGGCGTTACCGCCTTGCTTGGGATAAAACGAGTAAAGAAAGAAAAATGTGTGGCGTGTTTCTCTACAGAAATTTAAATACAATGTCAATACCTATGTCTTAACTACTTGACTCCTGTTCTTTCTACATCACCCTGTATATCTTTTCCTTTCTCCCTATTAATAATTATTATCCTATCTGGATTTGGGTAATATTTTGAAGAAGTACGTTTTGGGTTGTGAAACGCTGTACTTAATGTTTTTCCTATCCCGACATTCGGTCACTCACTATTAGACAGATACATGAATTTTACATCATATCTGCCATCCATATACTTTTTATGACAAATTTTTAGTAGCTACACTCTTGTGCAAATTAATTGAAACAATCCTTCCTCGGACCTTTCACAGTTTCCCTGATCACGTAACTGTCGTCTCTTAGAATTCCTTTTCTCTTCCAACCGCCTTTTCCCTTACAATTTGGACTGATGGATCCAGTTTGTTTCTTTGCCTTGATGACACGACTAACTTTTAAAAGACTGACACCAGCAATATCCCCGATTCCATTGTAAGGCTTACCAATGTATTCATGCAAAGTTACAATTGTTGTACGCTTCCTTAGAGTAATGTCCATTGCAGACAATGAACGTGGGACAAATAATCCTCTGTCGAGACAGTAATGTCTGGACGTGATAAAAACTTGCTGCAATCACGGATGACACATTATTGTACGCTTCCTTAGAGTAATGTCCATTGCAGACAATGAACGTGGGACAAATAATCCTCTGTCGAGACAGTAATGTCTGGACGTGATAAAAACTTGCTGCAATCACGGATGACACATTATTTTTTAAGGTCAAACAAATTTCATCAAACGCCTCGAAAATAGATTCATATTACTTCACACTAGTACAAAGGACCTAATCCGGGGGAAAATTGACAGTCCAGTAAGTCCAAAACTGAACGTACGGTGAAGAAAAGGAAACTAAAACTGTTGTCTCAATGAATTTGCACAAGGGTGTCAGTCAGTTAAAGTGCCATACGTGATACACGCTTGGGCAGAAGATTATCCCGCAGTAGGTTGCCATTGCTTTCTGCGGTAGACTGGTTGCCGACCAAGGCTATAGAACCCAATCTGTCCTGCTATTTAACACATAACTGGAAGGAAGAAACGGATTAATACCTTTCCTAAGGGTATTTGCGCGTAAGTGAATACAATGGATTCAACTGGAATTCGAACTCGGCTCCCCGCTTTCTCGTTCCGAGCCGATATCCACTGTACCACAAACGTTTCAGAATAGGTCTACGATCAGTCATATTTTAAACCCCTGCCGGGTATAGAGTGCATTACAATCCAGCAAGGTTTTATTTCCACATTTGTTGCAGTTTCTCTTAAAATGGGGGATACAATCTCGAACCCTCTTGGTGAGCACATGTTTTTTTTTATTTTGTCATAAATTTCTAGAGTGATAGACGTAATGTACAGACATTTAAAAAAAAAAAATTAAGCGATTTTACAAACACGAGTATCTACTAAAATAATGTGTAATTTCTAGGGATGCTAAAAGCGATTATCTCTTTTTGGTCGAAATGAAATCACATGAGTCACGTGACGACTGTTTAGTATATGCACTACATAGAGCAGGCAATTTCCAAGAGTCAAACCGAGTAGTTGCCTCGCCCGGAAATCAGCCCGGTATGTTGTCCGGTGTGACCAGTTATCAGGTGGCAGGGTTTTCAAGCCCATGGCGATCTTTGTTCTTTGGAAATTTATCTTTACTTGTTGCAGAAATTATATCCGGTTTATAGTGCTCACACTGGGAGAATTCCATGGTGAAACGTTCCATTTTGAGAGGAATATACCCTCGCTAGCGACATAGTAGATATATCCGGCCCGATCGAATCTAGAATGCTAAATATGACTTCACCAGTAACAAAGAAGAATCTCCAGCAGTTTTGATTCCTCTTGGAAAAGTCACAGCTATGGCTAGCTCTTTTCGACCTCTTTCACTCTGTTTGTTGTTGCATATATGTTATAGATTGTTTCTGCGTCGGACATATGTAGATATGCATATATAATTTTTGTATGACATAGCAGTATAAAACTCTCTGGGAACAAAGCATGTCTGTAATTCCTTTTCCTTTCAGTCATTCCTTTTCGTCCGTGAAATAAGTTGTTATCATCTTATGGATATAATAATTCCAATAATTGCGGAAAGGCAAATAGGAGAACATTCTTATCTACTGTAATGCATACAATATCTGGTGACGTAGTGAACATAATATATTTTTAATCTTCATTAAAGGAAAAATGGATTAAAAATACATCCATTAATTCTTTAGAAATATACTAATGTCTGTACATAAGTCAGAGCATGAAAACTAAACATTTCTAAAATGAGTTTCTTGGAAATATTTTGAACATAAAGCTGTATATATTTCACAAGCTAAAAAGATGTAGATATTTTTTCAAGTTGAGTAACGGATCAATTGATAATCAAACTCACAAACTGCCTCAAATATCTGAGATAATTTTACTAGTCTTCACTGTACAAATGTCGTTAGTTACTGTCTGGGTTTCACATAGTATGGCGCAACATGACCAGAGTGAGGTTTAAGGAGAGACGCGGAATCCCTTCCTTAGAAAAAACGAGCAGGCAGATATCGTTAACAACACCGTGTAACACGATTTTTGTTTTTGGGTAACGACTGCGATTTTTTATTTGCTTACGCTTAAGACATGTGAGGAATGGCAAATATTTCTTTCACACTTTGCGTTTGGAACAAAGATAATAATATTTCTGAAATTTACCAATTCTCATTTGGGAAACTGATGAATGTCAACATTCACGATCACGAAAAACGACATAAGATTAAAAAGTAAGTTTTTTTTTATTCTAGTATGACACAAGAAAGACGACAAAAAGATAAAAGTCAACGACTTCTGCAACTGGACAGCTAGAGGTAAATTGAACTGTTAGGCTGAACTTCATTGTATTTATACTGCCATCTGTGTTGGCAAAATTCTAGAAATTCTTGAAAGTTTAGAAACTTTACCCTGAAACTTCTAGAAATTTATCTTTTTGTAACTAAGCACTGAATCTGTCTAGAATGTAAAAAGAAATAGGTTAGTTTCAAAACATTGATGTCCACTCACTAACTCAATTGTTCAAGGGAACTATAATAATTTCTTTAGCGCTCTAGACAAAAGCAATCAGAACATGACTCTTTCTGACCAAAGGCAAAAAAGTTAAGATTTTGTTTATGTAAAGTTGTAGAAATTCTCAAAACTTTTAGAAACACATCGATGATTTTTCACTTCTTGAAATCCTAGAAAATTTTTCCTCAGCATCTCAGATCTGAATCTGTCTGGAATTTTGCAGAAAATAGATTAGTTTCAAAATAGTGATGTCCAGGTTATGAAACAAACCTGAAGGCGGAAAAAATAATTTCTTTTGCTTTCGCGACTGAAGCAATTCGAAAATGACACTTACTCACCAAAAAAAAAAAAAAAAAAAAGGAACTCTTATTACACTGTGTTATGCTTATTTGGAATATGTCTTATATTCCGTTGTTTAAATCTGACCAAACTTGTAGCGTTTGGATTTAATGTTCTTAATATGCATCGAATATATAAAATTCCTGATCCCAGTTCTTCTTCACACGAGGAGCATTTGGTCGTATTCTCTCGGAAATTGCTTCTATTAAGCGACGTGAAGATGGCGTTTGACATGGTAATTATTATCGTTTTATCAATATTGCAATCTAAACTCGTTAATCAGTGCTTCTGTCACGCTGTCTCCCCCCACTCCCACGTTCATTGCTGCGCTGCTTTACTTGAAGGTCTTTTTTCGCGCACGTTTTATTCACGTTTTTTTTTTTTCATGTAATTATTTCCTAATGTCTTCCCCTGAACTTAGTCAGGGGCTTTCATTCGTAAACACCAAGAAATAGCAATCATTGTAAGCAGCCAAAACTAACGGTTAATCAATACCTGTTATTTACCCGCGTGCCTGTACCTTTATGTGCAGTAATATCATATCATATCCATCCAGTCTGTTCATATCTATCTATCTATCTATCTATCTATCTATCTATCTATCTATCTATCTATCAGTCTGTTCATATCTATCTATCTATCTATCCAGTCTGTTCATATCTATCTATCTATCTATCCAGTCTGTTCATATGTATCTATCTATCCAGTCTGTTCATATCTATCTATCTATCTATTTATCTATCTATCTATCTATCTATCTATCTATCTATCTATCTATCTATCTATCTATCTATCCAGTCTGTTCATATCTATCTATCTATCTATCTATCTATCTATCTATCTATCTATCTATCTAGTCTATTCATATCTATCTATCTATCTATCTATCTATCTATCTATCTATCAGTCTGTTCATATCTATCTATCTATCTATCTATCTATCTATCTATCCAGTCTGTTCATATCTATCTATCTATCTATCTATCTATCTATCTATCTATCTATCTATCTATCTATCTAATCTGTTCATATCTATCTATCTATCTATCTATCTATCTATCTAGTCTGTTCATATCTATCTATCTATCTATCCGTCTATTTCTCCATCTATCTATATATCTATCTAGTCTGTTCATATCTATCTATATATCTATCTAGTCTGTTCATATCTATCTATATATCTATCTAGTCTGTTCATATCTATCTATATATCTATCTAGTCTGTTCATATCTATCTAGTCTGTTCATATCTATCTATCTATCTATCTATCTATATATCTATCTATCTATCTAGTCTGTTCATATCTATCTATCTATCTATCTATCTAGTCTGTTCATATCTATCTATCTATCTATCTAGTCTGTTCATATCTATATATCTATCTAGTCTGTTCCTTATCTATCTATCTATCGATCTATCTATCTATCTAGTCTGTTCATATCTATCTATCTATCTTGTCTGTTCATATCTATCTATCTATCTATCTAATCTGTTCATATCTATCTATCTATCTATCTATCTATCTATCTATCTATCTATCTATCTATCTATCTAGTCTGTTCATATCTATCTATCTATCTATCTAGTCTGTTCATATCTATCTATCTATCTAGTCTGTTCATATCTATTTATCTATCTAGTCTGTTCATATCTATCTATCTATCTTGTCTGTTCATATCTATCTATCTATCTATCTATCTATCTATCTATCTAGTCTGTTCATATCTATCTATCTAGTCTGTTCATATCTATCTATCTAGTCTGTTCATATCTATCTATCTAGTCTGTTCATATCTATCTATCTAGTCTGTTCATATCTATCTATCTATCTATCTATCTATCTATCTATCTAGTCTGTTCATATCTATCTATCTATCTATCTAGTCTGTTCATATCTATCTATATATCTATCTAGTCTGTTCATATCTATCTATATATCTATCTAGTCTGTTCATATCTATCTATATATCTATCTAATTCTGTTCATATCTATCTAGTCTGTTCATATCTATCTATCTATCTATCTATCTATCTATCTATCTATCTATCTATCTATATATCTATCTAGACTGTTCATATCTATCTATCTATCTATCGATCTATCTATCTATCTAGTCTGTTCATATCTATCTATCTATCTATCTATCTATCTATCTATCTATCTAGTCTGTTCATATCTATCTATCTATCTAGTCTGTTCATATCTATTTATCTATCTAGTCTGTTCATATCTATTTATCTATCTAGTCTGTTCATATCTATTTATCTATCTAGTCTGTTCATATCTATCTATCTATCTTGTCTGTTCATATCTATCTATCTATCTATCTAGTCTGTCCATATCTATCTATCTATCTATCTATCTATCTATCTATCTATCTATCTATCTATCTAGTCTGTTCATATCTATTTATCTATCTAGTCTATTCATATCTATCTATCTATCTTGTCTGTTCATATCTATCTATCTATCTATCTATCTATCTATCTATCTATCTATCTAGTCTGTTCATATCTATCTATCTATCTATCTATCTATCTATCTATCTATCTATCTAGTCTGTTCATATCTATCTATCTATCTATCTATCTATCTATCTATCTATCTATCTATCTATCTATCTATCTAGTCTGTTCATATCTATCTATCTATCTATCTATCTATCTAGTCTGTTCATATCTATATATCTATCTAGTCTGTTCATATCTATCTATCTATCTATCTATCTATCTATCTATCTATCTATCTATCTATCTATCTATCTATCTATCAGTCTGTTCATATCTATCTAGTCTGTTCATATCTATCTATCTATCTCGTCTGTTCATATCTATCTATCTATCTATCTATCTATCTATCTATCTATCTATCTATCTATCTATCTAGTCTGTTCATATCTATCTATCTAGTCTGTTCATATCTATCTATCTATCTATCTATCTATCTATCTATCTATCTATCTATCTATCTATCTATCTATATCTATCTATCTATCTATCTATCTATCTATCTATCCTATCCGTCTGTTCATATCTATCTATCTATCCAGTCTGTTCATATCTATCTATCTATCCAGTCTGTTCATATCTATCTATCTATCTATCTATCTATCTATCTATCTATCTATCTATCTATCTATCTATCTCCCCCCTCTCTCTCTCTATATATATATATATTGTAATTTTGGAATTACAATGGTCTATAAAAGCATTATATTACGACACAAAAATTTTAATATTTTAGAACAATCTTGTTCTTCTTCAGCTGATATTTTAACATATGTGTTGAAAATGATTTATTAAGACAATTTAAGATGAATTCCTGGATATTAAGAAAATTATGGAGTTGTCTTTGGAAAATATGCTTGTAGGTGTGTGAATATTGTTCGATTAAAAATGAGAATTACGTTGAATTATGAAGTTGAAGATTTCGGTTACGTTAATATAATGCTTAAAATTTTGGATTTTGACTTTTTATGTTTGACACAACATGCTCAAGGTGTCTTTGAAAATTATTCTCATCATATATTTTAAAAACGATGAAATCAGAAAAATTATTCATAGAGAATTTAAAAGTCTAATCCTAAAAGTAATAATCAACATTAAGTTAAAATTAGTAAATTTCCTCGATGTAACACCAGGCTTGGTAAATGATACTTATCAACCACTAGCAGTATAGCCCGGCGTTGCTCGGGTGTAATGAAAGCTTTAAAATTAATCCATGGTCCTGGAGCTCAGACTCTTTGGACGTTGGCACGAAAAACGTAGGTTTTTGAAAGGTTGATCTTGAAGCCGTAGAACTTACTAAAATGAATGGATGTACGTTAAATTTTGATTTCCGGTATCGATGTCAAATAAGTTTTCCCTCGCAAACTGAATTTTGAAGGCTAAATAAATCCTCTGAGTAAACGGCATCATGGCTGAGACTAAGAACTAAAATTATACCTCCTTAGAGCAAAACCAGAAGCAAAAACCAAAATAAAATGAAAACCTGATTTTGACCAAACCCGATAGAATATCGGGGTATCGATTTCTCATATCGGAGTCAAATAAGTCATCCAAGGATAAACTAACCTAAGTAAGTCCATGAAAACTTATTGTACCCATCGGAAGTAAGAATTAGAGAAAATGGGCCATATTGATGGCTAAATATCTGTTTTTGATCAGATTCGATATAATATCGGGGGTATCGATTTCCGATATCGAGGAAAATGAGTCGTCTGAGAAGATATACTAATGTTTGAGACTAAAAACTATAATTTATCCAAGTTAAAGCAAAATCTGCAGCAAGAACCACGATAAAATGGCTAAAATCTTGTTCTTGATCAGACCTGTTTGGATATCTGGGGTATCGATTTACTATGTCGGGCGGCAGGGATCGGAAAACATAAGTATCCCATGATCTGACCGGAAGCCTAAAAATATTTGTGTGAAGTTTAAGAATCGAATATAAATTGTGGATTTGTATAAAGGACATACATACATACATACATATAGACAGACAGACAAACACACACACACACACAAACATCTTGCCTTTTTTGCTATCGATACATAAAATCCCACGAATATCTATTATTCATCCCCTAATGTCTAATTACCCACTAGTATAATCACACATGTACCCTCCTTCATAGAATATAGAATTAATAAAAAATTTTCTAATGAAGAAGTATTTTATAAACATAGAGATTTTTATAATAATGCCCTAAGGAATAATGGCAATAAAAACCATATTAAATCCATAAAAAATGACTATAACAAGAAAAATAGAAATAGAAATATTGCGGAAGAAAGTTTATTATAACAATTGTAATTAAAATATTTATATAAAATACAGAGGAAATAAACGTCATAATGCTAAGAAAATCGTTTCTATCTATCTATCTATCTATCTATCTATCTATCTATTTACTAGCAGTATAGCCCGGCGTTGCTCGGGTGTAATGAAATCTTTAAAACTAATCCATGGTCCTGGAGCTCAGACTCTTTGGACGTTGGCACGAAAAACTAAAAAGCAATAGTTGTTTCCAGTTAAAGCGAAACCGTAGCCTGAAAGAAAAATGAATGGATGTAAGTCAAATTTTGATTTCCTGGTATCGATATCAAATAAAATTTTTCGTCGAAAACTGAATTTTGAAGGCTAAATAAATCCTCTGAGTAAATGGTATCATGGCCGAGACTAAGAACTACAATTATACCTACTTAGAGTCAAAGCCGAAGCAAAAACAAAAATAAAAGGGCTGAAAAAATAGAGACATACCAGCAGATAAACAGACACACACACACACAAACATCTTGCCTTTTATATATATATATATATTATCGATTTTCTGCACTATTGTAAGAACTGCAACCTTAAAACTTCTGAATATCGATTTTTATGTCTTTGTCTATGAGTGTATCAAATTTGATTAAAATCGGACCACTCCTTCTATAACCCGATTATTTCGATTTTCGATATTTATCGGGGGTACCTCGACACAAAATCTAGCTAAGAACACTCGCAGACGCTTATAATACAACTGTGTAAATTTTCAAGAAAATCAGTTCAGCCGTTTCCGAGTCAATATGTAACGGACACATACACACACAGACAAAGTTCCATTTATAAATAAGTTTAGATCTATCTATCTATCTATCTATCTATCTATCTATCTATCTATATATATATATATATATATATATATATATATATAACTTGCTCTATTTATCTTTCTCTCTGTAGTTCTTCCGGTCTATCTATTTATCTACCTGTCTCATTCAATTCATATCAACGTAAGAAGAATATTTAGCTCATTGTTTATCTGAGAATTGTCATTTTGTGGACCATTCTCCATTTTGGGAGCTTTTCTTAATGCTTCAAGTCAAGTGTCAATCATTTTCTTTCCTCCTTATCTTTGTAATATTCATTTTTCACCCCCACCACTCTTTCCCATTTCTATCAAATAGCACATTCAGTATTACCATTTTAACAGTGACTCTTTACCTTGAGTACCTATCGAGCCTTTTGTTTACTGAATATTATTATTTTGAAAATTACCTAGCTGCCTCAACGTGAATTTTTATCTATCTATACACATTTTGTCTGCAATCTATATAATTATCTGCAAGTGGAAAAATAAAATCTTCGTTGTCATGGTGATAAAAGTAATATGTGTTATAGACGCAATCTGGTTGGATAAAGTAAAGAAAGAAGAAAAAAGACAAAAATGTAAAATTTCAATAAAATAAAAAATATTTTTGATCAAATGAATTAACATATTTTTGGTCTATCATTTTGCAACATGGAATATATTTTCAAACAATAAATTAATTTTCTTTCTCCTTTTTATTTTCATTTTATTTTCGTATAGTACATCTCGTGAACTTTAAGTTTTTATTTATTATTTTCTTGGTGGAGTATATTTGTGCTGTCAACAGGTATTTTCCTTTGTTTCCTGAGAACATGAGCAGGTATGTGTTCTTAGATGTTGTGCAACAGAACATTTATACGTAAAGTTATCCAACCAACATACAACGAAATTTATTATGAGTATAGCAATAACATATTAAAGTGCATACAACATTATATATTGTTTTACATTTCTACCAATTTGCGCTCAACTCTCTTTTCTTCTTTTTTTTTTAACCGTTTCACCTCAACAGAGGCGGTACCACCACTGATGTGCAGGGAGCTACATAAGAGCAAAAGATTAGATAGGAGAGTGAAGAGAAAGATAGACCAGTTACAGGGGGTCTCAGAGAAAGGGCAAGAGAAGGATGGGAACACAAGTGCGATGACAGTTGCGAAGGTAGAGAAAATATACAACGTGATGTAGAAAAAACTGGGGTCAAGTGGATAAGAGACGGGTATTGACATTGCATTTAAATTCCTGGAGGTTGTAACCGTCAGGAAAGCAAGGATATGGAAGGGAGTTCCACAGGTGGGAAGTGCGAGAAAAGAAGCTGATGAAGTAGAATTGTCGGCTGCATTTGGCTGATCTAACTTTAAAAGGGTGGGACATTGTTGCCAGTCTGGTTGCACGAGTAAATTTTTGTTGTGGTGGCACCAGTAACTTAATTTCGTCGAAGCAGTAACCATGAAAATATTTGTAGAACAGAAAGAGGGAAGTCACATCCTGCCGGTGAAAAAGTGGCTGGAATCGAACTGCCAAGTCGGGATCTATCACATTAAAGATTCTCTTTTAGAGCCTGCCGAGAACGATGAGATGACAGAAGTATTCCATGCACGGACTCTTGTATTGAAACACCTGTTTTGTTAAAACAAAAACAAACTCCATAACTATAAAGGATACATTTAAAAATTCTAAAATAACTATAAGAGAACACATGCTTGTGTTTTAAGTATCACATTCACAACCGAATGCATATTCTATCGCAGTTACAATAAATTTGTCTTTATAAGCTACACCGGAAGATAATCTTAGAAAAGTTAAAAGTACTTGGGTTAAAAAAAACAAAAAAACTACGGCGCGTTTCTTGATGAATTTCATCTTGACATCGAGAAATGAATTAAACTACTTAAATACAATTACATTGTAGAACTTTTGAATATTCTTCTTTGTAAACGAGCTATTACGCGACCCAGGTTTTTACCATGGGTGTCTTCAGGCGATTTGCAATAACTGATTTTACCATATTTTAAAAAAAAATTTTACGAACGTTCACGTAACCATACTAAAATATCTATTGGGTTCATACAACCACGGAAGAAAATGTTATAATTTCTCGTAATTTTAAAAATTGCGCGTTCAAAAATTTCCCCTTCACGTGAGGGTTCAAAATACCACCGCTTCTTAAAAAAAAAAAAAAAAAGGGTAAACGGTAAAATCAATTAAAACAAATCGCCTGAAGACACCAGATGGTAGAAACCTAGGACGGGTAATAACTCGTTTACAAATGAAGAATATATATATATATATATATAAGCTCTCGCCCATCGATTGAGCACTCTGTGGAAATGGACTTTAAAAACAGTAGTTACTCACCGCTATTTACGCAATGTTTTCCGGCAATCTATTGAAAACTCTTGGCTACTGGCATGTGTATACATTGTGTATTTAACACGCTAAAATCTGCTTTCCTCCACTGCGTGCCGATTGCTTAAAGGTAGAATCTCCGACTGATGTCAAATCGGTCAGGTTTCAATCTTAGGTTGCTGGATTTCAATTGCTGGAAGCAATCGAATGTCTAAGTGTGGTGATGAGTTTTGATAGATCGAAACAAGACTGTCTGTGGATCACTATATATATTAAAGAATTATATATATATATATATATATATATCCCCCCACTATGGAATGAGTTCTGGGTATGAGGATAAACTACATGCAGCAGCAATCGGCAGTTGCTGTTGTTCCCATGTTCCTCATCATCCGAGGCGATGACATCTTTTAGGGGTCTCAGCTATGTGCAAATAAGGAACTCCCAACTAAAAACCAAATACTTTGTAAGTATTAAATATATTTTCAGAGTGAAAATAGCAGCAATACATTTTTATATAAATAAAGACAAAAAATGTTATTTATCTTCAGCTGAATATATACAACTGCGTTGAAATTATTCAGATTTTGGTATTAAATAATGCATAGAGGTTGATACGCTGCTAAACGAAACCAACCAAGCAACCAAACATCATAAAAGAAAAGTTTCGTTACATTAATCTATATAATATCAGAGAATGTCTTAAATACTTAACATGTATTTCAAAATATAACTTCAAAACAACATAAAACACACATATGACCGCCTATAGTAATTACGTCTACACAAACATTTATATGCACAAAATCTGTGTAATGTCTACCATGTATTCAGCTGTGAAAGCAGAATAACATACATACTATTTTTCTTACGCCAGCAGCTTCTTTTCTCGCACTCCTCGCCTCTGGAATTCCCTTCCATTTACCTGCTTCCCCGACAGCTACAATCTCCAAGAATTTAAGTGTAAAGTCAATAGTCATCTCCAATCTCACTAACTTGCATCCTCTCTCTCAAGCTCGTTTCTCCGTCCACTCCACTCTCATCAGTATTCTCATCCTTCTCTTAACCACTACCTGACACCCCTAAAACCTGTCACTCTTTCTCAAAACTTTCCTCGAATGTAACACTTTACAAAACAGTGGCAATAAAATGTCTTGCTTGGGGCGATATGATTATTAAAAAATTTAAAGGAACAAAGAAAATTAAATTTTGGCATTAAATAACCCCAAAGGCGTTGATATGCCATTAAACAAACAATTTCATCAATCACTATGGGAAGGCGCAGAGAAACTGCATATAAACGAATAAGAAAGTAAAAGCAAAGATCAAGACTAGAAGAGAATCTGAATTTTTCAACAAGGGAGAATATCAAATATCGTTTTAGATTGAATGGACAGAGACGTCATCCCCTTCAGTAAGTGAATCAAGATGACCAAAACAAATGATATAATAAGGACAATTGTTGGACTGATTTACTTATCAAACTTTTGCGGGATATTTAAAGCCATAAATTATTTTTTTAGTTTGTAAGTATTTATGGCCGATACCTCTACAGAAGTTAGCTAAAGAAAGTGACAAAAAAAAAAAAAACACAAATAAACTGCAAGAAAACCGAATGCATCGTCATCAGCAACAAGATGAACCAAAATGCCACATACAGGTGGGTGATACTAAAATCAAGCAGGTACAAACATTTAAGTACCTGGTAAGTGTTCTAACAGAAGACGGAAAGTGCGACACAGAGATCCGAAGGTGAATTGGCATGGCGAAGGACGCATTCCAGAAGCTGAGTAAAGTATCAAAAAACAGGAAAACTTTACTAGAAACAAAGAAGAGAATACTGGATTGCTATATGATGTCAGTTCTTCAATATGGCAGTGAATGATAGACAATATCATCAAAGATGAAGGAAAAACTTGAAACAGCTGAAAGTGTTCCACAGAAAGTTGCTGCGGATATTGGAGACAAAGCACGTGAGCAATTATGAGATTTTTGAAAGGATAAAAACAAAAAGGAAATTTATATTGAGCATCAAGAAGAGACAACTGAAGTTGCTTGGACATGCAATGAGGAAGGAGGGCTTGGAGAATCTGATACTAACAGGTCAGATATAGAGAAAAAGAGACAGAGGAAAGTAGCGAATAACATATTTGAAGAGCCTGAGCAGGTGGATGACAGAACGGAGGTTGCGAAATGTTACAGGAGAAAGCGTGCTAAGAGCCACCAGGGATAGGGAGACGTGGAAGGCCATGATCGCCTACGTTCTGAAAGGGCAAAGCACATAGAAGAAGGATAATAACTTATTGATACAGATAAAAATAATTAGCCGACACCTAAGTGGAAGAGGTGATTCATACTTTTCCCCAAGTGTATTTGCGCGTAAATAAATAAAATGAATCAGACTGGAATTGAAACTAGGCCCTCCGATTTCCGATCGGTTTTCCATTACACCACCCGCATATGCTAGTTTACAGCACCTAGTATTCAAATCGCTCAACCATCTTGATACTGATCAAGCTTGACGTTCTTTAATATCGATGATCGCCGTGAAACTTATATTTCAGTGTGATGTGGAAATATAAGATACAAGTAGAATGGCAAGAATTTGGGGAAAACGGAAAAAGACGTTAAAAATAATACTAATGTAAATTAGTCAGTTAAGTGCCATACGTGATACACGCTTTGGGTGATCATGCCTCGAAAGAGACCTGACTGATTGGGCGGAAGATTATCCCGCAGTAGGTTGCCATTGCTTTCTGGGGTAGAATGGTTCCAACCAAGACTATAGAACCCAGTCTGTCCTATTATTTAACCCATAACAGGAGGGAAGAGAGAGATTAATACCTTTTCCATAGGTATTTATATGTATGAATTCAACTTGAATTCGAACTCGGCACCCCGACTTGTCGTTCCGAGTCGCTATCCACTCAACCACAACGAACATCCATAAACATAAATAACTGACTTAATATTTGTGCGATGAATTTAACATGCGCTCAGTGTAGATTATTTCGTTCAGAGAACAGTCCATCAGTTATTGCCAAAATATAAAAGAGGAAATTGCGCATTTGCTGCCGTTCACACAAGCCTTGAAGGAAACACTGACGAAAACGTTCATTTCAAAAACAATATCCGCAGTTCCCACAATGCATTCGTGTATGTCATTTGAAGTAAATATACATGCCCTACATTTATGACCTCTCTACCGAAAGAAATTTTACGCATATTTCTAGACAACAAATCTCAATAAAGAAACTGAACAGCCGTAATGCGGACAATTTTCTACTGTTGATTCGGGTACCACATATCTTGAAAACATCTTTTATGTGCCCTGTCATTTTTGGATGTTAGTGATCATGGCTTTCCACATCTCCCTATCCCTGATGGCTCTTAGCACGCTTTCTTCTATTACACCACGCAACACTCGTTTCGTCATCCAGCTGATCAGGTCCTTCAAATATGTTGTCCGTTGCTTTCCCCTGTCTCCTTTTCCCCTCTATCTGGCCTGTTAGTATCAGGTTATCCAAGCCCTCCTTCACTGCATATCCCAGGAATTTCAGCTGTCTCTGCCTGATGCTCAGTATTAATTTCCTTTTTGCCTCCATCAATTCTAGAACCTCATCATTGCTCACATGCTCGACCCATGATATCCGCTTCATCCTTCTGTAGAACCACATTTCAGCTGCTTCAAGTTTTCCCTTCATCTTTGTTGATATTGTCCAACATTCACTGCCATATTGAAGAACCGACATCACATAGCAATCCAGTGCTCTCTTCTATGTTTCTAGCGAAATTGTCTTGTTTCTTAATACTTTACTTAACTTAATACAAATATTTTCACGTCTTCTACTCTGACGAGGTTCTTTCCCTGGTGCCCCGAACACATTAATTTACTCGTACTACTAGATTGGCATCTAGGTCCCACCCTTTTACCGTCAAAATAGTCAAATGTAACCGCCACTTTTACTTCCTCAGTTACTTTTCTCGCACTTTCCACCCGTGGAACTTTCTTCCGTGTAATTGCTTCCCTGATAACTACAATTCCCAAAAGTTTAAATACAATTCTATTGCAAACGTCTATCTCCTTGATTCTCATCTTTCTTTTATCCTTTATTCGATATTATCTGTACCTTGATTTTTTTCTTTTCTCTCACTGTAGCCCCCTGCGCACCAGTGGCGGTCCTGCCTTGCTTGGGCTGAAACAGTTATCAAAAAAATAAATATAGAACTTTCTTGTGCCTTTTACAAAAGTATTTTCATGGCTATTGTTCTGATAAGCTTTCCTCGTAGGTACCCCGGCTTCGAAATGCATGCGTAGTACTAGATTGGCAGTTAGGTCTCATTATCTGTTAGAATTACTCTCTTTCATGGTAATTTATTCTGATAGTATATTTATTGTTTGTCTATGTTTTTGAGATAAGCTATTGCGAATATTTACACTATTTACATTTTACGAAATGTTGTCTTCGTCTTTGTTGCCTTTTTTTGGCGTTTCGGCTGTTGTATGATCTTACCCTCATCAGGTGATTGGAATTTCGAATTGAACCGTTTATTTCGTTCGACGGGCTGGAATTTTCTAGTTTATGAATCATGCCTCTTCCAGGTGTCATACTACTTGTTATCCTCTTTAACTCAACTCTCTAAGTTTTTTATTGACCTCTGCTCTGATGCAGGGACTTGAGCCAAAGTATTATGTGTTCAATACCTGGATACAGAAGATCGGGGCCTCCTATGGCAGAAACGTCGTGAATATTGTAACAAATATGAGAACAACAGTTCAAACATTGTAATAGTATTTTCATTCTTTTACACTTCTTGTCTGTGGAAGTCATGCAGTCAAGTGCCATGCGTGAAACTCATCCGGAGTGGTAGCACCAGTTAGGGTTCAAGCTATGGGCAAATATTTAACCTCCTCAAACTGGGGTCAAAATAATATGAAAGTATATAAAGTCTTTTAGAGAAATATATGCAAAAAATAAACTTTTATAGAAAAATATATATTTCTGAAGGAAAGATTTTACCAAAAATACATTTTTGAAGGAAAAAAAAATATTGCCTTAATGCATTTTTAAAGGGAAAAAAATATTACCAGCGGTACATTTCCTGATACAAAACTGGAAGACATCTTCAGTTTTCGAAAATAAAAAGAATTAAATAAATTAAAAAAATAATTTTTTTTCATCAAAATTTGACTAAATTAACCGTCAGTCAGTTAAGTGCCATGCGTGAAACACGCCTGGGCGATCATGTCTCGACAGAGACATGATCGACTGGGCAAAAGATTACCCCACGTTAGGTTGCCATTACTTTCTGTTGTATAGTGGTTGCCAACGGAGGCTATAGAACCCAATCTGTCCTATTATTTAATCCATAACTGGAAGGAAGAGACGGATTAATACCTTTCCCAAGGGTATTTGTGCGTAAGAGAACGCAATGAATTTAACTGTAATTCGAACTCGGTTCTCTGATTTCTCATTTCGAGCCGATATACACTGCAGCACAACGCACATCCTGTCTGTGGAAGAATCTTGTTGATTCTTGCTTTCCTGTTAACTGTGGTGAATTAGGGAAAAAAGTGGCTTGTATATTTCAATGCGTCTAAGACCAAGCTGCTTTCTGTCAATCATCACAGGCAACCTCTCCTGCCTCCCATAAGCATGGACAAAGCGATTCTCCCCGAGAGTAATACACTGTGCCTTCTCGGCCTTACCCTCTCTTCTGATCTCAAGTTGAACCACTACACTGAGTCAATAGCTAAATCCACTGCTAGGAAGGTTGGGTCACTAGGTCGGGCCAGGATGTTTTTCCCGCCTGAAACCATCATGCATATATACAAATCAACCATTCGTCCATGCATGGAGTACTGCTGTCATATATGGTCAGGTACCCCCGCTGTTCACCTCCGTGTTCTTGACAGGCTCCAAAGGAGAATCAGTAATGTGATAGGTTCCGACTTGGCGGCCCGACTACTGCCACTTCCCACCGACGGGATGTGGCTTCCCTTTGTCTGTTCTATAAATACTTTCATGGCTTCTGCTCCAACGAACTTAATTCACTGGTGCCTCTGCAACAGGTGTTTACTCGTGCAACCAGACTGGCAACTGGGTCTCACCCATTCATAGTGATATCAACTAAATGCAGACGACAATTCTATTCTTGCAGCTTCTTTCCTCACACTTCCCGCCAGTGGAACTCGCTTCCTTATTCTTGCATTTCTGACTGCTACAACCTTCAGGAATTCAAATGCTCATTTCTTAACCACTTGACCCTAGTTCTTTCCTCACCACCCCTGTATATCCTTTCTTTTTTTCTCTCCACCTCTGCAACTGTCATCACACCTGTGTCCCCTCCCTTCTCTTGCTTCTTTCTAAATGTTTTGTCCTTCTCTTCGCTCTCTTCTATCTAGTGCTTTTACTCTCATGCAGTCCCCTGCACATCAGTGGCATTGCCGCCTTGCTCGGGGTGATGTGATTAAAAAAAATACTGCAAACTTCAACAATTCAAATGCAACGCTAATCGTCATATTCGGTCTCTTTGAATGTTGTTATTGCGTTGTACTTTTGATTCATAAAGATTTCTTCTGTTTCTTTCACACTCAGTAACCCCATGAATCTGGGTGGTTTTATCTGGGTGGCCTCAGTTGAAATGGTACAAAAAACTGAAATCTTTATTTTCAGCAGCACAGAAACTTATACGAAATAATAAATCATTTGTATTTTCTCGCCATGGTGTTTCTGAAAAAAAAAAATGATTACCTTATGCAATATTATTTATAGATAAATCCAAAAAGCTAGAGAATTATATTCAATAAGTGCCATACCCTATAAAAGTAAATAAATAATGAAATTATTAAGCTATAATTTAATAATGAATTACTGTCTTTTTGTAACTTTCAACGGGTTTTACCTTACTGATTTTGTTGACTTTTTAATATTTTCGACGCTAATATTATTAACAATATTTACCTGCTTCTGGCAGAAGAGATGTTTGCTTGAATATTGGTTTCCATTGTAATATAAATCAATTTACTGATAGACCAGAATTTTTCAAGGCATTCATGTTTTGGTGCAGTGGATATCGGAACGACTAATCGCGGTCCCGATTTCGAATTCCAGTTAAATTCCTTGCATTAACTTTTGCACAAATATCCTTGTGAATGGCATTCTTCCATCTCTTCCATCCAGTTATGGATCAAATAATAGGACAGATTGGGTTCTATAGCTTTGGCTGTCAACCAGTCTACCGCAGAAATTTATAGTAACCTACTGCGGGATAATCTTCTGCCCAGTCAGTCAGGTTTCTTTTGAGACATGAGCGCTCAAAGCATGTATCACGTATGGCACTTAACTGACTGACTGAAGGAATAATATCATATTTGGATATATTCTTCAGCTTAAAGATCCATCGTTGTTACCTGTACTACGTGAAAGATCATTCATTCAAGAACCATAAACATTAACTTCGTTTATTTAGACAAAGTTATCAGCTCTTGCATCATTTTTAGATATACTGTACAACTAGCAGTATAGCCCGACGTTGCTCGGGAGTAGTGAAAGCTTTAAAACTAATCCATGGTCCTGAAGCTCAGACTCTTTGGATGTTGGCAGGAAAGACTAAAAAACAATAGTTGTTTCCAAAAACCGTAGACTGAAAGAAAAATGAATGGATGTAAGTCAAATTTTGATTTCCTGGTATCGATATCAAATAAGTCTTTTTCGTCGTAAACTGAATTTTGAAGGTTAAATAAATCCTCTGAGTAAATGATATCATGGCTGAAACTAAGAACTACAAATATACCTACTTAGAGCCAAAGCCGAAGCAAAAACTACAATAAAAGTGCTGAAAAAATACAAACAAAGAGGCAGATAAACAGACACACACACAAACATATTGCCTTTATATATATTATCGATTTTCTGCGCTAGTGTAAGAACTGCAACCTTGAAACTTCTGAATCTCGTTTCTTATGTCTTTGTCTATGAGTGTATGAAGTTTGATTAAAATCGGACCACTCTTTAACCCGATATTTTCGATTATCGATTTTCGATGTTTATCGGGAGTACCTCGACACAAACCTTAGCTAAGAAAAACTCGCAGACGCTTATAGTACATCTGTGTAAGTTTTCCAAAAAATCGGTTCAGCCGTTTCGGTGCCTATAGTAACGGAAACTCACACACAAAATTCCATTTATAAATAAGTTTAGATAGTAGCTGAAATATATACGTAACCTATCTAAAGTCAAGCTAGTTGGTAATATCTATTAAAAAAACAAACTTTAGTCTTCTTATAAAATCTGTCTAGTGCAGTTTTCTTCTATATGATGTGAGGATTCAGGGCGTTAAGGATCATGAACTTACATAATTTCCGCTTCTTTATAGCTCTTAATAAATCTTGTATTTTTGTTTTCTCTCCTAAATGAAGTTCTTCCATCCATTTAATTAAGCTCACCAGATAAGATATATTTTATTTTCCTCCTCCCTTCACTTTACCCTGTAAGTATCTGTTGTAGATTCCGGGTGAGGACCCGCACAAAATAATGAACAACAAAAACAGATATTGATATAGAAATGTAGGCTATATTGAACGTAATATACAAACTTGTACGCAGGTTAGTAAATCCAGGAATACTATTAGTAAGAAATAAATATATACAAGTCTTGAAGTGAAGTCGTTGCAAATAGTATATCCGTGTATCTTATTCTAGCTGAGTGGTCCTCAGAGATATTCTGACTTCTGTTGCGGTAATCTCTGGGTAAAATCGGTATCTCTCAGTAACTTATGTATCAATTCCGGTACTTCCCGATAAATCTGACGATCTCTACGATTACTCACAAATCGAAAACTGCTATTCTCTTTATGGCAAGAGTATATGTATACTCAATCGAGTCCATTATCATATAAAAAAGGAGATCCTACAACAGTATCAAATTATCCTCACCCTCGTTCCTCATTATTTGCCCTAGAAATTTCAAATATGTCTTTCTGATGTCCTTTTTGTTTCCATCTTTTCTAAGACTTTATCGTTGCTCATATGTTCAGTGTAACTCGGAGAGAAAACAATGACATAATCAAGATGTTGACACTCCACACCACTTCAAGCAGAATTGTGCTTGTGCTCAAAATTATTTTGAGTGAAATATTTTATAAATATTCAACCGACAGTATGAATGGTTTCTCGGTCTGTTAATGTCAATTTTTTTCCTTTAGGGAAACGACTATATATTATCATTAACATCGTTTTTAAAGTCTATAGTCCCCATACAACAACATTAAATATTAATCAGTCAAACCCGCGAACGCCTCTAATAAACAGCTAGGGTTAGGCTAAAAAATTCAGTTTTGCGATATTCTACAATTAAGGAAAATAATAGTTGTTTTAAATAAGATTAACTATACTTTAAATTTGCTAATATTCTTTAAAAAAACTTTTAGAAAAGTATTTATATTTTTTTAAGATATTTTAATAAGGGAATAACAGTCAGTCAGTTAAGTGTCATACGCTTTGGGTAATCATGTCTCGAAAGACTGGGCAGAAGATTATCCTGCAGTAGGTTGCCATTGCTTTCTGCGGTAGACTGGTTGCCAACCAAGGCTACAGAACCCAACTTGTCCTATTATTTAGCCCATGACTGGAGAGAAGAGACGGATGAATACCTTTCCCAAGAGTATTTGTGCGTAAGTGAAAGCAAGTAATTCAACGGGAATTCGAACACGGCACCCAGACTTGCCGTTCCGAGTCGATATCTACTGCACTACAACGCACATCCGCTCCAAAACGCACACTGCAATAGAAAACGACTAAAAAGGGGCGATAATCATCTATTTTAGCAAAGAAACAAACATTTTTCCCAGTCAATTTACATTAGATTTAAATTATTTTTTTCAAAAAACTGCAAAGTATTTTGCTTATTGGAAATATTAAATTTAATCGATTAACCTGATCTTAAACTTTTTTTTTTAATCATTTCACCCCAAGCAAGGCGGAAACGCCACTGATGTGCAGGGGGCTGCATAAATGTAAAAAGATTAATTAGAAAAGAGTGAGGAGTACGAGCTAGTTAGAAAGGAACAATAGAAAGCTGAGAAAGCAGGTGCGATGACAGATACATAGGTGTAGAGAAAGGGAAGGTTATACAGGGGAGGGGAGACAGCTAGAGTCCAGTGGTTAGTAGATGAGTATTGACTTTGCATTTAAATTTCTGGAGGTTGTTGCCGTCAGGAAAGCAAGAATACGGGAGCGAGTTCCACAGGCGGGAAGTGCGAGAGAAGAAGCTGCAGGAGTAGAATTGTCGTCTGCATTTGGCTAACCTGACTGTGTATGGGTGGGACCCAGTTTCCAGTCTGGTTGCACGAGTAAACATCTGTTGAGGAGCTTAAAACAGAATTGGCAGAAAAATCTTTCATTTCAAAAAGTTCATCATTCACGTATCGCGATTCTGTGGTGGTACCTATTGAAAATCATACGATTCAAACGTTCTATAAAAAATATTAGATTTAATTTATTAGCTTGAAATTAAATCTAAAATAAAAGCTTCAAAAAGATTTTGCTTTCTTTTTATAATTCATTTTAAATTTTAGGTATCACGTTTTCCTTTTGTTTTTGGTATTTCTTGGGGGTAGCTATTTTAAATATAACAAAAAATATCGATTTTCCTCTTCGCCAATCAACATACTTGTCTATTGTCCACTACATTTCTGCGTTTGAGGATAGATTGTGCATTGTTTTCCAAAAGAAAAGAAGACAAATTTAATTAGACTGTCTGCATTCAAGCTTTTGAACGGTGAAACCAATCCGTCTTCCTGACGATGTCTCTAGCTGTTAAACCATTTCTTTTATACTAGCAAGTTTTGGATGTGCGTTGAGGGCAGTGGATAACGGCATGGAATGAGAAATCGGAGGGCCAGTTGTATTTGTTGCATGCATTTACACACAAATAATCTTAGCAAACGTAATAACCGGCCTCTTTCCTCCAGCTATGGGTTAAATAAAAGGACAAATTAGGTTCTATAGCCTTTCTTGATAACTCAGTCTACCGCAAAATGTAATAGCAAATTACCTCTAGAAAAATATCTTCTGCCCAGTCAGTCATGTCTCTTTCAAGACATGATCGCCCAAGTGTGTATCACGTATGGCATTTAACTGATCTCAAGTTCATTTTCTTGTCTTTTCTATAATTAAATTTTCTTCGCTTTCTTTGTGCTTTTTATAGACACACCATTACATACCCACATTTCCATACGCTAAAAAATACAATGATTTATGGCGGAAGGCGTGGCATAGACTTGTAGTTAGCATAGTCTGCGAGTAGAGTCACTAACGACGGTTCTTTCTGCTTGTAAGACTCGGTGCGTTTACTAAGAACTCTGCGAAAGATAGGAACTTCTATTTTCTAAATTTCTTCCACCTGGAAGTTCGTAGATAAACATAATTCGGCACTAGCATGATAATAAGGTAGTTGTCTGTATGATTAAACCCGTAGAAAGGATTCTTCCGTTGCGTGTTCTTTTTCGACGTGGGGGTTCACCAGTGTAGAAGTACGGTGCGTGTACTTGGACGTCGGGGTTCACTAGTGTAGCCGAAGAGAGATGGTTTGTTTTTTGAATTGGCCTTGTCATACATAACCGAACTCCCTACAACTTAAGATTATTCGCTATCATCAGAAGATTGATAATTGTAATGTGTGGAAAAATAAATGTATATCTTTTGTATGTTTAAATAGAAAATTATTAATGGAAAAGAATACATAAATTGGTAGACGTTAATGTTCAATGAGAAACCGTATTAAAAAGTTAAGGGTGTCAAGAATTCGTAGTAGTCCTTGCAAAAGTGAGTTTATGTATACTTGGCAGGAATGTATGTGTGTATGTATGTATGAGCGTTTGTTGTGTAGGAATGTCTTTGAAGTATTCGCTCAGGGTGAATGGTGAAGAGGAAGGAGGTGAGAGGTGAGATATGAGAGAAAAAGATAGAGACAATATTAGCGTTCGTTTGACGTTTGTCAAGGGACGTGTTAATTACGCTCGTCATATTCACTCTGGCGACGGTCGTGCTTGCACCGTCTTTTATTTCGTTTGTGGGGCTCCAAACCAGTTCATTTATGAATTTCCTTCTAGGATTTGATTCTGGCCTTTCCATTGGACTACAAACAAACTTCGCGTCGGCTCTGAAAAAGGGTCCGTAAAAAGAATTTTTTTCTGATAATTAAAGATTATTTGAATTTTTATTTTTTAGATGTTTCCTCGTTTTCTACTGGCCGAAAACCTTTCGCATCGAGGTGTGAAATTTCACGAGTTTTGTGTGCATTAAATAAAATTTGTAAATTCGAGAAAATTCGTTTATTTCTAACAAAATCAATCAGTCAGCATTTGAATTATTAAATCTAGAACTTGTTTTGTTCAATACAAACTAGTAAAATCGCCAGTAAAAAAAGGAAACAAGTCAGTTAATATTTTCTTAGTTACTACTCCTGTTGTCACGCTGAAAAAAATTTCATCAGGTAAAGGGATGATTATAAAATATTTGTTCATCGAGTCTCTTTAGACGAAATTGCAGTTGAATGTTAGCAAATATTGCTTAATATTTTCTTTTTACTTGCGATGACATACTCACGCACTCATAAAACAAAAGCACTCACGCGTACACTCATACACACATCTAGATTGGCAACAAGGATTCATCGTTTTGATTTGGAAATAGCGAGATGTAACCGTAAGTTCTATTTCTTTACTCGTGATTCTCACCTGCCGAAATCTCTTCCGTTTTCTTGCATCCCTATTACCCGTAATCTTCAAAAATTACAAGAAACGAATTCCAGTTGAATTCCTTGCATTCACTTACGCGCAAACACCTTTGGGAAAGGTATTAATCCGTCTCTTCCCTCCAGTTATGGGTTACATAAAAGGACGGATTGGTTTCTTTAACCTTGGATGGCAACCAGTCTACCGCAAAAACAATGGAAACCTAATGCGGGATAATCTTCTGCTTTGGGCGGTCATGTCTCGGAAGAGATATGACCGCCCAAAGCGTGTATCACATATGACATTTAACTGAATCAGGTTCAACCCACCCAACAACAACAATATATAAAAGAAAATAAGAAAACATATTGTTCAGCATGATAGAAATTGCTTCCCCAAACGCAACAAACTATCAAAAATCATCGACAAAAACAGTCAAAATCAGTTACAGTTGCATGGAAAACATGGAATAAATAATAACCAAACACAGATATGCAAAATGATTGACATATATATATATACTACCGGCCATAATTTAAAAAGAAATTATGTATTTTATACTATTTTTAGCATTTATTGACAAGTAGAAAATTCTAAATGAAAATAGAAGGGTTCTTTTGTTATTATTACTTTGCAAAATTCTACAAGGCAGACAGGAAGCTTTTACCAATAAGAAAAGACTAGCATGTGGAAGCGATCACAAAAACTGGACACCAGAAAAGTTTATTTCAACTACATGTTATTGTGCTCTTTCAACAAAATATTCTATTTTCATTTAGAATTGTCCACTTGGCATTAAATACTATAAATAGTATGAAATACATCATTTCTTTTGAAAAAACTTGGGTGGCCTAATATTTAGGGCCGGTAGTATATAATTTCACTCAAATTAAGGCGATAATTCCATTAGGCAGTGAGGACTTATTGAATCGTGGAAGAAAATGATAATAATTCAGTGAGGAAAAAAGAAAATAACAGAACATTATAGTGGATATCATCTTTGAACGAGAAATTGAGAAAACGAGTTCGAATCCCAGTGGAATTCCTTGCATTCACTTACGCGCAGAAACCCTTGGGAAAGGTATTAATCCATCTATTTCCCCCTAGTTATGGGTTAAATAACAGGACATACTGGGTTCCATAGCCTTGGCTGGTAACCAGTCTACTACAGATAGTAATGCCTATCTACTGCGGGATAATCTTCTGCTCAGTCAATTAAGGCACTTTCGAGACATGATCGCCGAAGCGTGTATAACGCATGGGAGTTAACTGACTGATTCATGCATAAAAATGATATCGATTGATGTGGCATTTACCTTTCTGAAGATTATGGGTGGAGGGGGAACAGAGGCGAGAAAAGTGTGAGATGTGAAACAATTTGAATAGAACAACTAGTAGCATCTAGCTTGTTTAACAGTAAAACGGTTGCAAATAGAGTAGCATGCGACCGAGACGCCAATGAGATAAAGCTCATCAGTGTAATTTCCATGAAAGTATTTGAAGAAAAAACTGAGTGAAAACAAGTGACATCGATTGGAAAGTGAAATCATCATCCGGAATGAAGAAACACATTTTGGTAAACAAGAGAGAATTTATCTCCCAACTATGCCTGCTAATAAAATCAAATACTGGTCTTGTGAAACGTCTCATGGGCGACGGAGCTAGAAAAGGGACGAAAGCCATTAAAAATAATGCGAGGGATGATTAGGCTGTTCTCATCTGAATAACATTTCGCAATAATCAATTATAATTATATATGTGTGTATGCATGTGAATAGGTTTGCGGGTAATCCTCTTCTTCTTCTTCTATGTGCCCTGTCCCTTCAGGACGTAGGCGATCATGGATCTCCACGTCTCCCTATCCCTTGTGGCTCTTAGTATGTTTGCTCCTGTTGCTCCTGGCAACCCCCGTTCCGTCATCCACCTGATCAGACCCTGCAAATATGTTATCCGCTGCCTTCCTCTGTCTCTCCTTCCTTCTATCTGACCAGTCAGTATCAGGTTCTCCAGGCTCTCCTTCCTCATTGCATGTCCCAGGAACTTCAGTTGTCTCTTCCTAATGCTCAGCATCAATTTCCTTTTTGTTGCCATTCTTTCTAACACTTCGTCGTTGCTTGTATGCTCAGTCCACGATATCCGTAGCATCCTTCTGTAGAACCACATTTCGGCTGCTTCTAGTTTTATAAACACCGTTGTATGTACACTACCGGCCATAATTATTAACCCTCCCCATTTTTTTAAATTATGTATTTCATACTATTTTTACTATTTATTGTCAAGTGCTCGACATTTTCGGCAAAGACATAAGAATAATCAAGAATCTCTACTGGCAGCAAACGGCATGCATACGGACAGGTAACGACCTCAGTAGATACACAAAGATAGAAAAAGGCGTAAGACAAGGATGTGTCTTTTCACCGGATTTGTTCAACCTATACAGCGAGAATATTTTGAGGACTCTAGATGACACACCAGGATTTGTTATTGGAGGCCACAACCTGAACAACATAAGATATGCGGACGATACAGTACTGATTGCGGACACGGAAAGTAAACTGCAAGATCTCATACAGAAAGTAGCAGTGGAGAGTGACAAGAAAGGACTACAAATAAACTTTAAGAAAACTGAGTGCATGGTCATCAGCAAAAGATACAACCCAAAATGGCAAATACAGGTAGGGGATAACAGAATCAAATAAGTCCAAGAATTTAAGTACCTAGGAAGTGTTCTAACAGGAGATGGAAAGTGCGACACGGAGATCCGAAGGCGAATTGGCATGGCAAAGGACGCGTTCCAGAAGATGAGCAAAATACTAACACACAGGAAAATCTCAATAGAAACGAAGAAAAGAGTGCTAGACTGCTACGTGATGTCAGTTCTTCAATACGGCTGTGAATGCTGGACAATATCATCGAAAATGAGGACAAAACTGGAAGCGGCCGAAATGTGGTTCTACAGAAGGATGCTACGGATATCGTGGACTGAGCATACAAGCAACGACGTAGTGTTAGAAAGAATGGCAACAAAAAGGAAATTGATGCTGAGCATCAGGAAGAGACAACTGAAGTTCCTGGGACATGCAATGAGGAAAGAGAGCCTGGAGAACCTGATACTGACTGGACAGATAGAAGGAAGGAGAGACAGAGGAAGGCAGCGGATAACATATTTGCAGGGTCTGATCAGGTGGATGACGGAACGGGGGTTGCCAGGAGCAACAGGAACAAACATACTAAGAGCCACAAGGGATAGGGAGACGTGGAGATCCATGATCGCCTACATCCTGAAGGGACAGGGCACATAGAAGAAGAAGAAGAAGAAGAAGAAGAATTCTAAATGAAAATAGAATGTTTTTTAGTTATTATTACTTTGCAAAATTTTGCAAAGCAAGGAAGCAAAGATGAACTCGTCCGAATCACCCTAAATTTTCTTTATACTTTTATTGATGAAATTCCAGTATATGTAATTATTAAATATTATAAATTCATTTGATGCACATGTTATTGTGCAGTATTAACAAAAGAACCATTCTATTTTCATTGACAATTATTCACTTGGCAATAAATACGAAAAAATAGAATGAAATAAATGATTTTTTTAAACACTGTGTTGACTTAATAATTATGGCCGGTAGTATATATATATATATATATTCTTAAGAATGTTTTTGGAAAAATTTCAAAAAATGTTATCTTCTTAAAGATTTTTTGATAATAATTGTTTTGTGACAGTAAGTATATTATCTGTCTCCTTTTCTCTTCCTCTTATTTTATAACTGTTTATTGACGATGTTTGTGTTATTATTGTGTGCTTATATAATCTTTGGCTGTATGCTTATTTTCAGTATGTCTATTTCCTACATCTTCTTTGTGTGTTCGTATACATTCTCTCCTGAAATTCTTTTGTTGTGCATTTGTATGATTTGGGGAATGTGTTTTTTGTTCCGTGTAGTTGTAGTAGGATGTTCGTTGTGGCGCAGTGGATATCGACTCGGAACGGGGAATCGAGTTCGAATTCCAATTGAATTCCTTGCATTCACTTACGCGCAAATACCCTTGGGAAAGGTATTAATCCGTCTCTTCCCACCAGTTATGGGTTAAATAATAGGACAGATTGGGTTCTATAGCCTTGGTCGGCAACCATTCTACCGCAGAAAGCAATAACAACCTACTGCGGGATAATCTTCTGCCCAGTCAGTCATGTCTCTTTCGAGACATGATCGCCCAAAGCGTGTATCGCGCATGGCACTTAACTGACTGAGTTGTAGTGTATGTATTATGGTTTGATATATATATTCTTAAATTTTTACACTTTCGGTTAGAACGTAGACGCATTGTTCCCTGCAAGTAACCCATTTCCTTTTTGTTAAAAATTGTTTTTCCAATGTGAGTAAAATTACTTTTTATCTATTTATTTTCCCGGTCTGAATGAAACAGTTTGTATTCTTACTACAGCCGAAATAAATTCTGTATTTATATCCGTTTAAATATGTGCTGAGTTTTCCTCTCAATATTCCATTTTGCTTTGGATAATATCCATCGAGCTCTCTATTTTATCTATTTAATATTTTTTTAAATTATTTCTTCTTCTTCTATGTGCCCTGTCCCTTCAGGAGGGTTATTGTATTGTTGACTAATATCAGACAGATTTTAGTCAACAATACAATAACCCTCACTCAAGCACACAGTAAAAAGAAGCTTCAGATATTGGAGGCCATCTACATTCAATCCAAACAACCCACACTTAATAAAATCAAGTTTAAATCTGGTCATACCACATTACATTGCATTTGAATATATGGTTCTGTTCTCATTTCCCGATATAACGCGTTGTGACGTCATAGAAACGCATTGCAAATTTGAGAACTGCGTTTGTTATTTTTGGTAACTATTGCCGTTGCTTAGCGGAGTTTCATGTGAACACAAGATAAAATCGTCGCTGATGGTGAATGTTATTGTGTTACCATTCTTATAACCTCTTTGAAGATGGTTCATATGAGCCAAAAGCTTCGAACCAACTTAATAAAAAATTATCCAAATGTCGGAGAATTTTCGTCTTTATTTTCAACTGAAATTAAAGCCAAAATACGTTTAGGACGGCTCATGATTAAACATAATATATATTCATTGTTCATTGTCTCTTATATTTAAAAGTATATGTTTAGAATATATATATATATATATATATATATATATATATATATATATATATAATCCTCTCAAATATTTTACCGTAATTTTTGAAGGCATGCGTACACTCGTACTATATATTTTATAACCACCAGGTATCTATAAATACCGTAGTACCTACGTGTCACGTGTCTGCTAAGAAGCGTAACTCCTGCATTTCTCTTTTTTACTTAACGCCTTTCAAATAAAACTCAGCGAGTTTTGATTAAGTAAATAATGTTGTTTAGTTTTTACTAATATGATTAATAAATTGTTATAATTATAATTAGAGAGAGGAGGGGAAAAAGAGAAGGAGGCGGAGGAAGAGACGATGACGAAAAATGAAAAGGAGGTAGAGGAAAAGAAGGAGAAGACGAATGCACTTCGTTATATAAAAAATATATCGGCTAAAGTTTTTGGTAAAATTATCAAATATAGGAATCTGGAAAAATTTGCATGAATATCATTTTCAAACGCAACAACTATTCAATTAATAATAATAACAGTACTACAAGTGATAAAAAATAGTGATACGTATTTTTATCTAAACAATATTATTTACTTTATCAACATCCATTAAATTTTATTTGAAATCATGAAAATAATATTACATGATCCGTTAATCTCTTCAGGGATTCAGTTATTTAAAAATAAAAATAATTTACCACTTAAATTTTGAAATACAAATGAAGTTCAAAAATAAGACAATATGTTCAAGATGTTTACCTTTGTCTTATATTACGTAAATATTATATGCTAAACATTTAAGGTCAATTTGTGCTAAGCGCTATTTCTCTGTGTACGTTAGCTCGGTTAACTTAGCAACAAACCCGATACATTCTTTTTATTAGACCTCGCATATATCGCATGTTTAATTCAGATAAAAATAAAATAAATCTGAAAAAAAGTGAACGGAAAAACATTTTTACTATTACCTTTCCTCTCTTGACAATCTTCATCGATGTAAGGATTTTATGCAAAGTAGAAGAAAACAGCGTTAAGTTTTCGAAAGATTCCATATAAGAACTCTCTCAAATTTTTTTTTTTTAATCATCTCACCCCAAGCAAGGCATTCCACTGCCACTATTGCGCATGGGGCTACATAGGGGAAGGTAAAGAGAAGGAGTGGATAGACATAGGGAATGTCAGGAGAAAGGTGACAGATGAGTAAGGATAGCGAGGATGAGGGTCGGGCAGATGGGAAGAGTGCTTGATAGAATGAGAGCCGGTTAGTGTGTTAGGAGGTGTGTATTGACCTTACATTTAAACTCCTGGAGATTGTAGCCGTCGGGGAAGCAATCGTTTGGAAGAGAATTCCACAGTCGGGAAGTGCGAGGAAAGAAACTGTTGGAGTAGAAGTTACGGCTGCATTTTATCGGTTTCACTGTAAAAGGGTGGGATCTATTTGCTAATCTAGTATCTCGTGCAAATTCGTATTTAGTGGGCACCAGTGATCTAAGTTCATCGGAGCAGAAGCCGTGAAAGTATTTATAGAAGAGACACAGGGAAGCCACGTCTCGCCGGTGGGAGAGAGACTGCAGGCGTATTCTTTGCGTAAATAAAGATAAACTATAGAGGAGTCTAGATGATATAAGGTATTGCCGAGTGTAGTTCTTCTTAAACTATCTGATGTGGCGGACCAGTAGTTTTTTTTCTCAATGTGCCAGGTGACCGGCAAGCAAAGCAAGACAATCCAGCTGAGTAAGAATTGTGGGTGGGGACTGTGAACCCCGGAAGTTTTTTTTTTTTTTTTTTTTTTGAGATATGTACTATTTCAGGGACACTTTGAGACTATCTGTAATAAACATGAGGACATGATATCTTGTTCATTTTAAGGGCAGTCATCATTGACGTAACAAGTATTCCCAGTGAGCCATTGACCGGTACCATATTTGTGCTATTGTAATTTACTAAGCGCAGCTTAGATGTGGCACAAGGCCGAAAGTATGGGGCACCCAGTGAGTATCGAACTCACTACTTAATTCAATAGTGTTAGCGAGACAAGCTTGCTAACCATTACACCACCTCGAGGTGCCCTATTTGTGCTATTAGTTATGGCCACTGGTTTCGAGGGTATATATTTAAAAAAAAAAAAAAACAGAAAAAATATTTAAAGTTAATAATAATACTTCGTAAGCAATTTGAATTTAATAAAAGGCATTAATCTTCTAAAAAATAGACAAACAATGAAAATGTAAAAAAATAAAAAATAAAAAGCGAAAACGAGTCAAATATCCTGACAGTCTGTCGTGGCGTAGAGTATTACTATTAAATATACTTCTTTCTTTTCTGGAAATTCTCCGCGTAACGGCAGACGATGGCTCGCGTACCGGCGACAGTAGGCGTACCATATTTTGAGTAGCGCTGACCTAGTGAACGTGAGTGGGTAATGTTCTAATAATCGTTTCTAATTATTTATACATAATACGATCGACGTATTGTAGATTAAATTACACAAAAATGAAAATAGCACTGACGTCTCATTGTAACAGATATATTTGCGAAAATTACACAAAAAGATCATGAAATACTAAAGAGCGAATTTATTGAATAAAATCCCCATTAGCTTCAACCACGATCTCCAAACGATTTCAGTATCTCTTGCAACTCTTCTGGACGGTCTCCTTGTTTAATTTTGTGAATGTTGCTATAATCCTTGTCTTTAGCTCACCTTTGGTATCACAAGGAGTTTTGTTGTTCTCTCGCTCAGCTGTGCTCACATATAAAAATAAAGAGTTATTGTCTGGAAGGTCATGTAAGGAGTGATGTGTTTGCAGAAATTGTCGGACTGCAATGACCGGATTCTCCTGCTTGTGTGGCATGCAACAGAGTCTTGTTGCTAGACATTAGGTCTTTCAGGTGTCACCCTCAAGATTGCGTGCAGAACTAGTTCTTTAAGTCATTTGATGTAGACATTCATGTTGAGTATAAGGGGCGTAGGGAGAGATAACTTGAGGTATAACGTTGACATCACTAGTGATCACTCTAACCCGGCCATTCTCTATCTTCCGAACTCAAGTGGAATCATCACATAAAATCAATAGCTAAATCCACTGCTAGGAAGGTTGGGTGATTGTGTAGAGCCAGAGAATTTTTCTCTGTCTGAATCCATCTTGCACATATACAAATCAACAATCCGACCGTGCAAAGAATACTGTTGTCATATCTGGTCAGGTGCTCTTGCTGTTCGTCTCTGTGTTCTCGACAGGCCCCAAAGGAGAATCTTTAATGTGACTGGTCCGGAGCTAGCAGTTCGACTCCAGACACCTTTTCACCGGCGGGATGTGGTTTCGCTCTGATCTACAAATATTTACATGGCTTCTGCTCTGACGAACTTAGGTCACTGGTGCTCACTCCACAAGAACATATACTGGCAACCAGACGGACAACAAATTCTTACTCTTTTACAGTTATGTAAAATGCAGCCGACAATTCTACTCAAGCAGCTTTTTTCTCTTGCGCCTCCCGCCTGTGAAATTCTCTTTCATATACTTGTTTCCTGACGACTACAGCCTCCAGGAATTTAAATGCAATGTCGATACCCATCCTATTAACTCCCGTCCTTTCTACATCACCCCGTGTATCTTTTTCTTTTTCTTTCTCTCTATATTCGCGACTGCCTTCACTCCTGTGTTCACATGATTCTCTTGCACTTTCTTTTTCACCCTCTGTAGCTGCTTCATGTTTGTCTTTACTCTCCTCCTGCCTAAAACTTTAACTTTCTTATTTACCCCCCTGCTTGGATTAAATGATTAAAAATAAATAAACACTTTCGAAATCACCATTAGACTCAACCAACTCTTTCCGAATTATGTCTACTGTCCTCAAAATAACACTCAAACACTCTGAAATGTTCGTATTAGAGCTGCATGCGCAAATGCAAACGGATCAAGTGTGTTGTATCCAAAATATCTGACGGAGTGATTTGCCTCATGCAGTTCTTTTTTCCCGCAACACGCTACCCAGCTGACCCTATTATGCTGTACAGTCAACAAAGTCGAAGATAAACAAAATTAAAAATATAAAATGGAAACATTTCAAATTTTGCAACGTTTATTTAATTTTATGTAATTATTTTTATATTTAATGTAATTACTTTTATATATTATCATTTATATATATTATTTTTTAATTGAATTATCATCTCATATTTTATTTTAATTTGATGAATTAATTATGCAAAGATTTTAAATAAAATGTTCTGAGTGAATTTAAGTTTTAATCTTTTAAGGTCGCATACATATATATATATGAAATGATTTGTTTGAACATTGTTTTTGATTGATACTCATATTTAAGCAGATATTCTTTTTTTTTAAATTAAACATTATTATATATTTATATCTACTGGCCTGAATGTTTACGATAAATTTTTATGACGAAAATGCGTGTCGAGAGAAGAAGCTGAAGGAGTAGAATTGTCGTCTGCATTTGGCTAACCTGACTGTGAATGTGTGGGACACAGTTGCCAGTATGTTTGCACGAGTAAACACCTGTTGAGGAGGCACCAGTGACTTAAGTTCGTCTGAGCAGAAGCCATGAAAGTATTTATAGAACAGACACACACACACACACACACACACACACACACACATACACACACACACACATATATATATATATACATATATCTATGTAAACATATATATATATATATATGTTAATGCAGGTTTCATTGAATAATATAGACAAGTTTTGTCTATTAATTTTGTGTAGGATCCGTTCATACCGTCTGATATACTTGATGGTGATGTCGTTGAAAGACAACAAAAAATCACAGTATTTGTTGAATTTTTTATCGGGTCTAAGCTTTCGGATCACATAAGCCATTATCAAAGAGTAAATATTAACACACAGTAAACATAGAACATTTAAGTTATTAACAATAAAGAGACTTGAATTGAAAATATATATATATATATATAGATATATATATATATATATATATATATATATACACACACATTTTGCCCACACATACACACATGCATATATATCCTCCACATACACACATGCATATATATCCTCCACACAAATAAAATAGACTACTATCGTCTGTCCGCGAACTGCCCGTTACAACCAACACTAATTTCATCTTTGATAATGGTTGATGTAAGCCGAAAGCTCAGAAAGGATTGAATCAAAACATATATCATTATTGTGATTTTATTAAGCATATCACACGCTATGAAAACAAATTACATAAAATAAATCGACAAAACTAGTCTATATTATTTAATGAAACACACACACACACACACACACACATATATATATATATATATATATGTATATATGCCCATCTATCTATCTGTATATATGTATTTGCCATCCACATACAAACCTGTTTCGCTGTATCACAGCTCATATATATATATATATATATATATATATATATACACAGAAACACACATTAATATATATAGTGTATCGAGGCAGCAGATACTGTTTTACACATATATTGTTAAATATAACAGACAATGAATTTCTATTATGTTTAATAATGAGCCGTTCTAAACATCGTATTTTCCTTTTTTGTTTCAGGTGTAACCTCTCTGAAGATGACTTATGTGAGCCGAAATATTCACATTTTAGACAATTTTTTCTTTATTTTTAGCTGAAATTAAATCCAAATTACGATGTTTAGAACGGCTCTTGATTAAACATAATAAACATTTATTGTCTGTTAAATTTATATATATATATATATATATATATATATATATAAACAGCAAGGAAATCTTGTTTCAATTTCACAATCTTTTTCAGAGATTCTTTAGAGACGAATGATATAAAAATCTAAGAGACAGCATGTGGATTGAGGTATTGTTGTCAGTTGTGGTTAAGCAGTGGGTGAATATTAAACTTAGAAGATGAAACCTGTGTCTGTGTGTGCCAACGAGTAATAAAAATATTAGATGTTTATTATAATGTAAATTTATGTAAGCGAAAATAAGTGTCAAGCGTCAAGTGCGTGTATATGTTGTTAACGCTAGTATGTGAGTGACAGTTCAAACTACGTAACAAGTATTGTATACACGTGATGGAACGGTTTTCTTTATTAAAATAAAATGAGAGAATCAGTTATGAATTAATTTGTTGAAAGAAATCACGTGTGAATATGTGCGTTTTTGAGTTAGTAAAATTAATATGCGAAATGTAGTACACACGTGTCAAGAAATAGAACGATTTTCTACTCTAAATAACATGTGAGAATCATGTATAATGAATGTATGTGTGTAAAAGAATCGTGTATGAATGCGTGCGTATATGAGTCTGGAATCGTAAAAACGAAATATATTTACGTTTAAAATTCTAGTGAAAATAATGTATAAAAGTATTAAGTGTAATTTTTATAAATAAATAAATAAATTTTAGAAAAAATATGTTAACAGTTAGAATCCAATACAATAATAACATAAGTAAATATCTATGTATTAAAATTATTACAATAACATAATTAAGTAATTTTGGAAACAAAGAAGAAAGTGCTCGATTGCTATGTGATGTCTATCCTTCTGTCTGACACTGAAGGTAGGACGATCTTCTCAAGGATAAAAGAGAGGCTTGAGGCAGTAGACATGTGGTTTTACAGAAGGATGCTGAGGATACCATGGACTGAGCACGTGACTAACGGCGAGATGTTGGAGAAGATGGAAACGGGAAAGCTCACACTTAATAAAAACAAAATTCTTCCATCATAATGTTCATATTATTATTAAGAGTGTTACAAGGCACTTTGTTAATTTTTTATCCCGTTGGAGAACAAGTGACAACACGTCTCTCCAAGCTTGTTGCTATGCAAGCTGTCTGAACGATGATTGGTCAACGTTAATTTATAGCGAGTATATCTTCTTATTTATTCTTTTTCTAGTTGAAGTAGGATTCCGTTATAGTGAAGGATAATTGTATACCATTCAAGTTAACGGAATTTGGACTTGTGGGAATATAGACCACTATAATTCATAAAATGATTATAAAATCAAGAAAGGCAATTTGAGTATAAAAAACATTTATATATACACATTTCAATTAATGTTTTACAATTAAAATAATACTTGAATATAAGTCCAACGGAGGTTAGAATATTCATGGAAAATAATATTATGCTGAAAAAGATAAAAGGTTTAAGAATGTGGAAGCGGAGGTATATGATTGAATGTTCATTTTGAAGTAACCGCTACTAAGTCAGTATGTCAGTAAGTTGTGAGGAATGTCTTTGAAGAGGTCAATAAGTACTTTCGATTAATGTCTTTGAAGTCAATAAGTACTTTTGAGACAGGGAGAAAGAAAGAGGTCAGCATAGTAGCCGCTCGACTTAAGTCAAGGGGATATTAATTACACTATTCTCCTCTCGTTTTCCCGTGTGTCTAACGATGCTTTGTCTCCGCTTTTTATATCTGCCTTTTGGATCCGAAGCTTGTTTTTGAATTTCCTACTTGAATTTGATTCTGGGCTTCCTATTGGCTGGTAAATGAACTTCGCGTAGGCTAGCGAAATGGAAATTTGATATTTGGTTAATTTTTATTTTTCAACCGGAATATCTGCGCGAACTCGGATGCGCGCATCGAGTTTTATTCATTGTCTTTCTGGTCGGCATAGAGCCAATATCCAGTCTAGCTTTTCCTCGGTCGGTATCACCACAAATTTTCCATTTTCTTAGAACCAGGTTTTCCTAGAATTTGATAGTTCGCGCACAATCAGCATCTCGCATTTGACGCAAGGCCAGCGAGGATAAAAAGAAAAACGCGTCTGAATACACCAGTTCAAACTTTAGTTGGAAAAAGAACATTATTTGAAACCTGGAATGGAAATGAACTTCAGTTTGGAAATGTAAATCCGTCAGTTACAAAGATTCGGTTACATCCAAGACTTCAGCAACCCATAGTGAAAAACATTATTGAATAAAATATTTTCACTATCATCTAATTTTGAAATCTCAAGCTAAGCATAAACCTTTTCATTTTCATTCAAAGGTAGAGAACTCTCTCGATATATTTTTCAAGATATTTATCTTGACTTTTATTTCGTAATTAATATCACATTTGAACATTCCCACATGCATACCTTTGATATGCTGTTGTTCATTTGTTAAATGATTAAGTTTTGTCAGTCAATTTTTCATCTTAATTCTTACTTCATTAATGCAAAATTACAAACCGTTTTTGTAGGAACAATATTACACGCAGCCAATTTAACCAGTAATCTTTTGATTATCTACAACACATTGTTAATCCCGACACCTCCGCAACAGATTGGTGCCCCCAACGTTCAAGAATACAGACTGGAGACCCCGACGTGTAAGAAGTAATACAAATTGGAGACTCCACCGTTTACAAATTGGCCCCCACGTCGTTTAAGAAATAATAAAAATCGACGACCCGAGCGGTTTAAAAAATACACTCAAAATGTAAAATCCAATCTAAAACAACTAAACAACAAATGGCGATCTCCATGTTTTTTTTGTTTTTTTTTTTACTCAAAGCACAATTATTTGCTGGATGACACACAAATTGCAAGCAGGCTAACATCATTGACCGACCGCGTCGTGTCCAACATAAAAAAAAAAAACAATTTTCTTTCCAACTCACAATTCATAAGTAAAATGACCACCGTTCCAACCCATGTAACAGAAGTAAAACTAAGTCTTTCTATCTACAACAGCAACGTGCAAATCTGGTTTGCGCAACCTAAAGCAATCTTTACTGCAAAATAGATTGTTTCCAGGCTGCATGTATGCGTACGTGGTCAAAAAACTTCCCACGGACCTAGCAATTGAGATCGCGGATCTCCTAACAGATGTGCCTTCGAGTAAACCATACGCATATGTGAAATTAGTCAACATATATGGTGGAAAGGTCAGAAAGTTAAGAAATTATTTCATACTAAATTCCATGCGATAAATAAGTCATACTTGTATAAATCTGATCAATTTAATATTACATTTGCTAATTTTTAAAAAAATAATATGTCAAAGAAGTATAGTTTATTTTTGCAAGGTTTTAACACCGAGAATTAACATTTGTTTACAAATGTGTAGATCGCTCAAAAATGGCCGAAAGATTGGAAAATAAAATCAAAAGTTCAAAACTTTAAATTCAAATAAATACAAGTTCTGGTTGAAATATACGAAAGTAGTTTGCTTACTGTGAACAGTAAATTTAATCATTTCGCTTTCAATTAAAACCGAAAAAAATGTTTGAAGAATAAGTTTTGGTTTTTCAAAATTCAATTTAAAAGTTAGTTATCAAAAATGAATAGACCTACCTTATATATATATATATTAATCGTTTCACCCCATTCAAGGCGGTAACGCCACTGATGCGCAGGAGGCGATATAAGAGTAAAAGATTATATTGAAGAAGAATAAAAAGAAAGATAAACCAGTAACAGGGGGTGTCAGAGAAAGGAGCAAGAGAATAATCGGAATGTAGGTGTGATGACAGTTTCAACGGTAGAGAAGAAGAAAATAATATACAGGGTAATGTAGAAAGAACTAGAGTTAAGTGGTTAAAAGATGGGTATTGACATTGCATTTAAATTCCTGGAGGTTGTAGCTGCCAGGAAAACAAGAATATGGAAAAAAGTATATATATACTCATTTGTAAACCTAATAACTTGTTTACAAATGGAAAATATCCCAAAGTTCTACAATATAACTGAATTGAACACTTTTTAATACAAATGTGCACTGGCCTGACCCTATTGTGACAAAAATCTAAGTATTAAACAATATATATATATATATATATATATATATATATATATATATATATATATATATGTATGTATGTATGTATATATATTACGGAAATTAAGGTAGGTTAACGAAACTTGGTTATAAACAACCGACAATTTGAAACGATTTGTTTGAACATTATTTTTGATAGTAAGGTTTGTAGAAATAAATATAATATTGTTTGATTGTAAACAGAATATCTGCTTAAATACAAGTATCGATCAAAAATAATGTTCAAACAAATCATTTCAAATTGTCGTTTATTTATAACCAAGTTTCGTTAATCTTCCTTAATTTCCGTAACATGTTTAAATTTGTTGACATTACGATACACTTTAGAGCAGAGATGGTTATTACGATGAATTCGAAAAATTGTGTTATAGGCTTAATTTGACTTCCTTTAGACCGATCGTCATTCGTGGTCGAGAGGTCTAAGACGCGCCAGATCACATGGGCGCAGGTTCGATTACTTTCGAATGAAACACATTTTCGTAACAAATATACAAATATTTATCGTAAATAATCGGGCCGGTAGAAATAAATATATAATAATGTTTGATTACAAACAGAATATTTCTTTAAATACGAGTATCGATTCAAAAATAATGTTGAAACAAATCATTTATACATATATGTATATAAAAAAACTAGACGAAAAGCTTGACGAAGCCAATTTTATAATTTTTTCACTTACAATTCTATCTAAAGGTAAAATATAAAAATAGACGTTAATTGCTAACCTTTTTTTTTTGTGACGTAAATTTCTTAATTCCTGCCCTTCATTTTTTATTCCTTTTTATTTCATTTTGAACATGTGGTAGTTGCCGATTAGATGGGGAATCTCTCTTAGGGATTTCATGTTGAAATGATTATTCAACTTTTTTGAACATCGAAATTTATTTTATTTTATAATTAGCTCTGTAATTTTAATTACATTGAGCTCTCCACCTGTATCATTTTTTAATATTAAAATTTTAATATTAATTAGGATCAGGTTTTTGGGATTTACCTTCCAACTTTTCCGTTTGGATTAAAGTTGAAAAAGAACTTGAAGCAAAACAAATGTGGCTCTACAGAAGGATGCTGAGAATACCATGAACGGAAAATGTTAGCAAAGGCGAAATGTCAGATAATATTGGGAGTATATTGTGCTTAAAAACAGTAAGATGCAGTTGAATTTCCTTGGCCGCGGAATCAAGAAAGAGCGCCTGGAAAATGTTACTCACAAGAGAGATTGGAGGCAAGAGGAGCAAGAAAACATCAACGCATACACTGACGATCTTACGTGATGGCAGAGCAGAGCTTAGGGGTGTTTCAAAAAAGACAACATTTTTTAAGAGCAACTAAAGACAGGAAATTGCGAAGAGCCATGATGGCCAACGTTCAGAACGTCTACAGCACATGCTCAAATGAAAATTAGTATAACGGAAGATACAATTTTTCCCATCCAATAAATTTGAGAGTGGTAATCTTCGAAAAGTTTTAGAATTCTTCACTTTTTTTCAATATGAATACAAAACATAGCTTAGCTAAAGTTGTTCAGTGTAACATCTAAAATTTTTGAAATTTTGAAATTTTTGAAATTTTGGCTAAAATTTTTGAAACAATCCTCGACGATGTTTGGATGATATAATCCAAATAAGTTTAAAATTGTGCCAATGTTTTTATTTATCCGCTTCTTAAAATGAAAGCCTTTAATTTAACTAACTTCTTCCCCATGGCTGTACAATTCGAACGGAACAGTAGGTTACTGGTAACGGTTATAAGTCATGGATGTGTCCTAAAGATTACTTCACACTTCCTGCTGATTGTCTGTAATTACTGGTCAATTATCCATCCGCTCGCTGTCATGCAAATTATTGACATTTTCTGCATGTTGAACCTAATGCCTTACCACTTACTGACGGTATCACAGCACTGAGGCAGCAAGCGGTCATTTAAACAATTTCAGAAGTTAATTACTTTCTTTATTCGCCTGGCGAGTGGTGAAATATTTTAATTTAATTATTTATTATGCATAGTTAACTAAGTTAACGAATCAGCAATTTGCGAGAAAGCCAGATTTCCTAGTAAAACAAAAAAGTGTTGCTCTTTCAAAAATTCTTTAATGAAGTTTTTGCCTTAGTAAAAACATTCAAATACATGGGAGGTGTTTTGATAGAGGATGGAAAATGAGACATGGAGATTCAAAGACGCATAGGCATGTCCAAAGACACATTTCAGAAGCTAACCAGAGTACTGAAGGACAGGAAAATCTCATTTGAAACAAAGTGTGCTGGATTGCTATGTGATATCTGTCTTTCTGTATGGAAGTGAATGCTGGACAATCTCATCAAAGATGAAAGAGAGGCTAGAGGCAGCAAAAATTTAGTTTTACAGAAGGATACTGAGGATACCACGGACAGAGAACGTGTGCAACGATGAGGTGTTGGAAAGGATGCAAACGAAAAAAAAAATGATAATAAATATCAGAAAGAGACAAATGAGGATCCTGGGATACGTAATGATGAAAGAGGGCCTAAAGAAATTGATACTCACAGGTAGGATAAATAGAAGAAGAGACAGGGTAGAGCAACGCGAGACGTACTTGTTAGGTCTGAGCAAATGATTGACGGAGCGGGGCTTGGAAGAGATACCAAGAGAAAAATTACTGAGCGCGATGACAGAGCCAAGTGGGACACGGCACAAGAAGAAGAAGAAGAAGAAAGCAGAGTGCCTAGAACAAAGACTGGAGAAGAGAAATTCTCTCGCTCATTGTAATTTCTTTGTCACTGATATTTACTTGAGCGATACAATGAACCGACAGTTTTTCAGGATCTTTAACGAGAGATTTTACATATGAGTTCCACTTGAGGCTTGAGGCGATCTTCAATTTCAACAGACTTTCAAGACTAGGAGCGTCCCCGGGAGAACACCAATCCATAACGAGAGGCAAATGTTAAGCATAGCATTATTTACAATAGATGAGCAATCCTCAAGTTGATAAGTGAGTTATCGCACTAAGTTTAAATAATAACAACACTTAGACCCTAAAATTAACATGATACATATTTTTATTATCATTTCGCCCCAAGCAAGGCATTTTACTGCCACTGTTTTGCAGATGTTGCATAGGAGGATAGTTATAAGAAAGAGTGACAGGTTATGGGGGTGTCAGCAAGTAGGTAAGAGAAGGATGAGAACACTGACTATCTATATGTCTATCTATCTCAGTTTTTCCATATCTATCTATCTATCTATCTATCTATCTATCTATCTATCTATCTATTTATCTATCTATCTCGGACTTTTCATATCTACCTATGTTTTTTTTATAATCATATCACCCCAAGCAAGACATTTTTACTGCCACTGTTTTGCAGGGGTTACAGAGGAAGAAAGTTATGAGAAAAAGTGACAGGTTATAGGGGGTGTCAGAAAGTGGGTAAGAAAAGCAGGAGAATACTGATGAGAGTGGAGTGGACGGAGAAAGGAACATAAGAGAGGGGATGCAAGTTAGTGAGATAGGAGATGACTTTTGACTTTACATTTAAATTCTTTAAGATTGCAGCTGTCGGGGAAGCAAGTAAATAAAAAAGAATTCCACAGACGGGAAGTGCGAGAAAAGAAGCTGATGGAGTAGAATTTGCGTTTACATTTTATTGGTATCACAGTAAAAGCGTGAATATATGTTAAATATATATGAACATAAGCATATTCAGTAACTTTAAATTACTTGATTGATACTGGTTTTATTGTGAAAATCATAATATTATATTAGTATCAGTCAATCAGTTAAGTGGCATGCGTGATTCGCCCTTCGGCGATCATGTCTCGAAAGAGACATGACTGACTGGGCAGAAGATTATTCCGCAGTAGGTTGCCATTACTTTCTGCGGTAGGTTGGTTGCCAGCCAAGGCTATAGAACCCAATCTGTCCTGCTATTTAACCCATAACTGGATATAAGAGAGACGGATTAATACCTTTCTCAAGGGTATTTGTGCGTAAGTGAATGCAATGGATTCAACTCGAATTCGAACTCGGCTCCCCGATTTCTCGTTCCGAGCTGAAAGAATTTAAATGTAAAGTCAATGGTCATCTCCTATCTCATAACGTGCATTTTCTCTCTCATGCTCACAAACCTATTAGTATTCTAATCCTTCTCTCTAACTTTCTTTCTATGTAACCCCCTGCACAACAGTAGCAGTATAATGCTTTGTTTGATGCGATGCGATTTTTAAAAAATATCAACTGCACCAAAACGCACATCCGATATTGGTATAATTTACTGTTTTTCAAAATTACAGAGCTAATATAAAATATAATATAACTAATATAATATATATATACGAACTAAATCTAAAAGTGAGCCAGAATCCCTTGTTTCCTGCTTAGGATGCGGTTGCCGGTTTTCTCTTCTCACTATATTTTTTTTTCAATTGGAGTAGATAGACTAAACTATCGCCCGGTTCAAACTCCACCCACGTCTATTGAACAGGTGAAGAGGCTCATCCATTGTTTCCTGTTAGGATGCGGTTTCCGGTTTTCTCTTCTCACTATTTTTGTTTCAATTGGAGTAGATAAACTAAACTATCGCCCGGTTCAAACTCCACCCACGTCTATTGAACAGGTGAAGAGGCTCATCCCTTGTTTCCTGTTTAGGATGCGGTTTCCGGTTTTCTCTTTTCCAATCTTTTCACACCTATGTAGCCCCCTGCATATCAGTAGTGTTACCGCCTTGCTCGGGGTGATATGATAAAAAAAAAATGTCACTGTTTTAGATTTTTGCTTTTGGTTTAGTTTTACTGCAGTTACTGAAAAAGTCGAAAACTTTGATTTACACAAATTGTACTGAGAAAGAGACAATCACAGACAAGATGTTTCGGATCAACATTCATCCATTATTAACATTGATTGATTTGACGATAATGGGATAGATTTGAGATAATGGAATTGTGGCGGCTTTTCTTATCAACCAATTATATCTCTGTTTTCTTTTCTTTTCTTTCGATACAGCTTTGATTCAGTGCTAATTTATAAAGGAAGTGGTCGTGCCTAGTTAGAGGCTAGAAGATGAATGTTTATCCTTGTGAAATCAGTGAACACGGATCAAATTCAAACTGAGCCTATACTAATATCGCCTTGAGAAAAGCATGCGTCAACATCCCCACGATTTCATAATTTATCTCATTCTCGATTATTAAATCTTGTTCGATGGAGAATGGAATGTGTGCAGTTAATATCAATTCTGATATTTTTTAATCAATTCACCCTAAGCAAGGCGACAAATGCAGTAGGACGGAAGGGCCTAATGGGATTGAAATGGAAAAAAACTTAGAAAATGAAAATTCGATTCTAATCAGGGAAAAAAGGGATAAACCTGCCGTCTTTTTGAACAAACTATAGAGGAATAATAGGAAAACTCTTAATAATATTATTGACGGAGCGGGGCTTGGAAGAGATACCAAGAGAAAAATTACTTTTAACGAAACTTGGTTATAAGCAGCTGACAATTTGAAATGAATTGTTTGAACATTATTTTAATCGATACTCATATTTAAGTAGATATTCTAGTTTTAATGAAACAGTATTATATATTTATATCTACCGGCCTGGATTCGGCAGGATTCGAACCTGCGACCCCTATATATATAGAGGAAGCTACCATTTGATCTGGTAACGTCTTAGACCTCTCAACCACGAATAGCCTCCAGTCTCCAGACGTGAAGAAATAAAGCGCATAATTAACAAAAGCAGGAATAAATCTACACCTGGCCCGAACGGAATACCATTCCTTCTATACAAAAAATGTCCTACACTTCTTAAATGGTTACATACTAAGTTAAAGTTAGCATGTAAAAATTAACATATCAGCCAACAGTGAATGATAGCTGATGGAGTGTACATACCCAAAGAAAAGGATTCCAAGGACATCAGTCAATTTCGGCCAATTTCGCTTCTCAATGTAGAAGGAAAGATAATTGTCGCAGTTTTGGCATCGAGGTTGACCAAATACCTTCTTGATAACGAGTTTATCGATACCTCAGTACAGAAGGGTGGTGTTCCAGGAATAGCTGGTTGCTTAGAGCAAGGAAACATGATCTGTGAGGCCATTCAAAAAGCAAAGAGCAAAAGAAAAGATTTGGATGTCATTTGGTTGGACCTAGCTAATGCCTACGGATCAGTACCTCACCAAATGATACATTTATCATTACAAATGTACCATATTCCTGAGGAAATATCTAGGATGATGATAGGAACTTATTTCGATGGTTTCCTCATGCGTTTCACTGCAAAAGACTTTACGACTAAGTGGAATAGACTTGAGGTTGGAATTGCAATGGGATATACAGTGTCACCAATACTTTTCGTTCTAGCAATGCAGCTGATTCTCAAAGCGATAAACAACAAGGCCGATGTTGTTGAACCTGGTGGAGAGTGTCAAATGCCACCAGTGAAGGCGTTCATGCATGACACTACAATCCTCTCATCCAAAGTAAATTCAACTCACAAGATATTAAGTTTGATAGACGACCTAATAAGGTGGTGTAGAATGAAATTTAAACCAAAGTCCAGAAGTCTTAGGAAAGGAAAATTGAATAAAAACATGAATTTTGCATTAGGTGGTCAAAGAATCCGTACTGTATCAGAAAAAGCAGTGAAAAGTTTAGGTCGGTGGTACGATCAATTGTTAAGAGATACCAACCAAGTAAAAGAAACATCCAGATCATTGCAAGAAGATCTCCATAAGATAGATCTTTGTCCTCTAAAAGGAAAATACAAGGTATGGTGCTTAGACCATGTACTCATTCCAATGCTACTATGGCCCCTACTTGTATACGAATTTAGAATGAGTAAAATTGAGTCCATGGAAAGAAAAGTAAACAAATATATCCGGAAATGGTTGGGTTTGCCTCCAGGTTTGTCTGATATTGCATTGTACTGCAGACAGGCGAAGTTAAAGTTACCGTTTAAATCGATTGTGGGGGAGTATAAATCCGGAAAAATTAGACTTCAAATGATGTTGGATGACTCCAAGGATACAGCAATAACAGTATTAAATCCTACATTAAAAACAGGCAGAAAGTGGAAGGGCAATCTAGCTTTCAAAGAAGTCATCGGATATACTCAAGCAGGAAAACAAGGGTTAGGACTAAATGAAAGGCAATGGTGGTCACAAACGTCTGGTAAAGATCGCCGAGACATGGTCATCCAAAATGTAAGGAACGAAGAAGATAATAAAAGACTCGTAAAAGGAGTTCAACAATCCCAACAAGGCCAATGGACAAAGTGAGAGGAGGCTCTGCAGAAATCTATTACTCGGAAGGACATTTGGCAGATAGCCCCACTCAGGTTGAGTTTTTTAATACGTTCCACATATGACCTGCTACCATCTAAGAACAATCTTGTTAAATGGAAGAAAGAGAGTGATCCGACTTGTCCCCTGTGCAAGGAAAATCCAGAAACATTAGAGCATGTTCTTAGTTCCTGTAAAACAGCCCTTGGCAATGGAAGATATACATGCAGGCATAATAGTGTTTTGGATGAGTTGGTCAGAATTATAAAGAAATATATGAAGGCTTAGTCATCTAAGTCAACCCAGAAATTTGTTGCAGAGGGAAAAAGGTATGGCGGTTCTAAGCAAACAAGCAAATATCAAGCTATACCCGGAAACAGTCTCCTTAGTTCTGGTGGCATTTGGGAGGTATCTGCAAACCTTCCTGGTTGGCGTAATGTTACCCCAAAATAATATCAAGTTAAGGTCTGCGACCAGATATTGTTCTTCTGTCAAGGGTGAATTACAAAATCATCATGGTTGAATTAAAAGTACCATATGAAAGCAGGATGGAACAAAGCCACAACGAAAATCTAAAATCAGAGCTAATAATGGAGGGGTATAATATAAGTGTTAGAGCAGTGGAAATTGGAGCAAGGGGTTTCGTTGCAGCCACTCTGTACCAGTTTCTGGGTCAAATTGGAATCAAAAGACCTTAATAGGACCAAAAGTATGAAATCACTGAAAATAGTTCTATGTGGATATGGAAGAAAAGAAATATTCCGTGGAGTGTTTCTGCGAACATGACGGCATGACATGATTCATCGTGAGTGCGTAATGAGGTTCACATTGCATTCTCGGAACGCAAGGTTTGCCGTTTCTCGTAAAGTAATTTCGCCGTTAGACATTTGAACAAGTATAACTACACATGTATTTTGTTATAATGGGGCCTCACATCAGTGAGGGGGGGGCGGTGTGCAAGTGAAACCGTTGAGAGGAAAGCTCCGAAAAGGTGCACATTCTCTCCTGATGACCCCAATTAAAATATAAATTCAAAAGGACAAAAGTTCAGTGAAGTCATATGCCGTAGAGAAGCTCAGTGGAAATGTTATTGGTATGAGGAGCATTTTATATTCAGCTCGCTTCAGGTGAATGTCAATTACTTTCCAGTAATTTCCTTATATATATATATATATATATATATGTGTGTGTGTGTGTGTGTGTGTGTGTGTGTGTGTGTGTGTGTTAGAAATCTTGTTAGGAAAATATTTTTTTAACAAGATTTCTCGAATATTCATGCCAGTAGATGTAAAGATATATACGGTTTATTTATTAAAAAAATAAAATAAAATAAAATAACAGAGTATCTGCTCAAAAACGAGCATCCATTAAAAATATTGTTTAAATAAATGAATTAGAAATATGTTGAGTTAATCTATTTCGTAACGGATTTCATGAAAATGTTGTAAATACATTTTTTGTATATATCAGGATACGAAAGAAGAACATATATGAATATAAAAATCGGGATGATGTGTGTTTAAAAGTATAACTCGGACATTGACTGTTAGCAGTCGAGCGTTTAAGACGCGTCAGATTTATTGACGGTTTCCTCTAGGGTAAGCAGTTTCGAATCCTGTGGGAGGACGCATATTTTCCAAACAAGATTTCTCGATTATTCAGGCCGGTAGATCGAAACAAATATACTGTTTAATTATAAAAAACAGAGCATCTACTCAAAATTAAATACAATATTTAAACAAATAAATTTAAAATATGTCGTAACGGAGTTCGTAAATATTTCGTAAAAATTTCGTAAACATAATAGACATTCATTGTCTATTATATTTAACAGTATATGTTTAGAGAATTATCTACTGAATTGATACACTATATATATATATATATATATATATATGTGTGTGTGTGTGTGTGTGTAAAAATTAAGAGAGACACATTATTCCATGGTTAAGCGGGTTTGTGGTCCGATTTCATATGAACCATCATCAGCTGATGTTGGTTCGCCTGAAATCGGCCCATATTTCCGCTTAACCATGGAATAACGTGTTTGACTTAATTTTTACATAGATTTGCATTATATTATATGCATTTATATACATATATATTTTTACATAGATTTGCATTATATTATAAGTATTTATATACATATATATTTAGAGCTCTCCTAGTTAGTTATCCTACTCCTTTTATGTACAGGATACTCCTTTGAATTCTTCTATATCTACACCGCATGTTTATATATATATATATATATATATATATATATATATATATGCAGAAAAGTAAAACTTATCCTAGACGCTGCGTTTCGTCTGAGAAAAGACTTTATCAAGGATAATGCAAAGATCATTTTGTAATAATTATGTAGAGTCAATAATACTATAGTTACAAAAAGTGTTTTGTTTATACGCATAAAAGGAAATTTAAAATCTTTTAAAGGTATTGCTGTTTGAGGAATTGTACTAATCCTTTCAATTTATGATTAGTAAATATCGTTTGACTTAATAAAAACATCACCGAAATGGTACAAAATAATACAAAAAATTTAAAACATTTAAATCTTTAGATATTTGTCTTAGTAGTTTTTTTAAAATGGAAATAAGTTTTGCAAATATTAATTACTAGCAGTATAGCCCGGCGTTGCTCGGGTTTACTGAAAGCTTTAAAACTAATCCATGGTCCTGGAGCTCAGACACTTTGGACGTTGGCAAGAAAGACTAAAAAGCAATAGTTGTTTCCAATTCAAGCGAAACCGTAGACTGAAAGAAAAATGAATGAAAGTAAGTCAGATTTAGATTTCCTGGTATCGTTATCAAATTTTCGGCACTATTGTAAGAACTGCAACCTTGAAACTTCTGAATATCGTTTCTTATGTCTTTGTCGATGAGTGTATCAAATTTGATTAAAATCGGACCACTCCTTCTATAACCCGATTTTTTCGATTACCGATTTTCGATATTTATCGGGGGTACTTCGACACAAAACCGAGCTAAGAACACTCGCAGACGCTTATAGTACAACTGTGTGAATTTTCAAGAAAATCGGTACAGCCGTTTCGGAATCTATAGTTAACGGACACACACACACACGCAGACACAAACACATACACAGAGACAATGTTCCATTTATAAATAAGTTTAGATTCATAGGAAAGTAGGTTTTCTTTAGACAATAATGTACATAATATATCTTATATATTAAGCCAATTAAAAGCTTCTCTACTTAAATAATGTCTAAATTCTAATTATGCTATTCAGAGTTAATTTTTGGGCTATTTGTTATTATGGTAGGCTCCTTTATTAGTGAATATATAGAGCTACCTAATATATATATATATATATATATATATATATATATATATATATATTACCGCAATTCACACCTCTGAAGATGACCTCTGAAAGAGATTGAAAGTACTTGGGGACATCGAGAAATGCATAATAAATCATCTGTCAAAGTTACAGCTCACTTCTTATATTTTCAATTATAATACGCAAAAGATTATCATTAGTATGAACGGATTTTATTAAAAATAAGCAGACACAATGTTTTTCATTTATTTAATCAGATATATATATATATATAAGGAGTTAATCGGTTTTATTTTGACATTATTTTTTGAATGCTTTAAATATTATCATTAATAGATACCCTTACTTGAGTAGACATACTTATTCTTGCTTAAACCAAAATTTGCACTGTTGATAAAAGCACAAAGTACCCTATTCAAATACTTTTATCCATTAAATGTAATGTGTAAGCAATAAGATCACGCACACACTCTCACAGACATTATACACACACACACACACACACACACACACACACACACACACACACACACACACACACACACACATTAATGTATACTTTAGCATCACACTTTCTTTAAAACATCGTTCATTGAAAATGGCCGACAAGTAAGATTTAATTGATTTTTTATTATGTTTTTGAAGCATCCTAAGATTTTTCCGTTTTTAGAGATAAATGTAAAAATTGTCCATAACTTTTATCGCCTCAAACTATATAAATATGTGTGTGTGTTTGTGTCTATGTGTGTGTGTGTGTGGGTGTGTGTTGTGTGTGTAATACGGTCATGAATTTTTATAATCGTATATCGCTGTTATAAATCGATAAACTTTTTTTTTTACAAAAGTAATGAAAAAGGCATTATTTTGTTTTAGTTCTAACAAAAGGTCACCTAAACCGAAAATTCAATTTTGCTATCAGGGCAAAATTAAAAATATTTCAGAAGCTTTATTTTTAATTAGCAAATGTTGTAATAAGATATTCCTAATATATTTTTAAAGCATTCAAACATAAAAAAATAAACTACAATTACAAGTTTGCAGAAGGTATATTTTTCAATTAGCTAATGACGTAATTGAATAGTACTTACGTGTTTTTATTGCATTTAAGTGTTTATAGCTTTGGAATTAAACATAGAATTACATTAAAAATTGTAGACTTGCAGATACATTTAGAAACTGTTCTGACCAGTGAATGGTTTAAGAAATAAAAAAACGTGTTATAGAAATATGGTATATTTAACATTAAATGCAACAGAAGAGTATTACACGAATATTCCGTGTGTCGGTTGTCCAGCGTTCATTCAATGCGACTGTCGGTATTTACTTTTGCCCCCATCATGCAAAAGATACGACACAAGATAAGTATTTAATTGGCTTTATCCGTAGTGCCGGAGAAAAATTCCCAAACCCCCTCGGCACTTCCCCTTTTGGGGACGCCTCAGACGTCGGACAATAACCTCAGCCCCTTACCCAAAGGATAGGTAAAGATTGTGGGGATTGCCCCCTGGGGTTTGGCTCTCTTTAGTCCAATTTTCTTTCAGTTGCATGTCCGTCATCGGGCAGACATACAACCAAGCCGTACTCTGCCCGAGGCCAGAGACGCAACTGAAATAATTTCTAATGCTCCCCTAAGGCCTCCTCTCCTACTTTTTTTGTGTGATGTAAAAATTCCATTCAATGAATTATATTTTCTTTGTTTCACAGATTCATCGTAGGTCTTCAATACTGTCTCCAGTTTTGCATGTATTACATGAATTGAAAAATTTGAGAAGTTTAATTTTTTCTTTTTTTTTGGTATAAACTTGTTAATTATTTCTTTAGTGATTTCCTTCATAGATTTTTATTTCTTTCTTTTTTCGAAAGAATAGCGAACTACAATCTGGATTTTTAGTTTCGTCCTGATTTTGCTTTCTAGTAATTGTTCTTCTAGGGAAAAAATCCTTCTTATTATGTGATTCTTGAAATCTTATGAGATACACCGTCATGATCTTCTTGTTTCTATCAATGGATGATGAACCTTTTTCTGAAACAATAAGGCTAAAAATGAATACTTGGAGATTTTTTTGAAAATCAATCAGTGTTGCTCAATCAGGAAGATTATGTACTTGGAAACAAAAAATTTTGATCACAGATACAATACATCTTTTACCATTCGTCTTATCTAAATAACAACCCGAAAAGAAAGTTTAGAAGGCGTCAGAAATTTCTAGAAGGATTTAAAATATTCTAGAAGGTTAAAGATAGTCCTATAAGTTTCCATAAATTTCTAAAAGAAAACATAAAGTCTTACAAGTTTCCAGAAATATCTGGAAGATTCCAAAAAGTCTGAATACTTATATTATATATATATATATAAATATGGTTTTAGAAATTTTGTGTTGGAGTGACAGTTTTTAAGAAATAAACAGTATTAAACACTTTTTCTTAATTTTCGAACAAAAGTTCATCCATTACAGGAAATCAATTTTTCTACAATTTAAAAAAACATAAATCTTATATATATATATATATATATATATATATATATGTGTGTGTGTGTGTGTGTGTGTGTGTGTGTGTTTTCCGTTTTTAAAGAGTTATTATGCGACCTAGGTTAGTACTTTGTGATGTCCTCAGGTGATTTGCAATAACTGATTTTTACCGTCTTTTATTTCTTTTAAGAATGCTCACGTAACGTGGAATTTTTTCAAAATAAGAATTGTACCGTTTTCATCCATGGTTGTATGACCCTAATAATTATTTTATGGTATAGTTACACTTAGTCTTAATTTCTGTTCTTTCATTCAGTAATTCATTTTGTTTGGGAATAATATAATAGCTAATATTTCTTCCTGGCACAGTCTACATATTTTTTCACCGTTGTAAGGCTTGGCAGTTTTCACTATACTCCACCTTATGTCTGGGTCTTTTCCATATTTTAATTTCAATTTCCACATGTGGCTAGCCAATTTTGTACAATTTTTAAAGTTTTCTAGTTTAAATATAGACCTGCGATTAAACCATCTGGTCTTAAATGTATATTTGTTTGATCCCAAATATGTTTTATTTTGACCATTTAAGTCATGTACTTTTGATTTGTAAATGACTTCTTTTATATTACAAATTCCTTGAAGTGGGCAATTATTTTTTGTCCCTGTAGTTACATTCCTTATTAGTAATCTTTTTCCTTACGATGCTATTTAAATTTCTTGACTCGCTTCTTTTGTATGCAAACTTCCTGTGTATGGAAATGGTTTTGAGTAAACTTCCGGTAATGTGATTTTTTGTACCATATTTGAAAAAAAAAAATTGTTTTTTGATTGTTGCTTAGAAACCGAGATTCTTCTCGCCGAAACAACTATACATAGTAGCATTCGGAATTTTATTTATATAATATAAATATATTACTCTGTAAATAGATAATACTACATCGAAAACTCCACCTTGATCATTTTAATATTAATAAAATTAATATTAGCAGGATCTGGTTTTTAGGATTTTACCTACATACTTTTCTCTTTTGGATTTAAAAAAATATATATATATATTATCCATATACAATGCCCATCAGTGTGGCTATACACCTCCCCTTGCTTCTTGGTAGTATTTACATTATTAGAACTAGTCCTCATCTTTGCTGCTGTTGTTGTACGCTCCGGCCTTCTTCAGGGGCTAGAGATTTTGAACAGAACCCTTTATTACAATCACTGGAGTATCTGATCTTCATTTCTTGCGTAGAGCCTCTTTGGGTAGTCATGATGTATCTCCCTCTAATCCTGTAAGTTACTTGTTCACCACAACTGTAGCCTGGTATTGAACTCACAATTCTTTGGTTCAAGTCACAGAAACTAACCAACGTCTAAATACACTATATCCTAAAATCACATCGCCCAGAAAAAGCTCTACGCAAGGGATGAAAATCATATACCCTACTGATTGTAATAGAGAGTTCGATTCGAAATTCATAGCACCTGAAGAAGGTCGGAGCGTACAACAGCCGAAACATCGTACAAATGGCAACAAAGATCTGCATTTTCAGTTTGTTTTGGTTGTTAATTGAGCACGTTTTTATCGGCCTACAGTCAACTGGTCCAACCAGCAATTATTATATATATATATATATATATATATATATATATATATATATATATATATATACTAGCAGTATAGCCCAGTGTTGCTCGGGTGTAATGAAAGCTTTAAAATAATCCAAGGTCCTGGAGCTCAGACTCTTTGGACGTTGGCACGAAAGACTAAAAAGCAATAGATGTTTCCAGTTAAAGTGAAACCGTAGACTGAAAGAAAAATGAATGGATGTAAGTCAAATTTTGATTTCCTAGTCTCGATATCAAATCTTCTGCACTATTGTAAGAACTGTAACCTTGAAACTTCTGAATATCGTTTCTTATGGCTTTGTCTATGAGTGTCAAATTTGATTAAAATTAGACCACTCCTTCTATAACCCGATTTTTTCGATTACCGATTTTCGATATTTATCGGGTATACTTCGACACAAAACCTAGCTAAATAAACTCACAGACGCTTATAGTACAACTGTGTAAATTTTCAAGAAAATTAGTTCAGGCGTTTCGGAGTCTATAAGTAACGGATATACACACACACAGACACACACACACACACAGACACACACAGACAAAGTTCCATTTATAAATAAGTTTATATGTGTGTGTGTGTGTGTGTGTGTGTGTGCGCGCGCGCGTGCGTGTGTGTGTGTGTGTGGCTCACTTTAGATGATTGCATATGCTCTATGATAAATATCTGTCTGTGCGTCCGTTGGAAAATAAAAGAAGCATCACTTTTTACTCAAAGCATTCGAACAGACATCGACGGTACTTCAAGTGTCGGTAGCTAAGTCGTCATTTAGGTAGAAATAAATGATGAACAATTTCATACATTTAGCAACAGTGCATTTGAAATATAAGATTTGTTGAGATGTGAATGAGGAGCACTTAGGTAATGTTGCTATTAAATGATTTGACAGCCAGTGCTTCCAGGTAAAGTCAATAATTACCTGGATTTCACCATGAAAAGGTATTTAAAGAGCCGATTTAGCCACAGAGGTCAGCAAGAGTTAGAATTTGTATCCGCCTTTTGAGACGTGTTGGTTTTGCTGCCAGAACGACGTTAAATATATAAACAGTCTACCTTGATTGACGAAGACGTTTTTGAATGACGAAAGTTCATCCCTTAGTCAACCCAGACGAATCAAAATAGGGAGACATCATCTTTGTTTGACCATATTTGCATCTCTTTCTTTCTCTTAATATACGTTTGTTGAGTCTAAATGAACTATGAAGTACATTGGACACAATTTAACTGGAAAATTCATTATATATATATATATTGTCATCCGCAGACAGATCTGTTTCGCTGTATCACTGCTCATCAGTAAGGTTAGACTCCGATTGCTTTTTAACCCAGGATTGAAACCCGACCGAATTGGCGTCAGTAGGCGATTCTACCTCTCGGCTATGGCCATTCGGTGGAAGAAGGCAGACTTTTTAGCGCGTATATTATCATTATACACGCCTAATAGCTACAGTGCTCTAATTCATTTTACTGAATGAACGATGCGTACATGCCAGAGTAGCTACTGTTTTTCAAAGTTTACTATTCCAGAGTTCTCAATCAGGTGTGAGAGCGTAAATATTGTCATCCCCAATATATATATATATGTTTGAAAAATCTCTCAGAGTTAACCTGTAGAAAAGACAATATTTATAAATGTAAAACACAGTGGACAACTGTATTGGTTGCCAACGCGTTTCATCCAATGTGGACTTTTTCAAGGCAAATAACGAAATTAATTTATTAAAAAACTAAATAACTGATAATAACAAAACAAAATGTTCTTAGCAACTGAAGTAGCTTTTTTTAAATTCTTTCACTTGCTAAGGATATTTTGTCTTGTTATTATTAGTGACTTAGTTTTTTAATTAATTCATTTCGTTTTTTGCTTTGGAAAAGTCCACATTGAATGAAACGCATTGGCAACTAATACATTTTCCCCGTCGTCTCTTAAATTTATACAGACAGATCTGTTTCGCTGTATCACAGCTCATCAGTTCGGTTAGACAGCTGATTGCTTTTTAGCTGGATTGAAACCCGACCGAACTGGCGTCAGTTGGCGATTCTACCTCTGAGCTACAGGCGCTGGGTAGAAGGAGGCAGACTTTTTAGCGTGTATATTATCACTATAGAAGCCCAATAGCTGTGAGTGTTCTAATTCATTGCTGAATGAACGATGCTTAGATGCCAGAGTAGCTACTGTTTTTCAAAGTTTACCATTCTTCCAGAGAGCTCAATCAGGGTGTGAGAGCGTAAATAAACATATATCTGCGTATCGTGCGGGCTCGGTATATATATATATATATATATATATATATGTGTGTGTGTGTGTGTGTGTGTGTGTGTGTGTGTGTGTGTGTGTGTGTGCCGTTGCGCACATACGTACGCATTCGGTTGGTGTATTCGAACAGTGTAGCGATGTCAATGCGCGGACAGTTGTCGATTCCTCATAAGTACGTTCTGTGTGAAACTATGATAGGTAAGAATTGCTATTATTTTATTTAAGACTGTATTGTTATTTTTTATTTTAAAATCGGTTATTAGCTTGTTTTTTTAATTTTTTGTGGTTGCGTATATTTAAATGGTATAAATTCTAATTTGTAATGCTTGTTAGTGTTTATGTGTGGTGTATTAATTTTACTACGGCAGAGATGTGTGATTTATGTTAATGATGATTGCGGACTAATACTGTGATCGTAATATTTCATGATAATAACAGTTGTGGTAGTAAATAGTTATTGTGAAATAATAGTCGTGATTAGTAATGGTGGTGTGATGATAACAATAAATGCAATTATTATGGTTGTAGTTTGAACTAGAGAATAGCTGATAGGATTATGGTATCAGCGATTTCCTTTTTTTATCCGTTTGGTATAAATTGTGATAATAGGCATTTATTTTCATGTCTGCATTTGAAAATTAGTTCTGATCTTGTGTTTAGTAAATTCTTTTGTGGGGTATGAGATATAATTGCTACTTTTTCATGTAGGCAAAATAGGCATTTTTTTGTAATGTTGTTGTAGGAAGGTGCTTTTTCAGTATTTTCCAGCTTATTGTTGCTGAAATATTTCTGTCTTTTAGACGCCATGCGTATGTGCATAGTGTAGTGCTGTTCAAGTATTTTCTGTTGGAGAATGAAAGATTTTTTTTTCCTTTTCTTAAATGGTCCCTCAGTGAAACCGTTGTAGTACATTGTGTTATTATTTGCACTTACCTTGGCTTTATATACTATGTTTGTTTGCTGGCAATTTCTCTGGAGTGGACATGTAGTTCCGTTTCTGCAGTTGCATTTAGCTTCTTCGGTTGCATTATTGTAGGTTGTTAATTTCTTGTTGTGGCTTTTTATTATTTGTGTAATATTTTTTGATAATACAAGGAAAAGATTTTATCAACACACTTCTTCATTTAATAATAATAATGAGTACATAAATAGCACATCCCCAGGGAAAACTGTTTGGTATCTAAAATAAAAAAATAAAAAAATCATACAATGAAACGACCCATGCTTCTTGTGTCTATATGAAAAACTATGTATTATTAAACTTCTTAAGAATAAAAATCTATTAAATAAACGTTATGAAATATATGTCATATGTAAACAGTGCGAAATCTTCACTTTAGAATATGGTTAAAAATACTTTATAAAAGAATATGCATTAACGTACATATATCCGATATTTATCTTGTATTATGATATAATATTAATTAAATATATATTAACTTTTTTACAAATAAGAGTTTATGAAAATATTGCTACATCCGTGATTGCATCAGATTTTTCGCACACCCACAACCTATTGTCTTGACTATCGATTAGTTGATCGGTTGTCCAAGGAAGCGTACGAAAATTTGGTTGGTCGTTAGTCCAAGGAAGCGTACGAAAATAGTAACGCAGCACGAACACACCGGCCTGCCTTATAGAGTGATCGCGGATATTGTTGGTGTCAGCGTTTCAACTGTCAGTCATATCTTCAAGGTAAAGAAACGAACTGGATCCATCACGTAAAAGAAAAGATTGACGACGCTAAGAGACGACGTATACGTAATCAGAGAATGTGTGAAAGATCCCCAGAAAACATTGTTTCGTTTCAATTAATTTGCACAAAATCAATTCACTCTACAGAGTTAGGTTGTGTTTTTTTCCGCTTTCATTTCACATCAGTTAATCTCTCCAATCCATTTGCTTTTGTGTGGCGTATCCGTTTTATTCACTTAATTAGAATATATTACCGTCTCTTCCTCACCGTCCTAGAATTTGAACGCTCGACAATCAAAACTATTTACAGCCTAGAGGATTAAAAACCTAAATATTAGAGAAATGTAAAAGATACGATTCATCTCCTTAGCATTAAGAAGTGGAATAAGAACCATGTACATATGGGGAGTGAATAAAAGTTTCATTGTGAAACACAGAGAAGATTACAGAGTACGAAAAAGAATTGAAGATTGTCAAAGGACAGAGTGTCCGAAATCTCGGTAGTTAAACAACCAAGATGAGCGTGACCGGCAATAACTTTGCTGCTCGAAAAATTTGTGAGAAAAGATATCTAGACATGGCCTGTGAAAAAAAAAAAAAAAGATTAAATAAAGGGTTTAATACGAAATTTCCCGGATGACGACATTAGTCTCTATGTAGGTACTTTAAGAAATAACTACTTATTTGGCATTCTGGGTTGCACCTTTTGCTGATGACCAACCCAAAATGCTAAATACAGGTGGGGGGATACCAGAATCAAGCAAGTACAAAAATTTAAATACTTAGGAAGTGTTCTAACAGGAGATGGAAAGTGCGACACAGAGATCCGAAGGCGAATTGGCATGGCAAAGGACGTGTGCCAGAAGTTGAGTAAAGTGCTAACACACAGGAAACAAAGAAACAAAGAAAAGAGTGCTGGATTGTCAGTTCTTCAATACGGCAGTGAATGTTGGACAATATAATCGAAAATAAGGACAAAGGAAGAAGCAGCGGAAATGTGGTTCTACAGAAGGATGTTGCGGATATCGTGGACTGAGCATGCAAGCAACGATGAGGTGTTGGAAAGAATGGCAACAAAAAAGTAATTAACACTGAGCATCAGGAAGAGACATTTAACATTCATTGTCTTAACCGGTTACACCACCTGTATGCCTATAACACAGGAATCTATAGAGGAATACTCTTCTAACTTAAAACCTAACCACTACATAATGTATTAAACAAAAGATAGAAAGTAACAAAATCATTTGTAAAAAATGCAGAATATATGGTTGTCAATAAAAGGAAAAGCTCAGTATAGATCAAGTCCCAAGTAGGCATCTACGCAGATGACACTACAATATACTCCCGCTCCAGTAAGAAACCTGTCGTGGCGGACAGACATAATCTCGCTGCTGACCTTGAGCGGGATCTACAGTCTGTGGTGAACTGGGGCAAGAAGTGGCTTGTCAACTTCAATTCATCTAAAACCAAGCTCTTGTCTGTCAACCATTACAGGCAACCTCTTCTGCCTCCCATAAGCATGGACCAAGTGATTCTCCCTGAGAGTAATACACTACACCTCCTCGGACTTACCCTGTCCTCAGACCTCAAATGGAACCACTATATTGAATCCATAGCAAAATCTACTGCTAAGAAAATTGGGTCACTATGTCGATCCAGGATGTTTTTTCCACCTGAATCCATCCTGCATATATACAAGTCAACCATCCGTCCGTGTATGGAGTACTGCTGCCATTTATTGTTAGGTGCCCCTGACGTTCTCCTCAGTGTTCTTGACAAGCTCCAAAGGAGAGTCTGTAATGTGATAGGTACTGATCTGGCGGCTCGACTGCAGCCACTTTCCCATCGTCGAAATGTGGCCTCCCTCTGTCTCTTCTATAAATACTTTCATGGCTTCTGCTCGGACGAGCTTAAGTCACTGATGCCTCCTCAAAAGGTGTTTACCCGTGCAACCAGACTGGCAACTGGGCCCCACCCATTCACAGTCAGGTTAGCCAAATGCAGACGACAATTCTACTCCTGCAGCTTCTTCTCTCGCACTTCCCGCCTGTGGAACTCGCTCCCGTATTCTTGCTTTCCTGACGGCTAGAACCTCCAGAAATTTAAGTGCAAAGTCAATACTCACCTACTAACCACTGGACTCTAGCTCTCTCCCCTCCCCTGTATAACCTTCCCTTTCTCTTCACCTATGTATCTGTCATCGCACCTTCTTTCTCAGCTTTCTATTGTTCCTTTCTAACTAGTTTGTACTCCTCACTCTTTTCTAATTAATCTTTTTACATTTATGTAACCCCCTGCACATCAGTGGCGTTTCCGCCTTGGTCGGGGTGAAATGATAAAAAAAAATATATGAAGTGCGAACGGAAAACAGAAAAATAAAAAAGTAGTACTTTGATGCATTGTAATGGTTGACAATATTTCGCGAAATCTATTACGGCTGAGTACTGGGTAATTCTCAGTGGGTGATTCTCACTCCAGCCTTGTGGCACATCTAAACTACGCTTAGAAACTATTTTAGAGTACTTCGACGCCCCGTAATTATTAGCAAGCTTTTCTCGTTAGATCAATTACGATTGAACAGTAAGTTCAAACTTCACAGTGTGCCTCATACTCCCGACCTTGTGCCAATCTAATGTGCACTAAGGAAATCGTTTGGGCACTGCGACGTGGTGTAATGGTTGCAAAACTTACCTCGCTAAATCAATTATGAGTAGCGAGTTAGATTCCCAATGGATACCCCATACATTCGGCCTTGTGCCTCATCTAAGTAATTAGTGAGCTTTATTCACACTAGATGCAGCCTATTTTTGGACTTGTGTCACTGTTGTAGAGCAGCTAACACCCCTCTAGCATTCGCAAAGATAGAATGGTCTGTGAAATACAGTGGCTATAAAAATAAGGAATTATAGCAGTCAGCATTGGATTTCGGAGTATCATTGAGCGGAGAAGGACTCGGACGGGGCTACGCTAAGGGGTAAAGTTTCGTCTTGGTCTAATAGACAAGAGCCCGACCCAGCCTTAAGCTGAGCCTGCGGGATATTTTGGCTGAGTTAAGAGCTCGGAATTCCCACTTTAATTGACCTTGTGTTGCATCCGCCTTGGTGGAAAGACGGTAAATCCCAGATTTTGTAGTGTCATTGACGAGTACTCTCGGTCTGTACTCTCTGCGACTCTAACGAAATTTTGTTTTTGTCTTATTGTATTGATATACCTTAGCATGGATATCGCGCTATAGATACTGGGTACACATCTTCTGGGTATCTGCGTGCCACCTCGACGATAAAACAGTCGCATCTAAGCCACGCTTAGAAAATCATCACATAAATAAAAACTTCCGAAATTTTAAATATCTCGGAAATATTTCAACAGAGGACAAAAAATGCGACAACGAAACCCGAAGGAGCATTGAAACAGCGAAATATGCCTATTTGCCTAAGATATAAAGAATTATGTAAATTTTGCCGTTCATGGAGTACTGCTGCCATATATGGTCAGGCTCCAAAGAAGAATTAGTAATGTGATAGGTACCGATTGGCGGCTCGACTACAGTCACTTTCCAACTGACGGGATGTCGCTTTCCTTTGTCTGTTCTATAAATATTTTCATGGCTTCTGCTCCAACAAACTTAAGTCACTGGTGCCTCTGCAACAGGTGTTTATTCGTGCAACCAGATTGGCAACTGGGTTTCACCCATTCATAGTTAGATCAACCAAATGCAGACGACAATTCTGCTCCTTCAGCTTCTTTTCTCGCACTTCCTGCCTAACGGCTACAACCTCCAGGAATTTAAATGCAAGGTCAATACTCATCTCTTAACCACTTGACCCTAGTTCTATCTTCACCACCCTGACCCTAATTCTTTCCATACCGCCCTGTATATCCTTTCCTTTCTCTCCACTTCTGCAACTGTCATCACACCTATATTCCCTTCCTTCTCTTGCTCCTTTCTAAATGGTTTTTCCCTCTACTCACTCTCTTCTATCTAATTTTTACTCTTATGTAGCCCCCTGCACATCAGTGGCGCTACCGCCTTGGTCGGGGGGATATGATTAAAAAGATAATAAAACATAAAATAAAAACACAGAGCTGATTTATGTCATATTGGACTTACTGCAAGGAATGCAGGATAATCTCTTCACAACTGAAGAAGAGACTTGAAACAACTGAAATATCGTTAACAGGAGCATTCGGAAACTACCTTGAACTTAAAATTTGAGCACTGACAAAGTTTTAGAAAAAAACTGAGAGAAAATTATACTGACACGAACTATTAGAATGTGGAGGTGGATGTGAGTTGTGGTGCGGATGTACGTTTTGGTGCAGTAGATAACGACTCGGAATGACAAATCAGGGATCCGATTTCGAATTTCAGTTGAACTCATGGCATTCACTTACGCACAAATACCCTTGGGAAACATATTAAATCTTCTCTTTCCTCCAGTTATAAGTCAAATAATAGGACATATTGGGTTCTATAGCCTTTGCTGGCAACCAGCCTACCGCAGAAAGCAGTGGCAACCTACTGTGGGATAATCTTCTGCCCAGTTAGTCATGTCTCTTTCGCGACATGTATCACGTATGGCACTTAACTGACTGACTATTAGAAAGAGAATATTGAAATTTCGCATAATAAAGACAGAGAAATTGAAAATTCTGATATTCATTGGATATATTGAAGTTCAGAGGGACAGAGGAAAGTCACGATTAACCTATCTGAAGATTTTCGGCCTATGCTTAACAAAATATGGATTAGGAGAGACAGGAAAAGACAAAACCCCGTAAGAACTATAAAGGATTAGAAATTGTGGAGAATCGTGATAGGCAACGACCCGAAGTTACACGGAGAATAAAAAAAGATGATAAAAAAACTATACATATTGCTTGTGTCATATAAGACGACACTAGCTATTAAAAAACTATACATTATTACTTGTGTCAAATAATTAAGACTCCTTTCATTTTTTTCTATGTGTCGTGTCTCTTTAGAACATGGGCGATCATGGCTCTCCACAAATTATTATTCTTTGAAGTTCATAGTTAATTTTGTCTCTTTGCTATCTCTTCCAATCCTAGTTCTGTCAATCATGTACAAAAGTTCGTTAGACAGGTTATATGTCTTGTTTTCCTTTGCCCCCTTGATTTTAATATGTCCTGTCAGTGTCAGTTTTTCTAAGCCTTCTCCCCTCATTAATTACCATATAAAATTTAACTGCCTGCTGCTGTTTTTTAGTCTAATTGCCGTTTTGCTTTCATTTTTTCTAAAATATCGTAATTTCGCACATGTTCAATCCATGATATTTCCGACCTCCTCTGTCTTTTCTATAAGTATTTTCACGGCTTCTGCTTTGACGAGCTTTATTCTTTGGTGCCCCACCCTCATCAATTTGCTAATAGATTGGCAATTAGGTCCCAAGATTTTACCCTTAAAACAGGCAAATGTAATCGTCATTTTTACTCCAGCAGTTTCTTTTCTCGTAATTCCCCATACTTGCTTCCCTGATAACTACAAGCTCAAACAATTTAAACGCAACGTCTATTGCCATTTTCTATATTCGTGAGTCCCACATTTCTCTTATCCTTTCTACAGTATCACGTATACTGTGTTCTTTTCTGTCATCCGTCTCCTCTCATTGTAACACTCTGCGAAACAGTGGCAGTACTGCCTTGCTTGTAGGTGAAACGATTATATAAAATATCTGTAATTCATCTGGGAGGAGATTGTCTAGCATCTGTAGTCATATAAGAAAACTATAATACATCAAGGCACAGTATTCGTTCCTTTGATTCGAACTAGATTTATTTTAATACTCTGTTTAGTATTTAAAATGCTACGTTCGCTCTTTCAATGCGTCTTCGGATTTCGGTATTGCATTTTTCGTCCTCGGCTAAAAACACTTCAGAGGAATTTTTTTTTTTTTTTAATCATTTCACCCCGAGCAAGGCAGAAACGCCACTGATGTGCAGGGGGTTACATAAATGTAAAAAGATTAATTAGAAAAGAGTGAGGAGTACAAAGGAACAATAGAAAGAGTGAGGAGTAGAAAGAAAAGCTGAGAAAGCAGGTGCGATGACAGATACATAGGTGGAGAGAAAGGGAAGGTTATACAGGGGAGGGGAGAGAGCTAGAGGCCAGTGGTTATTAGATGAGTATTAACTTTGCATTTAAATATCTGGAGGTTGTAGCCGTCAGGAAAGCAAGAATACGGGAGTGAGTTCCACAGGCGGGAAGTGCGAGAGAGGAAACTGCAGGAGTAGAATTGTCTTAAGATTTTTTGTACTTACTTGATTTCGGTTCTTCTAATGCGTAATTTGAGCTCTACTTTTTAATGCCAATCATATATTCTTCTATTAGTGAAACATAGTAAAGTTTGCTTTCTCTAGTTTTGAATACAAAATAACCATTCTATTAGTTGTGCCACAATTCAAGGCTAGATTCCAAAGTTTACCCTACTATTTAATTTATATCTGGGTAATAAATAGATGAATTCATACCATGCTTAAAGGCATATTAATGCGAAATTGAACTTTGCAAATTTAGGCTGAATCTGAACTCTACATGCCGGTTCTACTTACATTGCTTATAATTACATATCTCGAATTTTTCTTGGTTATAGTAGGCGTTAACATATAACCTAATGACGTTTCTTTTTTAGTAAATACTAAAATAAATTTTTCCTGGAAATAGAATTCGCATGGGTTTACTTAAGATATAATATCTTAGAATAAATATATTTTCTATTTTTTATGTGATACATCAACATGGGAAGCCGGAAAAGAACTCCATCAAAATTCGTACGGATATCAAACCACATGACATACCTATACAGATATAGAAACCTAAAGCTAGTTTCACCCGAAATATTTTGCGATGGTTTCTAATATTCTAACTGGAGTTTTTCATATTCTAAGCGATATAATCCAATTCCATTCTACAAACGTATATTCAAGAATCCTTTGAAATTATCTATACTAACAGCAAAGACGGTGAAAGCAGATCTTCAAAATTGCAGTAAGTGGATCTGATACTCTTGATTAACATCATCTGTTTGATGCATGTCCCACTTCACAGAGTTGACAAGCAGTTGCTATCAGTCCATCCAGCCCACACAACAATTATGCGACAAAACGCTGAAAGTAAATGAAGCAAGAGCCTATCTTCAAACACCGTTTCTTCATTCTGAACTTTAATTTCTTGCTACGGTCTATCAAGGAGACGATCAGTCACTATGAAGACTACCGGTCAGTGATAGGCGAGTGGGTTCTCAGTCTTTCGCTGTTCCCGTCGAACCGATGGCTTATCGGCGAGGGACATCTCTTCTCGGCCAGAGTCTGGAGCAATGTGAGATTACAGGAGGAGGAAATCTAATTGACAAGAATCGTGTCGTTTTTAAACGGAGATCTCGGCCTCCGTAATTCAATAATAACTGATCGGCTGATGGATTCTCCGATATTGAATATCGTGTGGAAGTTATCATACAACGATTCTTAGTTATTGAAGTGTGAGGCTCACGGGGAATTGAACTTGCCTCCACCTCCTCCTCCTCCTCCTCTTCCTTCTTCTTCCGTATTTTCACTACTTTTTTTTCGATTTCTGCGTATTATATCCCCTCAGTTTCTACAGGATTTTATGTTTACACATCACTGTATACCTCATTGTTTATACATCGTTTTCTACATGCAACAATTTCAACATTCTGCTCCATAATATTCTTACACACATATGTACAGATGTATGCATACACACACATATATGGTAACACTATATTTTTAAGATACGCTCAGGGAAGTGTTCTAACAGAAGAAGCAAAGTGCGACACAGAGATCCGAAGGCGTATTCGCTTGGCAAAGGACGCGTTCTAGAAGTTGAGTAAAGTATTAAGAGACAGGAAAATTTCGCTAGAAACAAAGAAGAGTGTACATAGCTATGTGATGTCAATTCTTGAATATGGTAGGGAATGTTGGACAATATCATCGAAGATGAAAAAAAAATTGGTGGGTGACGGAAGGAGGGTTGCGTGGTGTAACAGGAGAAAGCTTTCTAATAGCCACCAGGGATATGGAGATGTTGAAAGCCATGATCGCCTACACCCTGAAAATAACAGGGCACATAGAAGAATATATAAATCGACACTGAGGTCAACATCGAGCGGTGACAGTCTGCTTCCTGGTTGAACGCAAATCCACAGAACATAGCAAAAGATTTTGCTTAAGCATGAAAGACATTCACTGCTTAGTGTTAACATCAATGCCCATTCTCTCTCTCTCTCTCTCTCTCTCTCTATATATATATATATATATATATATATATATATATATAAATGTGTGTGTGCGTGTGTATGTCCATCGGCAAATTAGTTGAAAAAACAGCTTTAGTTGTTTCTTTTACCACACGGTCAGTTATATACCCAATGAAGTGACAGAGCATAATCGATTTCTATTTTTTCCTCAGATTAGATCATTTTCAGTTGTGTGCAGTAATATGAATCTATTTTAGCATTAAACATCATTACAATTCACCAAATATATGTCTATGTTTATATTGCTTCAGATAAATTACTTAAACTTTTCCACAAAAAACTCAAGAAAACAAACCTCCTGGCAATTGCATCAACAGAACCAACAGCCACTTTGATGGCAGGTCCAATTCAATCTTCGGCAGTATGGACAAATTTACTCCAATATATATATATATATATATATATATATATATATATATATATATATATATATATTATGTTTTAGAACATGTACATAATTTCTTCTATATATGTCCTCTTCCCTACTATCATATGTTTGTTTCAGTGTTTGGATTTAAACACTTCCTCAGGGGAAATAAAGTTTTGGAATCATTCTCTGTTTATATTTGGTTCGTTGTTGTCGTGGGGGTTGGTTGGGGTTATTGCTAATTAAGTGAATGTCTCGTTTTGATCGTTAGACTTTTGAGGAATTTGGTGTTTAAGTGTGAAATTGTTGATTAAGGGTATTGGAATGTATGTTTTATTTTTTTATCGGTTGGGTATATCTTTTGGTTAGGATTTCTAAGAGTTCACTGTTGAGTGGTCATTTTTATGGTCGTTGAGTGGTCATATATAGAAGAAATTATGTACATATTCTAAAACATAATTTATAATAAATATTCACTGCTCTATACAAATTAATGTTTTGGACGGAAAAAAATTTTCTTTTTTCTCTCCTCATTCTATCATTCTATACTCACTCGGATATATATATTATTAAAATACTTTAATCCAAAACGGAAAAGTAGGAAGGTAAATCCCAAGAACCTGATCCTAATTAATATTAAAAATTTTAATCTTAAAAAATGATACAGGAGAACAGCTCAATGTAATTAAAACTACAGAACTAATATAAAGTAAAATAAATTTTCAAAAATTCAAAAATGTTGAATGAACATTTCGACATACAATCCCTATTTCCGGATTTCTTTGTAACGTAAATTTCTCAAATCTAAACCGTCTTTTTTTTCTAACTTTTTTTCTACCCTTTTCTTTTCTCTCTCTTATTTTTTTTTTTCCATTTTGAAAGACGGACGTTGCTGAGGAGACGTAATATCTCTCTTAGGGATTTTATGTCGAAATGTTCATTCAACATTTTTGAATTTTGAAAATTTATGCTATATATATTCATGCTATATACATATATATAGATATATATATATATAGACGGAGCCACCGTATATATACATATGATATATGTACTACCAAAAATTCGAATTTGAATTCGTCTGTCTATAATCACTCAGTCAGTTAAGTGATACATGCTTTGGGCGTTCATATCTCAAAAGAGACATGACTGTCTGGGCAGAAGATTATCCTGCAGTAGGTTACCATTGCTTTCCGCGGTAGACTGATTGACAGCCAAGGCTATAGAACCAAATCTGTCCTATTATTTAACCAATAATTGGAAGGAAAAGACAGATTAATACCTTTCCCAAGTGAATGCAAGGAATTTAACTGGAATTCGAACTCGGAAAGTTTGCTAAACTATAAACATTTTTTATGAGAAATATATATATATACACTAAACATATGTACAATACAAACTTTACAACGGTAGTGATGTCTGCATATTGTGCGAGGAAGAAAAATTAGCCATAACATTATTTTGAGTACAAAAAAAAATTACTAAAATGAAGATTCGAAATGATGTCCGAAAGACATTTTAGAAAATACATTTTAGAATCATGCAAACTCGGATAAAAGTGCTGAAGATCCTTAAAAAAAAACCTCCCCAATTTTGAAATTTCAGTTATTCTAAATTTCCAGTTGTGCGTTCGCAAAAATCCTTGTTGTACGTTTAAAAATAATTAAAACGCTACAAAATCAGATGTTATAAACTGCCTGAAGATACCGAAAGGTTGAAACCTAAGTTGCAGAAATAACTGGCTTTCAAATATTCAAAAGCTTTACATTATACAATACATATGTATTGAGCACTTTTTAATACAAGTGTAGCATGGCCGAACGGTTCAAGCGCCAAACTCAGCATAATAATACATTATCAGCAAATATATTTTTGGATGTGCGTTGTGATGCAGTGGATATCGACTCGGAACGAGAAATCGGGGTGCTGAGTTCGAATTCCAGTTGAACTCCTTGCATTCACTTACGCACAAATACCCTTGGAAGAGGTATTAATCCGTCTCTCTTCCCTCCAGTTATTTGATAAACAATAGGACAGATTGGGTTCTATAGCCTTGCCTGGAAACTAGTCAATCGCAGAAAGCAATGACACCCTACTGAGAGATAATCTTCTACCCAGTCAGTCATGTCTCCTTCGAGACATGATCGCCCAAAGCGTATATTATATATAACACCTGACTGCATATTGTATATATATTAGAATCTTTGCATTTTGCTCTCGCCATTAACTTCTCAGTAGAATTTTTGAAATTTTACAAAAAAGCATGAGTTTCAGGTCAAGGGATTCATGAAAAAATAACAACATCATTTCATTTTACAAAAGGCATGCTATACCACCCGGTTTAATGAACAACTGAAAGAGAATAAGACTTACCTTTCAACAAGACAACGATCCAAAATGCTCGATCTCGAGTTAACAAAATAGAAAAAGTAATATATATATATATATGTATGTATATATATATATATATATATATATATATATATATATATATATATATATTATTATACATATTATTTAACGTCTAAATCACAACTCGGAGTTTCATGCACTAGGCAATCATCAAATTCATAATATGCACATGATTAATGCGTAGTTCCTGAAACTCCGAGTCGTGCTTTAGTTGTAAGACACTATGTATAGTTATAAATATAATAGCTCTTTTATATTTCATTGGTAACTGTCCTATTAATACGTGATAAATGTTTATATATCGGTGTGTACCTGTGTGCATACGCATATGTATACTTATTTACATTCCTATATATATATATATATATATATATATATATATATATATATATAGCGCTCATCACACCGTCACGGACACGCAAACACCACCAGATAAATCAGATAGATAAAACAGCACTAATGAAAGTGATCCTCTTCAGCCCGGTCAAAGAGTCAAGGGAACGGTCAGATAAGATGAACTACACATACAAGCAGACTGATATCATCAAACCAAAAAAGCTCCAACTAGAATACACACACACACACACACACACACACACACACACACACACACACACACACACACACACACACACACACACACACACACAGCCAGGAACAGCCATTCTTTGAAAGGCCGTGAAGATACCCGGAGAGACAAAAAGCTTCTCTGCCATTCTGAAGATGAGATTTTGATCTCGAAATATTAATGTTTAATAAATAGGTAATACACAAACACTTCTTTACCTTCCTTTATTTTACGCAACGTATTGTGACAGCCTTCAAGACATAACCCATATAACTATTTTACACAATGCTTCAAGCAAATTAAAAAACTTTACTATATATATATATATATATATGACGGGTTTTATAAATTTTCGGAGACTCATAAAACTTCAGATATTTGAGAAATTACAAATTAGTAAATATTGATGAAAGATAATATTACTGTCCGCTTTTATATTCGTGTTGGCAATTCAAATCGGGAGCGCTTGCATAAAAATCCGTCGTCAAATTCATTATCGTATAACTAGGTACAGTCAAATTCATAAGTGCAATGTTTACACTTTCGAAAAAATGTATGACTGAAACTTGATATCAGTCCATTAAAATTTAATTCTTCATATATTTTATTGTTTAAATTATAACAATTTTTATTTTCGGCGAAATTAAAATTACTGAAGTTAATCTGACGTCGTATTGAATTCTATTGCTAATTTATGCTTAAGTGAAGGAAAAAGAAAGTTACTCGAAGAACGTAAAAGGTTTTCTTTTCTTGGCCAGGTGCCTACTTTGTAGAAAATTCTAGAAGTAACTTTTTTGTGAAATTCATGAAATAGACGTGATGTGACTTTAGGCCTTGCATACAATTTCATTTGTTGATGCGAGTTTTGAAACTACACTCTACTCTTTTGGGAGGGTTGCGTTAACTTAAATAACTTTAATACTGTGATTGTCGCGGCTGTCATTCGTGTCTTTATTTATGTTTAATAAACTGCCTAAGACCTTGCAAGCGTTCCGAGTCGTTCAGATATTCTAGCAAAAAATAGAGGAAACGGTTTAGACTTACTGTCGTAACTTAATCAGATTCTGTCGTTCCCGACTAGCTTACTAACACAGACCTATAAATCCCGAACAACACAGGTCACTAAAGAGAAACTAACCTATCCCCACTCCCGAACAACACAGGTCACTAAAGAGAAACTAACCTATCCCCACTCCCGAACAACACAGGTCACTAAAGAGAAACTAACCTATCCCCACTCCCGAACAACACAGGTCAGTCAGTTTAGGTGCCATACGTGATACACGCTTGGGCGATCATGTCTCGAAAGAGACATGACTTACTGGGCAGAAGATTATCCCGCAGTAGGTTGCCATTGCTTTCTGCGGTAGACTGGTTGCCGACCAAGGCTATAGAACCCAATCTGTCCTGCTATTTAACCCATAACTGGAAGGAAGAGACGGATTAATACCTTTCCCAAGGGTATTTGCGCGTAAGTGAATACAATGGATTCAGCTGGAATTCGAACTCGGCTCACCGGTTTCTCGTTCCGAGTAGATATCCACTGTACCACAACGCACAACACAGGTAGGGATACAAATTAAAAAGAAACATTTACTTTCATTGTATATGTACGGTTACAATTGTCGGTGAACAAACTGGCTGCCCTACTCCATAATCTTGGGGGAGAGGCGGGATTTTAGCAACCCTTTATGACAAAAAATAAGACCTACAAAATGGCAGAAGAATTCTTGAGAAGTCAACGGCTATAGGGGACTTGAATGCCAAGGTAGGTAAGGAGAGGGAAGGGGTAACAGTAGGCAACTTTTCCTGTTTCTTGCTGTTTTCTCTATTTTTACTAGAATATCCCTACCGACTCGGAACGCTTGTAAGGTTCTAGCCAGTTTCAAAAAATAAAAAAAGACATGAATGACCGCTGCGACAATCACAGTATTAAAGTTATTAAAGTTAACGCAAGATTCCTAAAAGAGTAGAAAGTTAATTAAAATTAGTTTCAAAAGTCGCATCAATAAATGAAGAATGTACGCAGTCCGAGTGTCACATCGCGTCTATTTGATGAATTTGACAAAAAAGATAATTCTAACATTTACAGAAATGTAGGCACCTGGCCGAGAAATGACAATCTTTTACTTCTTCGAGAAATATATATATATATATATATATATATATATATATATATATATATATATATATATATATATTAATTCAGATACTTCAATCCAATGGAAAAAAGCAGGAAGGTAAATTCCAAAAACCCGATCCTAATTAATATTAAAAATGTTATTTTAATATTAAAAAATGATACAGGAAGAGAGCTCCATGTAATAAAATATTACAGAGCAAATATATATTAAAAAAGGATTAATTCAAAGATGTTGAATGGCCATTTCGATATGAAGATGGGGATTTTTCTGTTGCTGAGGTGATGTGTTATCCCCCGTGGGGATCTTCATATCGAAATGGCCATTCAACATCTTTGAATTAATCCTTTTTTAATATATATATATATATATATATATATATATATATATATATATATATATATATATATAAGGAGAGAGAAGTGGTAACAGTAGGCAACTTTAGACGAGGAAACCGCAATCACCGAGAAGAAAAACGAATGACCAAGTAACAATCAACAGCTGATTTCAAGAACACCCAAGATGATTATGGACATTTACAGGCCGGGAATGTGACACGAAACACCAAATCGATTATATAGCTATAAACAGGAGATTCAGTAATACACTTTTTCATTGCAAATGTATCCAAGTGCCGACTTTGGAAGCGACCACCTCTCAGTCATATGCAAACTGACGATGAAACTTCGGAGAGTGCAGAAGCCTTGTGCAGGACACAGACTGCTATACAACAGACTTGTGAATGGCCTAAACCTGCAGGAAAAAATGAACAAAGAGTGTGAAAAACAAATACGAGGAAAAATCTTAAATGGTAACTTGAAATGGGACACACTGAAGGAAGCGTTGAATATGTATATTTCAAATAATAATTAAGCGACTTACTTCTTCTATATGCCGTATTTCTTTCAGGACATAGGTGATCATGGCCTTCAACGTCTCCCTAACCCTAGCAGTTCTTAACACACTTTCTTTTGTTATTCCTCCCAAACCTCGCTCTGCCATCCATTTGCTCCAACCCATCAAATATTTCATGCTTTCCTTTGTCCTGTCGCATTTTTCTTCTATCTGACCTGTGAGTATCAAATTTTCCAAGCCATCTTTTCTCATTTGATGTCCCAGGAATTTCAGCTGTATTTTCCTGAATATTTGTTTACAAAAAATGTTGCATGACACCTAAAACGTTCTCAACTCGACATCCTTCTATTGTCTAACGAAATGGTCAAACAATATTTTCTGATAGGACAAAATATTTTCAGGACCTCATCTTAATATATGCTTTGTCATTTGGTAACTTACAGTTTCAAATACCTCCAGAATATGTAAGAGCCCATCTAAGACAATAGTATTTTAGATAAATATACTCCCGGTAAAATGTTCCTGATGATTGCTAAATTATAGACTTTGGTACTTACAAAAAGGAATAGAGTAATAATACAATCATTTCTTAAAAAGTAATTGTCAGTTATTACTTTTTTCTCTGGCGTATATTGCTTCATTGTTTCAATGTTTTGCCATATTCAGATCAATATTCTACGATCGTTACCAAGCAGAGTGTGTCTGAATTATAATATAAGCAATTTAGTCTAATATGGCAAATAACTCGAATTCGTGAAACAGAAAAACAGTTTAAGATCATGTGAATAAGTAACAGATGTGCGGGTAGTGTAACGTATATTCCCAAAGAGAGTGGAATCGACGAACTGAGTTCAAATTTATATCTAGCCTGTTGCGTTCATTTTCGCAAAAATACCTGCGTAAAAAGCATGAATCTTTTTTCTCTCCCTAGCTAGGGGTTAAATAACTGGATAGATTGTTTCTTTCTTTTTTTACTGACTAGCAGTATAGCCTGACGTTGCTCGGGTATAACGAAAGCTTTAAAACTAATCCATGGTCCTGGAGCTCAGACTCTTTGGACGTTGGCACGAAAGACTAAAATGCAATAGTTGTTTCCATTTAAAGTGAAATCGTAAACTGAAGTAAAAATGAATGGATGTAAGTCAAATTTTGATTTCCTGGTATCGATATCAAATAAATTTTTTAGTCTTTCGTGCCAACGTCCAAACAATCTGAGCTCCAGGCCCATGGATTAGTTTTAAAGCTTTCATTACACCCGAGCAACGCCGAGGTATACTGTTAGTTTTTCATAAGTCTAACGATCAACGATTTTTTTTCTTCTTATTCTTTGTAATCCTAAACAAAATTTGTTTTTGTTTTTTTGCTATCACTGTCAGTCCAATTCCTGTCACCCATATTCATTAGATAGGTCGCTTTTCTTTCCTTGTGGTACTCATTACTTCCATATATCATGTGCGCGTCAATTTCTACAAGCTTGTTATGTCTCCTAATTATTTCAACTGTCTTTATCAGATTTCAAGTAGAATTCTTTCCATTTTTTCTAAAACTTCCTTTTCATCATCCATCTTATTCTCTGCAGCCTTCTGTAGAACCCTATCTTGTTTACCTCAAGTCTCTCACTATTTAGGTTCTGTACTTGCCTAATTTTGAAGCCTTTATTTTGTTGTTCCCATTCTGCTGCCCCTTTAGAAGAATCACGGACTTTTCTGGAAAGAGTGCCTCTACCTGTAAGGTAATTATTCATCATTCAGTCTTCAACTATCAGTTCACCCCTTTTTTTCTTTGTTATCATTTTCTGGTTCCGTAATAATTTTGTTTTAATTTTGGAAAACCATTCCAATGCATCTTCGGAATTCTGTTTACTATTTTCCATCATCTATTCGAAAACTTCTCAATTAAATTTCTGAATTTGTTTGATTTTGACGCCTCTAATTTATATCACGAATTCTCAATACTCACCAATTTCTTTTTTTAATAATTAGTAGTACTGAGTTCCTTTAAGACTTCCTCATTTGTTGTATGATTTGTTCATAGAATTCTCAGTTTTTCTCAGTAGGCTCTCATCTCTATTGCTTTTAGTCTCCTGTTGATATGTGATAAAATTCTTCAGCATTCACTGCCACCTAGGAGGATCGATACGATATCACAGTTTAATATTTTTTGTTGTTTCAAACGAAATATTCTTATTTCTTAATAAATTGTTTAGCATTTACTGTTAAAGAACAACACGACAAATATTCATTACCTCATTCATTCGAGTACAAATAGCCTGCCAGTGCTTTGAATATCATTGCAATATTTCTTATGCGATAATGTCTAAACTGAAATCTCAATTTCGTTTCAAACGAAATATTCTTATTTCTTAATAAATTGTTTAGCATTTACTGTTAAAGAACAACACGACAAATATTCATTACCTCATTCATTCGAGTACAAATAGCCTGCCAGTGCTTTGAATATCATTGCAATATTTCTTATGCGATAATGTCTAAACTGAAATCTCAAACTTTGTAATTAGTTTTACTCTCGTGAGTTTTTACCAACAAAGCGTCAGTTCGAATTTTGCACAATTAATTGAAATTAATACAAGCTTACAATGTGTATCTTAATGAACTCTAATGACAGCGCTCTTTGCATTTTTATTGTTTGATTTTATATTACGACTTTTTGTTTTTATAAATCGTGATTCACGAGGATGGCTTGCCTGAAGGCGTAACGTTACAGCAATTAAGTTTTTACTTTACTGTGACAAATAGTGAACCGCTTATCTAAACATGTAGCTTGTTAATAATAATTTGCTCGATTGAAACATGACTATCATTTTTTAGCTTCAAAATCATTTCCTTGATTAGGAATTGTGCATTATTTGTGCAAATTCTTTCTGTAAGTTGAGAGATAACATTTCTATCAATGCTTAATGAATTTGCTGGATTAGGATTCGAAAATTTAGTTTTTAATCGCGACATTTCGACCATTGACTACTTTCTTGGTGCAATGCCTGTAATTTTGGTTTCTTAGATTACGATATTCCTGTTAATGTGGTCTTCTCTTTCTTCATATTTCTTCTCCTTTGTCCCATTTCTTCTTCTTCATTTTCTTCTTCTTCTTTTTTCCCAAATTTCTTTTATCTTATTTTTCTTCTCTTTCATTCTCTTTCTTATTCATTTTATTAATGTTCTCGTTTTTTTATTATTTGTTTCTTCTACTATTTCTTCCTATTTTTCTTCTCCTCCTCCTCCCCCTCCTCATCCTCCAGGGAAACAAACTTTCTGAACATTACACCACGTCAAAGCGGCGTGCCTAAAATGGTGATTCTCACCAAGCACACAAAACCGAAAGTATGGCACAACCTAGTGAGGATCGAACTCACTTTTTGTTAGTAATTGATTTAGCGAGCCCAGTTTGTTAACCATTACGTCACAAAGTGCCCAAAATGATTTTCTTAACTTAGCTTAGATGTGGCACAAGGCCAAAAGTGTGGAGCAGCTACTGAAGTTTTAAAGCTTTCTTTCCTCGTTCTTTCTTCAAAAAATGCACGCTCTCTATTCCTGTTGATAAGCAACACTTTTTTTCGAGTCCCTATTAAATAACAATTGTTAAAAAAAAATGTATACTTGTTAGCCATACGAACAGCATAAGACATGAAATACGAATCGGTGACAAAAATATTAGTTTAAATATTTTGAAAATAGAGGACGGATAATGCTGTGGTGGTTAGGAAATTAAGAATTAAAAGCAACTACCTTTTTTACTTTTACAAAAATTCCCAATGACGTGTGAAATCCTGATTTTACTAAATAGAAAAAGGATTGACCACGTACTTAAAAAAAGTTGAAACCGGATTTCGCGAGTAGATGTTAAATTAATTTTATGACCAATGGAAGTGATTTGCAAGATTAAAAAAAGTCTTAGCGATCCAGTGAGAAAAAAAAAAACTAAATCCCTATAAAGGCGTCAGACAGTCAGATGGGAGCAGCGAGACGGCACACTAAAATGTAATGGGAGAAATTTCAAGTTGACCCGGACGTAAGCTTGAGTCGCACATTTGTTTTCTTTTTTCTTTCTCATGTGCTGATTTTTTTACTTCCTTTTCTCCATTCAAAGGCATTCCTAATAAACAAACGCTTATACATACATACATACATACATACGCATACACTCTTTCCAACAAATTACTACTAAGAACATTGCTACAACTTTTGATACCCTTAACCTTCGCATTGAACATTAATCTCTACGATTCTTGTTATTCTTTCTTTTAATACATTTCTATTTTAACATGTAAAATGTATATCTTAATTCTTCTACTATTCCACACTAATCCAAGCATTCCAACCTGCTGACAACCTTCTGATGATGATAACTAATAGTTCGGTTATGTTTGACACAAGGCCGAATCAATAAACATTAACAATCTCCCAACGGCTTTACTGTTGACAATCTGCATCCAAGGAACACGCATCCTATATCTTCACTGGTGACCCCCTACGTCCAAATAACACGCACCCCATTTTACCGAAATGTGAAATTGGAAAAGCGTAAGATGCTGTCCAAAAGTTAATCAGAGTATTAAGAAAGGAGAAAAAGTCATTAGAAACAAAGAAAAGAACACTGAACTCTTGTGCATTATCTCTCCTTATCTGTAGCAGTGAGTGTTGACAATATTTCTCTCCAGAATCTATTTTACATATTTATTGGTTAACTATTCGGCCAAGCTTTGAATATTTTTACCAGATCAGGTCTGGTTTTCTGCTGTACATTCATCTTCAGCTACTTTCACGCTGCCGTAATGTACACTACCGGCCTTAATTATTAGATAACCACAGTTTTTAAAAAAATATGATGCATTTCATACTATTTTGTAGTAATTATTGCCAAGTGGATAATTCCAAATGAAAATAGAATGGTTCGTTTTTTATTATTCCCTTGCAAAATTTAACAAGGCAGCCAAGAAGCCTTTGCTTCGGCCAGCCAATAATAAGAGACTAGCATGGGGAAGAGAGCACAAAAACTGGACACCAGAACAGTTTATTTGATGCACATGTTATTGTGCAGTATTAACAAAAGAACCATTCCATTTTCATTTAGAATTATCCACTTGGTAATAAATACTAAAAGATAGTATGAAATGCATCATATTTTTTGAGTTTTGAGTTTTAGTTTGTTTAATGGCATATGAACCTATCTGGGTTATTAAATGACGCAAGAGGACGAATGTCCAAGTTGACTTGAAGCTTCTCTCATTACATTTTAGTGGTGTCTCTCGCTGCTCCCACCTGAGTGTGTGATTGACGATAACTGGGGCTTTTTATAGTATTCAGATTTTCGCGCTTGCTCGCGAAGTCCTCAAGTCTTGCGAGTCGCTCCCATTGGTGATAAATCAATTTAACATCTACTTGCGAAATTCTGGTTTCGACTTTTCTTTAACCATATGGTCAATCCTTTTTCGATTTTAGAAAAACCAACATTTCACACGTCATTGTAAATTTTTGTAAAAGTGAAAAATGTTGATTTTAATTCTTAATTTATTATCCACTAGATTATAATTAAAAATGCACGACGATTAGTAAAGTTATTGATAACGAAATCGAAATATTCCTTACTGTAAAAGTACGGGTGGCGAAAACGAGATAAAGTTTTCTTCTCTTTATTTTTAAATAGATTTGATAAAAGTGAAATAATATAATTTTAAATAGTACGAACCATGAAAACGAAATAATTAAAAAAAAGTATGGATGATAAAAATGAAATAATAATTTAAAAACAAGTGTAGATGATGAAAATGGAATACACTTTACCAAAGAAAAAAAAAAGTACGGACGATGAAAATAAAATAATATTTTTTTAATGAACGGATGATGTAAACAAAATGATCTTTTTAAAAAATAGTGCAGATGAAAACAAGATAACATTTTTTAAAAGTACGGATGATGAAATGAATTAATATGTTTTTCTTAGAGAAAATATTAAAACCGAAAAATATTATATAGCTGCTTGATATTATTTTCCTAGAGTTTGAATTTTTTTGTTCCTTTTTCCAAAGAGTTCTACTTAGGTTAAGCGATAAATTACAGCGAAAATTATAATACATCTCTAAGATGTTCTTAGTTTTGTTTACAATATCGTGGCTTTAACTTCAATTATGAATCATATATCATTATATATCGTATTTTTTTAAGTAAGTGAAGTATTTATTTTATTAGTCTGTAACGAATAGGAGTGTTACTCTTCCATCTTTTTACATTTGTCAAAGTTTTTACTCAAACAAACAAATATTCTATCAGAATTGAAAATAACATGAAAAGAAATTTCTGATAATGAAAAATACCTAATTTTAGTTTTCATTTAAGAAATTATTAATTTTTTTTTCCTCAAATTCTTTAAAAAACTAATAATAACTTTTTTTGTTGTTATTATCGTTTTTGTAATTTTTTGGAACGAATTTAATTTTCGAGCCGTTGCAAAGAAGCAAAGAGAAACATTTATTGATCTTGATTAGAGATGGCACGTTTTTCTTCATTATCTTAGATTATAAAAGAAAATTTAAGAATAAAAATATTGTAAAAAAAAGAAAAACACTTTTGTCTGTGACAGGTAATGAATTTTCATCTCGTGACGTTCTATTACCAAATAAATTTGTTCACAAAATTTTACACGCACAATCTGTCTGTTTCTCCAAAGAGAAAAAAAAGAAGAAGCAAACTGAAGCGTAATGAATTGAGCAGACAAAACAGTTATGTGGTATATAAATCAAAGTTTGATCTCAACAAAACCTGTAAGCTTTTAGCTCCTTTGAAAATCTGCCAAATTTATACAACATATATGAAGCTTCTGACACTTTCGAAAACAGAATCAAGTAAAAATGAATGCGAAGCATGATTTAGTTTTATTTTGTTTTGTTTTGCCTAGCTGTCTTATATGTCTCCCACCCCTGAAGATCCCTCTTAAAATTTCCTTATCTCTTATCCTCTACTGATAGTACACGTCGACAGAATAATATCTCTATCTATACAAATATTTCTTAGTCTAAATAATCCTTCTGAATAGAAGATTAACATTAAAATTTTTAGACGTAATTAGAACCGTTAATACTTTGCTTGGATTATGAGAAACATCCGTGCTTTCTGATTCATCGTCGACAGAATGATATCTCTATCTTTTTTTTATTTTTTTTAATCATTTCACTCCGAGCAAGGCGCAAATGCCACTGACGTGCAGGGGGTTACATAAATGTAAAAAGATTAATTAGAAAAGAGTGAGGAGTACAAGCTAGTTAGAAAGGAACAATAGAAAGCTGAGAAAGAAGGTGCGATGACAGATACATAGGTGGAGAGAAAGGGAAGGTTATACAGGGGAGGGGAGAGAGCTAGAGGCCAGTGGTTAGTAGATGAGTATTAACTTTGCATTTAAATTTCTGGAGGTTGTAGCCGTCAGGAAAGCAAGAATACGGGAGTGAGTTCCACAGGCGGGAAGTGCAAGAGAGGAAGCTGCAGGAGTAGAATTGTCGTCTGCATTTGGCTAACCTGACTGTGAATGGGTGGGACCCAGTTGCCAATCTGGTTGCACAAGTAAACACCTGTTGAGGAGGCACCAGTGACTTAAGTTCGTCCGAGCAGAAGCCATGAAAGTATTTATAGAACAGACAAAGGGAGGCCACATTTCGTCGGTGGGGAAGTGGCTGTAGTCGAGCCGTCCAGATCAGTACCTATCACATTACAGACTCTCCTTTGGAGCTTGTCAAGAACACTGAGGAGAACGGCAGGGGTACCTGACCATAAATGGCAGCAGTACTCCATGCACGGACGGATGGTTGACTTGTATATAAGCAGGATGGATTCAGGTGGAAAAAACATCCTGGATCGACATAGTGACCCAACCTTCTTAGCAGTTGATTTTGCTATGGATTCAATATAGTGGTTCCATTTGAGGTCTGAGGACAGGGTAAGTCCGAGGAGGCGTAGTGTATTACTCTCCGGGAGAATCACCTGGTCCATGCTTATGGGAGGCAGAAGAGGTTGCCTGTAATGGTTGACAGACAACAGCTTGGTCTTAGAGGAATTGAAGTTGACAAGCCACTTCTTGCCCCAGTTCACCACAGAGTGTAGATCCCGCTCAAGGTCAGCAGCGAGTTTGTGTCTGTCCGCCACGACAGGTTTCTTACTGGAGCGGGAGTATATTGTAGTGTCATCTGCGTAGATGCCTACTTGGGACTTGATCTCATCTGGGAGGTCGTTGATGAAAATAAGGAAGAGCGTCGGGCCCAGGATAGAGCCCTGTGGGACACCAGCATTCGTGCTGTAGGACAAAGAGGCACGCCCCTTCAGAACGACCTTCATTTTGCGGTTATTTAAGAAAGATTGGATTAGGTCAAGCAGCCGACCGGTAATACCATAACCGCGTAGGAGTCCAGGGTGCCAAACCCTGTCGAAAGCCTTGGAGATGTCCAGAGCAACCGTGCGAGCCTCGTCAGACTCATCAAGGGCCTGTAGCATGTACTCCGTTACAGTTGTTAGCAGGTCGGCGTGGACCTGTCAAAGCGGAATCCATATTGCCTGTCGGAGAACAGTTTGTGGGCGGTGAGATGATGAACTTCTTAGTCTAAATAATCCTTCTGAATAGAAGATTTACATTATATTTTTAGACGTAATTAGAACCGTTAATACTTTGCTTGGATTATGAGAAACATCCGTGCTTTCTGATTCATCGTCGACAGAATGATATCTCTATCTATACAAATATTTCTTAGTCTAAATAATCCTTCTGAATAGAAGATTTACATTATATTTTTTAGACGTAATTAGAACCGTTAATACTTTGCTTGGGTTATGAGTAACATCCGTGCTTTCTGATTCATTGATTTTGACGTCCACGTAGCTTAATTCAAAATTTACTATGTTCGGAGAGCTTTGTAATTTACTTGAAGCATTGTGTACATAATGTGTATGGGTAGGTATTTGAAGGCTATCACAACGCGTTTAGTAAACACACACACACACACACACACACACACACACACACACACACACACGCGCGCGCGCGCGCGTATACAAAAATAAAATATAATATTCGAGTTTCATTCGATAATTATTCGACCTGATTACTTAGGTGATTATTGTAATCTAAACCCTTCCTTTCATTGTTATAAGTTCTGTCTTGTCTGTTATTGCAACTATTGTACGGCTTGCTGCCTATCACGTTGAATACACCGGTTCTCGCTCGATCACCGAAGTTAAGCAATGTTGAGCCTGGTCAGTACTTAGATGGGTGACCGTTTGGGAATATCAGCTGCTGTAAGCGTATAGTGACGGATGTGCGTTGTGGTGCAGTGGATATCGGCTCGGAAAGAGAAATCGGTGAGCCGAGTTCGAATTCCTGTTGAATACCCTGCATTCACTTAAGCAGTGGTACCTTTGGGAAATGTATTAATCCGTCTCTTCCCTCCAGTTATGGGTTAAATAACAAGGGTAGAACTTGGGGACCCTTCCTTTAGAAACAAATCCCAAGTAATCTTGATACTCGAAAAGAAAAATGTATTACTAGACACAAAACGTATATAAAAACAACAATAAATTGTTGAAAAAAAAGGTATTACCAGCAATAAAAAAATAAAATTTAGTTGGAAATAAATGACCCTCCGAGGTTGAAATGCCATAAAAACAAAACAATCAACCAACCAATGTCAACGTTCGTCTTACTTCTCGCGTGGATGTGAGAGATGCTACATTTTGCCAAGTTTAATCTTTTTACATAACTTTCTATCGTTAGGTTGTCTTGTGTATGTATATGCTAAGTTCAACTGGTTAATGACTTTCCTTTGTTATTTTTTGCGGAGAGATGGAAGCCACCGGCATATGTTTAGGCTCACTTCTACATTTGATGACTAAGTCAACTTTCCAAACACCCAGGTATTTTGACTTTCTGAGCTATCTCTTCTTCCTCTACCGCTCCCCCTCCTCCTCTGACTGTACGTTACTTGATTGCATCTCTAATAACATCGACAGGGCCATTTCTTCTCACCCATCTGCCCAAATATTTGTGTTTGGCGATTTTAACGCCCACCACACCAAGTGGCTTGAAAACTCAGCCACCGACCTTGCTGGGATCCGCACCATGCACTTTTCAATAGCCCAAGCTCTAACGCAAGTGGTGGACTTCCCCACGCGTTTCTCTAAAAACCCTAACGGAAGGGACTCTTTACTCGACCTTTGTTTTACTTCCATCCCAGACTCCTGCACTACCAGGCAACTCTGCCCCCTTGGAAATTCTGACCACGCCGTAGTCTCCGTAAACATATCAATCCGCACTAACTCTTCCCAAGAAAACCAGACCAGCAGAATATCATACTGCTACCAAAGAGCCGACTGGGACTCGTTCAGGGACTTCCTCTGCGACGTCCCCTGGAACAACGTCTTTGATCTTCCTGTCGAAGACTGTGCCTCCGAAGTCGCCTCTTGGGTTAAGGCTGGCATCGATGCTTTTATCCCTGCCAGAAAATTCCAACTAAAACCTAATTCGTCCCCCTGGTTCTCACCCGCTTGCTCGGCCGCTATTGCCCACCGGAACCATTTCTTCCGGCTCTATCGAAGCTGCTCGTCGAACCAAAACAGGCGCCTTTTCACCTCAGCACGGAACAAGTGCAAAAAAGTACTGAACGAAGCCAAGAGGGCGTTTGCTACCAGAATTAGGCAACGCATAGCATCCTCTAAGTTTGGCTCCAAAGATTACTGGCGTCTCTGCAAAAGCGTGCTCAGCAGGAACAAGACTTCAATACCCCCACTAATCAATGAATTTGAAGTTCTCACCTCCCCAGCCGACAAGGCTGAGTGCTTTGCCCGTAAATGCTCAACCAATTCGACACTGGACTCGTTAGGAATACCTACACCAGACTTCCCACCCAGAACTAAGGCTCAACTAAATAACGTCCTCATCTCGCCCTCGCTGGTCGCCAAGATAATTGCGCAACTTGACCCACACAAAGCGAGCGGCGGTGACGGAATCCCAGTCATAGTACTGAAGAAATGTGCCCCAGAACTCTCCTCTGTCCTCTCTAAACTCTATAACCTCTGCCTATCTGCTTCCTGCTTTCCTGCCTGTTGGAAGTCCTCCTGCGTAGTACCTATATTTAAGAATTCTGGCGAACCCTCGGACCCCGCCAATTACCGTCCTATTAGTCTCCTTCCAATCTTTGGCAAAGTTTTCGAAGCCATTATCAACGCCGAGGTGATTCAGCACCTTATGACCAACGGGCTTCTCTCTGACAAACAGTATGGGTTTCGCTTCACCAGGTCTACTGCTGATATGCTAACGACCATTACCGAGTACATATACCAGGCACTCGACAAGAATGGTGAAGCCCGAACCGTTGCCTTGGATATCTCCAAAGCATTCGACAGAGTCTGGCATGCTGGCCTCTTGTGCAAACTGCGGAGCTATGGGATAACTGGACATCTGTTTGACCTCATCCAGTCCTTCCTCTCTAACCGCACATTAAAGGTGGTATTAAATGGGCATGCCTCCCAAAACTACCAGACGAACGCGGGCGTCCCTCAAGGTTCTATCCTAGGTCCCACGCTATTTCTGATCTACATTAATGATCTCCCCGACACCATTAGATCCCAAGTTGGCATGTATGCCGACGACACAACAATCTACTCCCGCATCGATCAGAAACCAGGTCTGGACGACAAAGTGAACCTCGCTGCCGCACTGGAAAGGGACCTCCAATCCGTAGTGACCTGGGGTAGGAAATGGTTGGTAAATTTCAATGCCTCCAAAACAAAGCTGTTATCAACTAACCACCATAGACTATCGCATCTACCTCCCATTAGCATGGGACAGGCTAGCCTCCCAGAGAGTAAAATACTACGCCTCCTTGGCCTTACACTCTCGGCGGACCTCAAATGGAATGACTATATTGAATCCATTGCCAAATCTGCTGCTATGAAAGTCGGCTCTCTGTGCAGGGCCCGGAAATTTTTCCCACCTGAAACTATTCTGCACATATACAAATCTACCATCCGCCCGTGTATTGAATATTGCTGCCATATCTGGTCGGGTGCCCCTGCTGCTCTCCTTGGGCTTCTTGACAAAATACAAAGGAGGATCTGTAACGTGGTTGATACTAACTTGGCAGACCGGCTGCAGCCGCTCTCACACCGGCGTGATGTAGCTTCCCTGTGCCTCTTCTACAAGTATTTTCATGGCTTCTGCTCCGATGAGCTTAGATCACTGGTGCCGCCCAAGCACGAATTTACACGAGATACTAGATTAGCAACTAGGTCCCACCCTTTTACAGTTAAACAAATAAGATGTAACCGTAAATTCTACTCCAACAGCTTCTTTTCTCGCGCTTCCCGCCTGTGGAACTCCCTTCCACAAGTCTGCTTTCCCGACAGTTACAATCTCCAGGTGTTTAAATGTAGGGTCAATAGACACCTCCTATCACACTAACTCCCAACTATTCTCACAACACTCTCATCTACCCAACCCTCATTCTCGGTATCCTCACCCGCCTATCACCCACCCTCTGTTATGTCCTATATTTAACCAGCCTTTCTCCTCTCTACGTAGCCCCCTGCACAGTAGTGGCAGTGACATGCCTTGCTCGGGGTGAAACGCTTATAAAAAAAAAAAAAAAAAAAAAAAATTTCGGTCTCTCTTAGCTTGAGAGCAGTACATATTGGGGTCACCATATGTCAACTCCTAGTAAATCAAAGTTCCTTGGTGGTTATTCAATTCTGTTCAAACCTCTTGTGTGTTTGTGTGTCTTTTCCATGAGTACCATACGTTTTTTGAAAAACCCAATCGCGATCAAAATATTGCTTTTAATCGAATTTAGAATAAAATTAATCAAACTTATTAAACTACTTTTCAAGGAATGTACAACGCTAGCCCTAAACCACACCTTTTATTCACCGCTACATTTAGACATGTAGAAATATCCCTAATTTGAGCTGAATTGTTGTCTAATAATAAAAGCTCACATAAGCACGAATCCGCACAAACAAAATATTAATACACGAAAAATCTTACACAACACAAAAATAAACCTACATTTTCGGACAAATCTTGGCGTACAAAAAATTCAGTTGGGTTTCAATCCTGGGTAAAAAGCAATCAGATGTACGAGTGGTTATCATTTTTTTATATTACCTGCATTCGGATTAGTGTCCTAATCTCTGATGTTATTACAAAGTTGAACCATACGGCTTTCTTCAAGTACTGATCTGAGTAACCTTCACGGAATATCGAACTTAGTCCTTTATTTAATCTATGGAGCGGATAGATTGCTTTTTTGGCATGGTTAATGTACAAGGATAACTCGTTGTGTTCTTTTTTATTTCTGTTCCTTTAATTTTGACCATGTTTGCAGTTAACATTACTGCATTACTCGGCTGAAGTATTGATACAATAATTCCATCCGGCTGTCCGGAACGTTCATGCCTATTTTAAGGAAAATTAAAGTCCATGCCGATTTTAAGGGAAATTAAAGTTCATGACTATTTTAACGGAAATTAAAATCCATGCCAATTTTAAGGGAAATTAAAGTTCATGCATATTTTAAGGGAAACTAAAGTCCATGCCAATTTTAAGGGAAATTAAAGTTCATGCCTATTTTAAGGGAAATTAAAGTTCATGCCTATTTTAAGGGAAATTAAAATCCATTCCTATTTTAAGGGAAATTAAAGTTCATGCCTATTTTTAAAGGAAATTAAAACGGTAAACAAAATCATGCTATTACTTTTTTTTCACAATAAACATTAACCATTTTCTTGCACTACATTTTTTTATTTTTCATTCAACTTAAAGATTCCGTCTTCCAGAAATTTTGGCGGTTTATCGGCAAAGAACTCATTAAAGTGAATTTTATGTCATTCAAAGAATTAAAATTTTAGTATTGATATTATTTTGCGAGGACTTGAATAAATGAAAATCGGAATGGGAAGATGGCGTGTTGGGTGAGGTCTAGCATTCTCTTGATGGAAGACAACACCTTACTTGTTTGCCAATTCTGAGGGATTTTCTTGGATTGTTGCCTTAAATTCGTCCAGATACGAGCGGTACTTTTCAGAATCAAGTGACTGGTTGCTTAGCAGATACTCATAGTACTGGATTCCTTTCCAATCTCACCAGATGTACAGCATGACTTTCTTAGGATGAAAACTTACTTTGTGTTTGGCTTAAGTTGGATCATTTTGCCTACCCCAGGATCTTTTTTGCTGAACGTTGTTGTAAACGATCTATTTTTCATCACCCGTCGTAATTTGCTTTAACAGGTTATCTTTTCCTTGCGTTTATACAGCAAATCACAGATAGAAATGCGATCCAAAATATTTTTTCACACAAATCACGTGGTAACCAAACATCGTATCGATTTAAGTACTTTACTAAGTGTTCAAGGCTGATGGACTTTGATAAATTTATTGTTTCTACTAATTTAAGCGTTGTTCGGGTTATTCTCCATACGTGTATTGATTTAATCGTATTCTGTAGTTGTGGGGTATGATTGAGCGTTCTTCATCAATAAAGCCACAATCACTAACTCTAAGTATAGCGAGCCACTTCCGTACAGTGCTGTCAATTAAAGGACTCTTGCCTTACACAGCACATTCTTTTGTTTCTAGCGAGGTATTTTTGCCTTTACAGTAATAAAAAAGCATTAAGTATTTAAAATGCACATTCTAATCTTCCATTTCTATACGTATACATAATTGACATAAATTAAGTAATTATAAATTTCTTCGTCAAGAGAAAATTTGATGCGTGCACTAATCGGAACTGTACGTTTATTATCAGTCAGTTAATTGCCATACGTGCTACGCTTTTAATCCATGACTGACTAGGTAGAAAATTTTCTCGCACTGGCTTGCCTTTTCTTTCTGGCATAGACTTGTTGCCACCCAAAACTATAGAAACCAAACTGTCCTTCTATTCAGCCCATGGCTGGAAGAAGAAGATAATGATCAATAAATTTCCCAAGGGTACGTGTACGTAAGTGAACCAAACGAATTCGACTAGGACTAGAACTCGAATCACATTATATCTGTCGATAGATTTCACGTATTTTAATGTGTTGGAACATGAACAACTAAAATTCAGAATGACTTCTCCAATGTGATAGGTACTGACTAAGAAGGTTGGGTCACTATGTCGATCCAGGATGTTTTTTCCACCTGAATACATCCTGCATATATACAAGTCAACCATCCGTCCGTGCATGGAGTACTGCTGCCATTTATGGTCAGGTGTCCCTGCCGTTCTCCTCAGTGTTCTTGACAGGCTCCAAAGAAGAGTCTGTAATGTGATAGGTACTGATCTGGCGGCTCGACTACAGCCACTTCCCCACCGACGAAATGTGGCCTCCCTTTGTCTGTTCTATAAATACTTTCATGGCTTCTGCTCGGACGAACTTAAGTCACTGGTGCCTCCTCAACAGGTGTTTACTTGTGCAACCAGATTGGCAACTGGGTCCCACCCATTCACATTCACGTTAGCCAAATGCCGGCGACAATTCTACTCCTGTAGCTTCTTCTCTCGCACTTCCTACTTGTGGAATTCCCTCCCATATTCTTGCTTTCCTGACGGCTACAACCTCCAGGAATTTAAATGCAATGCCAATACTCATCTTTTAACCACTTGGCTCTAGTTCTTTCCCCACCCCGTATATCCTTTCCTTTCTCTCCACTTTGAAACTGTCATCACACCTGCATTCTCATCTTTCTATTGCTCCTTTCTAACTGGTTCGTCTTCCTCTTCACTCTCTTCTAATTAATCTTTTTATACTGATGTAGCCCCTGCATATCAGTGGCATTACCGCCTTGCTCGGCGTAAAACGATTAAAAAAAATCCAATATATTTGCTGTATTTAAATATGCATTGAATACAAGAATGTATAATTGCAAACATATTTATTTAAACAGTTGTAAATAAGATTAATCATCAATATTATACAACGTCCTCACTGGGTACCTCATAGTTTCGGCCTTGTGCCAAATCTAAGCGGTGCCTAGAAAATCAATATTTTAAAACGATGTATTCTTTCTGGTAATCTCACAAAACCTACTTTTCCGTTTTCCGGATATTCTGATTAGAAATTTTCTTTTTCTTAAAAGAAACTCGTTTAGATTATCGCAACATATATTTACAAAAGAAGTCTTAGAATACAAGATGATTTCCCGAAACTTCTGAAGCCACATATGGCGGAAAGCCACCCTCCTTAAGCATGTGCGAGCATTAAACCAGTAATGAATATCCTAGAAGGATATCCTGGTAATCTTTGATATACGGCCGTCTATAGTAAATATTTGGGAAGCCAAGATCTGTTCACCATGAACATTAATGAAATAAGTTAAGTGAAAAACACTTGGGCAGTAGGTTACCATTACATTCTGTGGTAGACTGGATGCAAACCACGTCTATAGAACTCAATCTTTCCTGCTATTTGAAGCATAGCTGGAAGATGAAACAGCTGATTAATACCTTTTTCCAAGGATATTTGCGCGTAAGTGAATGGAACCAATTCGACTGGAATTTGAACTCGGCTCTTCGAGTTCTCGTTCCAAGCCGATTGATTAACAGAGCGGAAAGTGGCATCGGAATCAAATTCCAGCCTATTTTGTTGCAATTATTTGAAAACCTGGCTCTAAGAGAAGGAAGGAATCTAGACAATATGTTAAATAGTAGGATTGAGCGGACTCTCAAGCCACACGTGGCAACCAATCTAAGAGAATGAATATTCTGAATTACGAATCGAAGAGAAAATGAGAAAATCGCTCCATTATTTTTACCAGAACTTTGAAATTTTCACATAACAATGAAAATGAAACTGTGTAGCTGATCTCTACGTCCTGAAGAGATCATTTTGAAGAATCGAATAATATATCGAAATAAATTTATAGGGATTTAGATTCTAACTGATACCAAAGAAAATATTAATTAAAATTGTTGATCAATTATAGACTATTCATTAATGCCCTAGAAAAATGTTATTCTTGCTATTTTCTTTTATTCTTTTACCACAAGTAAATAAAGTCATTGAGATGTAAGGCGTGTTAGAGAATATCAGAAAAGAACACTGTTAAGTAGAGAGAACATTAAAAGAACAAGAATTAAGTAGAAAGTTTGACATTGCATTTGGATTTTTGAAAATCAAAGTTAACTCCGAAACAAAAAGCCGGAAGAAATTTCCTCAAGTGAGACATGTGATAAAAGAAACTGTCAGCACAGAACTTATTTTATATCTGGTTATTTCAACTGTAAAATAATAGAACATTGCCACCAATCTAGTCAATTAAGTGCTACACGTGAAACACGCTTGGGTGATCATGTATCGAAAGAGACATAACTGACTGGGCAGCGGATTATGCCGCAGTCGGCTGCCATTGCCTTCTGCAGTAGGCTAGCGTCCATCAGGGCTATAGCACCTAGTCTATCCTGTTATTCAAACTATAATTGGAGGGAAGAATCGGATTAATACCTTTCCCAAGCGCGTAAATAAATGCAATGAAATCAACTGGAATTCGAACTCGGCTCCCGGATTTCTTGTTCCGAGCCGATATCAATTGCGACACAATATGCATCCTATCTAGTACTGTTCATAAATTCATAAAGTCAAGATACCAAAAGAAGAAAGTTTATCAGACAATTACTATAAAAGTATTTATAGAAATATCACAAGGAAGCTACATTACGGCGATGGTAAAACTAGTGAAAATGAAATGTCACGTCAGAATCTATAACATTGCAGATTCTTCTGTAGATTTTATCAAGAATCTCTATTTTCTTCATGATTATGTTAATAATTTTATTGTAATATCTACAAAATGTCTGCAATTGTTGATGAGAATGTATTCAGTGTCTATGATTATATAAAAAGAAAAGACATAAAAAATATATAGTTCTATGTTTGGAAAATGAACACAGTGTTTTTTTAAATAAAACGCGTCGGATCATGGGAATAATTTTGTACCTCAAGTTATTAATAATAATCAGTAAGGTTAGACATCCGATTGCTTTTTACCCAGGATTGAAACCCGAAAGAATTGGCGTCAGTCGGCCATTCTACCTCCAAGCTATGGGCGCTTGGTAGAAGGAGGCTGACTTTTTAACGTGTATATTATCATTATACACGCCCAATAGCTGAGAGTGTTCTAATTCATTGCTGACATATATATATATAAACATGTCATGGAAATTAACGAATTTTAACGAAACTTGTATTTGTAATAAAATTTATCGTAAAAATAATCAGGCCGGAAGATATAAATATAAAATACTGTCTAATTAAAAACAGAATATCTACTTAAATACGAGTATCGGTAAAAATAATGTTCATATATATATATATATATATATATATATAATTAATATGCGAGTTGTCTGAGATTCTATTCGAATGTACATTAATGGATATAATAATATAGATGTTAATTTCTTTTAAATTAATTATTGATAAATTTTGACAAGGATCCTAAGAAAGATTTACTCTTGAAAGACAAACAATATAGTGTAAAGTTATTGCTTAATATAAAAACTGAATTGGAAATTACAACATATTTCATTGGAAATCACAGAACAATGATACAACGGTATATGAACTTAATTCAAAGCTCTAGATGATCAGGTCCTGGGTATGACGATAAACTGCATCCGGCAGCAAGGCCTCTGATTGGGAGGTTGTAAGGAGCATGGAACTACCTTTTAATTGCTATTGTTCTCAGGTCCACCCTGACCCGGAGTGCTACCACCTGCTAGGGTCCCAGCTATGGGCAAATAATTAACCCCAAAACTAGGGTCAAAACACTATGAAAGTATAAAAATACACTTTTAATGAAACGTATCCATAAAAATAGACTTTTATAGAAAAGCATACATTTTTGAAGAAAAAAATTATTACCTTAACAAATTTTTGAAGGAAAAAATTAAACCAAAACTAGAAGACATTTTCAGTTTTCTAAAATAAAAAAGAAAAAAAAGAAAAACTTTACATTAAAATCTGACTAAATCAACCTTTACACTATTATTGAAAATTTAAAAAAAAATACCTTAAAACCCCAACTTTTTAGCATTAAATAACCCATAGAGGTTGATATCCTCTGACCAAGCTCTAACAGTTTAGTTGGGTAAAAACAGGCTGTTCACATGCAATCACTCGAAAACTGTTGTATTCTCACCAAGCGGACTATGAATCCTCGACTATCGCGATCAGCAGATGTTCTCTCAGGCTGGGCCCGTGCGTATTCCGACAAGCTCAATCCGAATCTAAGTTGAACTCGTACATATAAAACATCGATAAAGATTCTGGAAACATGGTTGGTTCTAGGTACCGTTCTCTGGACCTTACTCCTCTTGCAATCTTATCCTTTTACAAGATCTAGATTAGGCCCTAAATGAAGTACAGCTGCCATATACCAACAGGAACTGTAAAAATAATTGTCTTCTCCTACAAACTCTTTCTCATAGACGAAACTTTGCAAGCCTCTATCAGGTATTTTTATGGAAAGTGTTCAGACGAACGATATTCATTAGGGCCACCAGCAATAACCTTCGTGATTAAGAGCCACCATGCCAGGCAAATTGTAGTGAATCAACCTAATTACCTTCGTATTCCATTAATGAGATTTAAGTGCAACTGTAGCCGCTCCCTCCAACAAATCGCTGTTTTGGGGAACTGACTCCTAAGAGGATGCTTCCTGATCGCTGCAGTTTTAACTTATTCAAGTCTATGGCCAACCGGTATCTTCCCCACATATCTCCATAAACACTGGCTCCTACTCTGTAACGTATTATTTCGAGTGACTCTTGGGCCTTGAACAGTGTGAAAATCATTGTAAAAATGTAGTTAATAATATTCGTAATATAAAAACAACTAAATAAGTCTGTTCAAAAATAGATCTGATAAAATTAAATGTGTGATAAGGAAATTAAATGTCTGAACAACCAGAAATTATAGGAAACTGACGCTATGGGTTAAGAGCAACAAATAATTTACTGCTCATAAAATGCATTTTTTCTCATAAGACATCTCTACAAACCACCCTGAGTTCTACCGATCGAAGGTCGGTGACGCGAGTAGTTGGTTTTAGATACTTGAAAAAAAAAAGATGCTTGAAAAAAAAAAGAACTGATTTTTAGTGATTGCTGATAATGGATTTGATGAACATAATAGTTACGACGGACGTTGGAACCTTCATAAATTTAATTTGACAAAACAACCTACAAAACAAAAATGTTCGACACATTGGGAGGAATGGATATTGACCCAGAAATTGGAATCGGTCAATCGATGTTAGCCTAGATTACTACGTTGGCTGTCCCATAGATGCCTTTAGGAAATTAATGAATATATTTCTCCTCTCCTTCACACAAATATGCGTTTAATAGCCGGCTAGACTAGGTTCTCCAGCCTTTGAGGGCATTCTATGTAAAAAAAAAGGACATTTTTAATTCAAAACCATGTTGAATGGTAATTCATTCTAATTTCTTTCTCAGCGAGGTATAGCAATTTTGAAGAAAAAAAGACTTGGTCAAGAAGCATATGTCCTCATTAGACACAGACGTTTATTTCTGAGAATGTTAATTATTAGCATTTAATCAATAAATCATTTCCGACCTGATACTAATAAAAATAAATCCAGAAGGTTATTGCAATTTCTTAACAAGTATTTGATCGATAAAGGTCAGAGACAAGAAGTTTTAAACTGAAGAGTATATTCATGCAAAACAACATCCCTCCTTATTCTGCAAAGCTGATTATTGCCTACATTTACGAATCAGTTTTAAAAATACAAAAAATAAAAACTGAAAAGAAATTAATGACATAGCTCTAACAGCCTCTAAGGATATTAATTTATTCAAAAACTTTTCGTGAAATCCTAATTAAAAGAGATGTTTATCACAACATAAAATAATATTCAAACAAATATATCTGGAAAGAAATAAGTAAAACTGCTGAAACCAATGTTTAAGGCAAATCACTAAGAAATCAAAACTGGTGATTATCATAGAATAACAGGAATCGGTATTATCATTTAAAATAATAAAACAATAATTTACACATTTATATATAATACTGTGTCAAAAATATGTTCCTCTATCAAATATATTTTCGATTTATTTATAAGTAAAAATTATGCTGCAAATTGTTTGTAAAATTGCATGTGATGCTCTTAATTACGTTACCATTTAATGACCATGAATATTTGTAAGTTTAAATTTACGATATATATTAGTGTCATAGCGGCATCACCGATAGAATGAATGAAATTTTGCAACCATTACTTATACTTTCCCTCAAAAGATGTGAGAGAGAGTAGCCTGAAGAGAGCGCCCTCAGAGAGTCGGTCTACGAACACTGCTACCTTAACGATCATTCTTCTTCTTCTTCTTCTTCTTCTTCTTCTTCTTCTTCTTCTTCTATGTGCCCTGTCCCTTCAGGACGTAGGCGATCATGGATCTCCACGTCTCCCTATCCCTTGTGGCTCTTAGTATGTTTGTTCCTGTTGCTCCTGGCAACCCCCGTTCCGTCATCCACCTGATCAGATCCTGCAAATATGTTATCCGCTGCCTTCCTCTGTCTCTCCTTCCTTCTATCTGACCAGTCAGTATCAGGTTCTCCAGGCTCTCCTTCCTCATTGCATGTCCCAGGAACTTCAGTTGTCTCTTCCTGATGCTCAGCATCAATTTCCTTTTTGTTGCCATTATTTCTAACACTTCGTCGTTGTTTGTATGCTCAGCCCACGATATCCGTAGCATCCTTCTGTAGAACCACATTTCGGCCGCTTCCAGTTTTGTCCTCATTTTCGATGATATTGTCCAGCATTCACAGCCGTATTGAAGAACTGACATCACGTAGCAGTCTAGCACTCTTTTCTTCGTTTCTATTGAGATTTTCCTGTGTGTTAGTATTTTGCTCATCTTCTGGAACACGTCCTTTGCCATGCCAATTCGCCTTCGGATCTCCGTGTCGCACTTTCCATCTCCTGTTAGAACACTTCCTAGGTACTTAAATTCTTGAACTTGTTTGATTCTGTTATCCCCTACCTGTATTTGGCATTTTGGGTTGTATCTTTTGCTGATGACCATGCACTCAGTTTTCTTAAAGTTTATTTGTAGTCCTTTCTTGTCACTCTCCACTGCTACTTTCTGTATGAGATCTTGCAGTTTACTTTCCGTGTCCGCAATCAGTACTGTATCGTCCGCATATCTTATGTTGTTCAGGTTGTGGCCTCCAATAACAAATCTTGGTGTGTCATCTAGGGTCCTCAAAATATTCTCGCTGTATAGGTTGAACAAATCCGGTGAAAAGACACATCCTTGTCTTACTCCTTTTTCTATCTTTGTGTATCTACTGAGGTCGTTACCTGTCCGTATACAGGCCGTTTGCTGCCAGTAGAGATTCTTGATTATTCTTATGTCTTTGCCGAAAATGTCGAGGTTGCCTATCATTTCCATCAATTCTTTGTGTCGTATTTTGTCGAATGCTTTCGCGTAATCAATGAAGCATAGGTACAAGTCTTTCTTCATTTGTAATGCCCTTTCAGAGAGCATCCTAATCATGAATATGGCGTTCCTTGTTCCAGTGTCCTTGACGAACCCGCACTGTTCCTGCCCTATCTCTGGCCTGATTCTGCTTCTCGCTCTATTCATCAGGATTCTGACAATCAGTTTTGTAATGTGACTCATTAAGCTGATAGTTCTGTGTAGTTCGCACTCGTTTGCACCAGGTTTCTTCGGCAGCGCTATAAATATCGACTTGCATAGGTCTTCTGGTATTATTCTGCTGCTATAAATTTCGTTTATTATGTCGGTAATCTTTTCTATGCCATATTCTTCTAAGGCTGTCAGCAGCTCTATCACTATGCCATCTGGACCAGGTTCTTTGTTTCTGTTCATTTTGGCCATTGCAGCTTCCACTTCGTATTTCAGTATTTCCGGTCCGTCCATCTCCTTGTGTATTCTCGGTTGTTCTCTCTTGTCGCAAAAGAGATCCTTTATATATTCTTCCCATCGCTGGAGCATTTCCTCTTTCTCTAATATGATTGTTCCTTCCTTGGATTTTATGCATCCTGTTGAGGAGGAGGTTTTTTGTCCTGTCAGTTCTCTTATCTCTTTATGCATCTTTGCTTTGTTGTTCCTGCTCAGTCTCTCTCCTTCTGCGCATTTATTGTTGAGCCATTCCTCTTTGGCTTGTCTGCATTTGTTCCTTATCTCCCTGTGAAGTTTTTTGTACTCTGCTCCGTGTCTTGGCGTTATTTTTTGTCTCCTTTGCATCATGTGGAGGATCTCTTCGGTCATCCACTCGTTTTTTCTTCTGCGTCTGATTTCCCTTGGGGCTATGTTGTTCGCTGAGGTCACCATTGCTTCTTTTAGTGAATCCCATTTTGAGTATCCTTTTCCAATATGTTCTTCATATTTCTTTCTCACGCTGTTATTATATTCTTTCTGCAGGGTGAGATCGTCCTCTAGCGTGTCGTATTGCAGCCTTGGTAATATGTTGGGCTTCTTCAGTCTTCCGAGTTTCACTTTTAGTTTGCAGATGACTGGGACGTGGTCACTTCCGCAGTCAGAACCTGGGTATGTTTTGCATTGGACTACAGCGTTCCTGAATCTCTTGTTTATAGTTATGTAATCTATTTGGTTCTTCGTGTCACCTCCTGGACTTCTCCATGTCCATAAACGTCGTGGGTGTTCTTGGAACCAGGTGTTAGTAATGACCTGGTCATTGGCTGAGCACCATTGGATCCATTTTTCTCCTCTTTCGTTGCGCTCTCCTAGTCCGAAGTTGCCGTTCGTGTCTCCTTCTCTATCTTTACCTACCTTTGCATTTATTATCCTGACTTCTTGGCTTTTGCACTGAGCCTTAGCACTGTCCAGTATTGAATAGAATGATTCTATTTCGTCCTCCGAGCTTTGAGTTGTTGGCGCATAGACTACTATAATAGCTATATTGAGGGGCCTTCCCCGCAGTTTAACCAAGAGGACTCTCTCTGACAGTTGCCAGTATCCAAGTACACATCTCTTCACTTGTTTGTTTAGTATTAAAGCGACTCCTTTTTCGTGTTTTTTACCTCCTGCATATATTATCCTGTGGGTGTCGCTACTGAAATCTCCATTATTAGGCCATCTTGTTTCACATATTCCTAGGATGCTGATATTCAGTCTGTTTGACATTCTCTTGTTGTCCACAGTTCAGTGTCCTGACGTTCCATGTTCCTATAGTGAGTTTGTCTTTGATTCGCACAGTTGCAGGATAACGGTCCAGAGACACCTGTTGCTCATGTTGTTCTTTCCCGGGCGAGGGACAAATTTTGGAGTAAAATGTCCCCTTTACGCCGTTGTAAGGCCTAGGGTCGAATCATAGTATTACACACTAACTCTTATATATAGATTTAGCAACGAGGTCCTATCCTTTCACTGTGAAACCAATAAATTGTAAACGCAAATTCTACTCTACCAGCTTCTTTTCTCGCACTTCCCGCCTGTAGAATTACCTTCCATTTACTTGCTTCCCCGACAGCTACAATCTCCAAGAATTTAAATGTAAAGTCAATAGTCATCTCCTATCTCACTAACCTGCATCCGCTCTCTCATGCTCCTTTCTCCGTCCACCCAGACCTCATCAGTATCTCATCCTTCTCATACCCACTTCCTGACACCCCCTATAACCTGCCACTCTTTCTCATAACTTTCCTCCTATGTAAACCTCTGCAAAACAGTGGCAGTAAATTTTTCTTTTGCAAGTCAGTATATGTAGTGCTCTACAACGTATCAACTACCCGGGGTGCATGACAGAAGATCCAACAAACTCGGATAGAAGGATGCAAGAAAATAGCAACACTCAGAAATCAGCCTCCCTCAGTCTGCCTATCTACTGGGAAGTGACTATCGCAAAAAATGCAAAGGATCTGTCGTTCATATAACGCCTGGAACCTTCATAAAGAAAGTAATTGTTTACGTAAGAAAATGAAAGACAAAAAATGCAAAAGGATAGATGTATAGTTATTAAACTGAGTTTTATAGTGATTCAAAGGTGGATTCATGCAGCTCTGATAAACAAAATAAAAGACAAAACAGGTTGCTCCTTTAAGATAAGACTAAAGGAACATCGTAAAGCCGTGACACAAGGGGAAATATAAAAATCCGGCGAGGCTGATCACATATGGTGAAAAAAGATCACAGCCCTCTGTGAATAAAGATGAAATAACCGAGAACATCACTGGAATACATGAAAACTTAAGAAATCCCCACATGTGCTAGAAATAATTACATCTAACCTTAAGTTTTATGCAAAATATCAGATCTTTGCTCTGGCGCCTAGATTTTTTAATTAAAATGCAGTACAAGACTGGCGTCGGGATCTCAGTAATTTACAGTTTAGCTCACTAAAGATATCCGTAAATTCTATGCTACTTCGTACTTCTCGATTGTGGAAATCGCTTCCGCATCCATGGTTTTCAGCTAACTTTAAACTTTAAAAATACTGCAATGTGAGTCGCTATCTACTGTCCTTCTGTTTATTCTTTCTTCTTCCAGTTCATTATTAATATTTCTGTTCATATTTCTTCTACATCCTGTAAACTCTTGTGTCTTAGTGATTTTTACTGGACTGCATAGGATAACATCGGTTAAAGAAAATAAGAGAGTTTCCTCTCTCGCATTTCTTGTTTGTAGAAATATCTTCCGGCCTCTGTCTTGCAAGTCAGCTTTGATATTCAAAGTTTTAAATGTAATATCAATCTTTACTTTATCTCTTCTTTTTACTTTTATGATTCTTTCTTTATAATAATGGTATTTTTCTAACATTTTTACAAATACACTGAACTCTTGCGTTTAAGTGGCTTTATTGCCTTGCTTCGGGTGAAATAATTTTAAGACAGGCATTTATTACTCGTTTACTTTTTTTTTTAAATAGAGTATATTTCAATGATTTGCAATGGGATGTGCGTTTTGATACAGCAAATATCGGCTCGCAACGAGAAATCGGAGAGCCAAGTTCGAATTCCAGTTGAATTCGTTGAATTCACTTACGTGCAAATACTATTGGGAAGGGCATTAATCTGTCTCTTCCCTCCAGTTATGGGTTAAATATCAGGACAGATTGGGTTCAACATCACTGGCTGGCAACCAGTCTACCGCAGAAAGCAATGGCAACCTACTGCGGGATAATCTTCTGTTCAGTCAGTCATGTCTGTTTCGTGACATGATCGCCCAAGCGTGTATCATGTATGGCACTTAACTGACTGATATTTCAATGAAGTATTCCTGACTCTGTATACTATGTTTAATCTCAAATATTCATAGCTTTACTTCAAGAAGGAATATTTAAGAGAATTTTTTTTTTTACTTTTCGTCTGTACATGAAAACCTACTTTTCATTTTTGATTTTTTTGTAATTAGAAATCATTCAGAATAAGAATCGATTATATATGTGCGATTCTATAAAACTCCGTTTAATTACTGTACATCTATCCTTATGATGAGATAAGCTGCCTTCCATACCCGCTAAAGCTGTATAGAAATTTAATTCTTTTAGCCTGGCATTTGGATCAATCACCAAATTTTTTTGATAACATGCAAACAACCTTCGTTAAAACACTTGGATGAGATACCCATTCTAGTAAACGATAATGATTTGCAATTAGCAAATGGTGACGCTGAAAGAAATTGTTTACGTAAGAAAATGAAAGATAAAAATGCAACGTCGCTAGGCTTATTTTTCACTCCTAAAGAATGGAGTTACAAAGAGAACAGTCAGTAAAGTGCCATACGTAATACACGCTCGGGCGATCATGTCTCGAAAGAGACATGACTGACTGGACAGATGATTAACCCGCAGTAGGTTGCCATTACTTTCTGCGGTAAACTGGTTAACAGCCAAGGCTATAGAACCCAATCTGTCCTGTTATCTAATCATAACTGGTGGGAAGAAATGGATTAAAACTTTTCCCACGGGTATTTGTGCATAAGTAAATGCAACGAATTGAGCGGGAATTTGAACTCGGCTCTCCAATTTCTCATTCCGAGCCGATATCCACTACACCACAACGCTCAAAGAGAACACATGTGACAAATAAAGCTTTCACTTTATCACAGTGCCGAGTTTTGATGTGATCGAGAAAAAAATCCTTCTTTACGAATAATACATCGTTTCAATTGTCAAAGCATATGGTCAATACAATGGGCACTTCAACTTAATGTGTTGTTTGCCTCCTTGTCAAGCTAGATCAATTACAAGTGGGTAGTGAGTTCAATCTCTACTGCGTGCCCCCTTACTTTTGGTCTTGTGCCACAACTAAGCTATATTTAGAAAATCACCATACGATCAGTATTGCATTAAAATGCATTTCAGAAAATCGTAATGAAATTGATTAGATCCACCTACGCATGCGGACAAACCATGGATGTTGGGAATTTTAAAATTGATTTTTTTTTAAATCGAGCCGAGACTATTTTTCTTTTTTTTTTCCATTACTTTTCTTAGTAACAATTCTTATGTTAAAATAGTTTTCAGTCTCATTACGTTGGACATCCATCCAAATGTATTTTATAAAATGTCCCTGTTGGGTTCATATAATCGTTAATTTATATCTCTTTAGGTTTCTTCTATATATAGTGTCAATTTTTCCCTGACAAGCTGTTTAGCGAAACCGTCGTAGGTTCTTGGCCCACTCTTAGATTTTCGATTTTGTTTGCTCTACTTTCGCTTTGAAGGCTTTGTGTACTCTGCTTTCGTATTGAGCTCTTTATTGTTAAGGTTTTTGTCTTCCGGTTTTTTTTTTCTTACGGATGCGTGACATTTTGTTCAGGTATTTGGTTTGTATTTTTTTCTTTCCCTTCTTTTCCCTCCCGGTTAGTTCCCAGTGGGTTTCAAGACGATCACAGTTGTAATTTAATTATTGCTAGTCTTGACAGAATTAGTTCTGTTTCTATTAGTATTATTACTATAATTAATATTACTATATATATATATATATATATATATATATATATTGACAATTGTTATAGGCGTTCAAGTAAATTTCTCCTTCATGCTTTAGCTTATTGCTTTGTTTAGTATTGACAAAGTCTTCTGTTGTTTTAGATGTAGTAATAACACATTTTATGCTGGGTTTAAGTAGATTCTTTCAAATTGTAGATCTAATAGATTTAGGTTGTAGAACAATATATGTTTTGATTGATTATGCTAGTCAAATGGGAACTTGTTTTATTTTGAAATATTTTACGAAATTTTTTTTTCAAAGTGTTTTTGCCAGTCAACCATAGAAATATAATATTTCACAAAAGCAACTGAACAGCAGTTATTGATTCATCTATTAGCAAAAATAAAATATTTCAGCTACATAGGCTCCATTAGATAAATAAGAGCAAATTATTGTATTAGTGTTGGAGAACTTTGTCGCCAATTTGTTGTGCACTTGTGGCGAAACTTCGCCGCCATGTTGTAGTGACCGGTTTGTGCTGGAAGTAATACACGAAACAAGAAGGTAGGTTCAAAACAGTGTATTAGTATAACAAGAAACAAGACATTGAAAGGAAGTGTTAATAATAAGTTATATAGAAATAAGTAAGTCCAAAGGTATTATTACGCTGCCTGAATAAGTAAGTCCAAAGGTATTATTACGCTGCCTGAATAAGTAAGTCCAAAGGTATTATTACGCTGCCTGAATAAGTAAGTCCAAAGGTATTATTACGCTGCCTGAATAAGTAAGTCCAAAGGTATTATTACGCTGCCTGAATAAGTAAGTCCAAAGGTATTATTACGCTGCCTGAATAAGTAAGTCCAAAGGTATTATTACGCTGCCTGAATAAGTAAGTCCAAAGGTATTATTACGCTGCCTGAATAAGTAAGTCCAAAGGTATTATTACGCTGTCTGAATAAGTAAGTCCAAAGGTATTATTGCTGTACTTGACTGCTCTTAACTACGGTATTTAATTATATTCCTACTTAAGGCAAAATGTGGCACAAAGCCTTTTTAATGTGAGTAATCCGGGTCTATAACCCGGCCAAATATTCCTGTCTAATTTTCCCCAGACGAGACTCTACCCTTTGGTGGATCCTCGACTGGGTTAATACTCTCCGTTCGAAGGCAGAGAGCTCGAAAGTACGCCAGGCAGTTACTGGGCGCAACTGCAGTATTTATTGGCCGTTCCACATAATGTAAAAGATGGCACAAGGTCTTTTTAATGTGGGTAATCCGGGTCATATAGCCTGGTAAAAAATTCCTAATTTTCCCAAGATGAGACTCTACTATTTCATGGAGCCTCGACTGGGTTAATACTCTCCGCCCGAACGCAGAGAGCTCGACAGTATGCCAGGCACTTACTGGGTGTAACAGCTCTCTAGAAGTCATGTAGATAATTTATATATAGCAAGAGGAAGAGTTCATTCCTCGTAGGAGAGTACCATGATAATTAGAGAATTTCCGTTTCGGGGAAATAATGGCAATGACGAATATAGTTATCTACGATAAGTGCTAATCATACATTGCAGTTAAAAATAAATCTGTAGGGTGGTAATATTGCATTAGATTTTGTACTGCAGTGGCAGCGTACACAGTCGTTTAAAAAATAATTTTCGTAACAAAATACAATGGAGAATCTGTAATGTGATCGATACCAACTGGGCAGACCGGCTGCAGTCACTCGCTCACCGGCCGGACATGGCTTCCCTCTGCCTCTTCTATAAATACTTTCACGGCTTCTGCTCCGATGAACTTAGATCACTGGTGCCCACTAGGTACGAATTTGCACCAGAAACTAGGTTAGTAACTAGGTCCCACCCTTTTACAGTGAAACCGATAAAATGTAACCGCAATTTCTACTCCAACAGCTATTTTTTCTCGCATTCCCGCCTGTGGAATACCCTTCCACATACTTGCTTTCCCGGCAGCTACAATCTCCAGGAGTTTAAATGAAAGGTCAATAGACACCTCCTAACACACTAACTCACATCCATTCTCTCAAACACTCTTCACATTTACATCCTTACCCGTCTATCACCCTTCTTCTGACATTTCCTATATCTAACCACTCACTTTCATCACCTTCCCCTATATAACCCCCCGCGCAATAGTGGCAATTGAATGCCTTGCTTGGAGTAAAATGATTAAAAAAAAACAGCAATAATAGAAGAATTAAAAGTGCATGAACCTCACTTATGTCATAGAAGTTCAAGCAAGTGAATAATGCGATGAAGAGGTGTAGAAAATATGTAATGAAGGGTGAAGGGGTAATAACTAATTGGCAAATACTAAATTGGTTTCGTTATCGGAAAGGTTGTTGGAAAATGAATTCATACCATAAAGTTTATCGGACTTTGGTTATGAAGTTCTAAAATTACTAAGAGAAAGCAACCCTCAGCAAAATGCTCGGGCGTTATCAAAGGTATTTACCAAGTTCTGATACTTAGAAAAAATAGAAACAGTCAGCAAGCTAAGTGTTTGGAAAATTATTAATCATTTCATCTCAAGCAAGGGAAAACCGCTACCAGTTTGCAGATGGTTAAAGCGAGAAAAAGACCGTGTACGGCGGGTATTGAAATAAGAATAAAAGACGAATAAGATTCATGAAAAGAGAACATGGCAATTGACGTTGTATTTAAATTTTTGGATATTGTAAATATCAGCGAAGTAGGTAAACGGAAGAGAATTTCACGGGCGAGAAGTCCGAGAAAAGGAACTGTCAGAGTAGAAGTGGTGATTGTATTTCAACGGTAAAGTGGTGGGATCTAGATGCCAGTCTTGTAGCACGCTTAAATCTACATGGACGTGACACCAGGGAAAAAGTTCGTCAAAGAAGTTGCCGTGAAAATATTTGTAGCAAAAACAGAGGGAAGTCACGTCGTAGGGGTGAGAAAGTGAATGAAGTCAAGATGCCTACTCAGGACCGTTTACATTGCAGATCATTCTTTGGATTTCATCGAGAGCATCTGATCAGATATGGCAACATTATTCAATGTATAGACGAATGGTAGATTTATAAACGTGTGCGATGGGTTCTGACGAAAAAAAACTTCCTGGCCTGACACATTGACCTAACCTTCCAAGCAGTAGATCTAGCTAAAAATCCGATATATTCGTTCCACATCAGTTCAGTTAAAAAAGTGAGTCCATAGAATTGAACTATTTTGCTCTCAAGGAGAATTGTATTAACCATACTGATGGCTAGCAAGGAAGTTTGGCTATGGTGGTTAAAAGAGAGCAGTTCTGTTTTGTAGGCATTAAAAATTACAAGTCATTTCCTCTCCCAGTTCATCACAGACTGGAGGTACGTTTCAAGACAACAGCCAGGTTTACTTTTTCAGCCTTATAAAATTTCCTATTGAAACAGGACTAAATGGTGGTGTTATCTGCATAGATGTCTTTTTGGAAGCTGAGGAGATCAGGAAAATCATTGATGAAGATCAGAGACAGCGTAAAGCTCAGGATAGACCCTTAAGAAATACCGGCATTCGTGTGAAAGAATCTAAGAGCATTTCAGTTAAAATAAACTTCATTTTACTATTCGATAGGAACGGTTCGATTAAATCAAACAATCGTCCAGAAATACAGTAGCCCTGCAGCTTGTAGAGAGGATCAGGATGCCAAACTCAGTTTAATGATTTCGGGATAACGAGAGAAACGACTCGAGTTTCATAATCTCACCACAAAATCTTAGCCAAAAGAATATATTGATTGTTCCATTAAGATTGATCGTTAAGTTAGAAGTAAATAAAACAGTATTATTGGTGTTATTATTTGATTATGATATTTGATTATTATTTGATTATTATTATTATTATTATTATTATTTGATTATGATATTATTATTATTATTATTATTTGATTATGATATTTGATTATTATTTGATTATTATTATTATTATTATTATTATTATTATTATTATTTGATTATGATATTATTATTATTATTATTATTTGATTATGATATTTGAGTCATGGTAATTATGTGTGAAAAATAATATAGCCTAAGGCTTCGATGCAAACCTTTGATTTGATTATGATATTATTATTATTATTATTATTATGATATTATTATTATTATTATTATTATTATTATTTGATATTATTATTATTATTATTTGATTATGATATTTGATTTGATTTGATATTATTATTATTTGATTTGATTATGATATTATTATTATTATTTGATTATGATATTTGAGTCATGGTAATTATGTGTGAAAAATAATATCGCCTAAGGCTTCGATGCAAACCTTCACTCGACGGACAAAACTTTTGATGACGTCTCTCCATAGTTGCTCCTTGATCTCATTAATATGCATTCTTATCTCATCTTTCATCTGTTGAATTGTTGTTGGTTTGTTGGCATAGACTTTGCTTTTGAGACGACCACAAAAGAAGAAATCTAAATGCCTTAAGTCGCACGATCGTGGTGGCCAATAGACATCACTGTTTCGGGTGATGATGCGACCAAGGAACTTCCCTTGTTTGAATGTTCATTTTCAGAATAAGCTTTGATAACTTTAACAACTTTTTCAATTGTTAATCTGGTTGAAATTTCTAAAGACTGATTTGTTAAATATGAAAGAAATTGAAAAAAAAATCATTAGACGCTTAAACTTAATCCACATTTAAAATCGGTCAAAGTTTTACGAACACCCTGTAGTTGATCGTTGTTAAATATATATATATATATATATATATATATATGTAACACATAAAATCTTAGAATTAAACCCGTCCCGACACACTTACCGGCTCTTTCATATTTTGTGTGGATCATTCATTGGAGGATTTTACATACCGAAGAAATGAGGATAAAGATCTACCATACAATGGGTTGACATGCCAGTTTAAGTACGCAAGGACTTTATATTACTGGTGTACGAAGTTAAAAATATCCTGTCTTGAACTATGTAATTGTAAATGATTTTCCTATTATTTCGATATAAATATTTCATGTGTATAATGGTGCACCTAATTGTAAGGTTAGATATGTTTTCATGGATATGGCTGCACCTAATTTTGTGTATGTTTATATATATTTTTTTTATATAATGTTGTGCATGTTTATATATTATTGTATGTGTTATTGTATGTATAGGGAGTCACCTAAGTATAAGTGTATTTCATGTATAAGAGTGGACCTAATTATGTACATGTCTTTCCCATCATGTGAGAACACCTGATTATATGTAGGTTGTGTTAATCTTGGATGTATTAAATTGTGCATTCTTGAACTGATTATACCTTCATGTACTGATCCTTCTACCCATATGTGTACAGGTCAATGTCAAGATCCGAATGATATATGCCACTATATATGGATATATATGTGCAATGTTTGTTAAGACGTATGAAAGGAAAATATACCACCTCGTATTGGGAGTTAAAAGTAGATGGATACGTGTGCACAGGCGTACATTGTCTTTATGGATAGGGTATATTAAAAGTTGCTTTTATAATTATATACTTATAGTTATATTTATATATATGCGGATGAGTACATATGTGTGCATGGATCCGTTCCTCATAAATTTGCGAGTGTGTGAACACAATAATTATATGTGGATATAAATAGAGAAATGTATATATGAAGAATACATTTATGTGTGCGTACGCATGCATGTGGCAGTGCGAGTGCATCTATGTGTATATATACGTATGGAGGTGAGGATCTATGTAAGTATGAAAATATATGCGTAATTTGGGAGTATGTGTGAGAATTGTTAGCATACTTGCATATTTATAACGCTATTTATGCGTGCAGAAATCCCGTCATCATAAAATATATATGTGAGTATACGAACTCAAGTTTCGTCCGTGGGCATGAATAAGTGTATGTCGATAGGTATGTATAAGCATAAACACAGTCACATTTGTATGTATATGTGGGGATGTGTGTGCATATGTGTATATGGATATGAGTTAGTGTACATGGGTGGGTTAATTTGTGGAGTTACACATACATACGTATCCATGGAATTAGAAGTAGACGGTTAATGTTTTAGTGGTCAACATCTTCGCGACTGGTCTGAATTACCCTCAAATGATATGAAGCCAATACCTCTGTTCTGACGTTTTACTTTTCTGTTTTTTTTTTTCTTTTTTTTAAATTTTTTATCTTTCTCTTCAGTTAAAGAAAATGCTTAATCTGGCAAACATTTTTGTACAAAATGGAAGTTATATTGTGTGGTCTGATGAAATGAGCTAATTAAGCTCTCTGAAATGAATTATAATTTATAACCAATTTAAATGACGTGTTGAGTTTTCCTTTATAAATATCATATTGCTCTGGATAAGATCCATTGAGCTCTCTATATCGATATAACACTTAATGTTTTATATTAAGTTGATCTTGCTTGATTATCCTCGCCGTTTACTGACTGGTCATCTATATATATATATATATATATATATATATATATATATATATATATATATGCATCCATTGAGTTCTCTATATCGATATAACACTTAATGTTTTATATTAAGTTGATCTTGCTTGATTATCCTCGCCGTTTACTGACTGGACATCTCTCTCTCTCTCTCTCTCTATATATATATATATATATATATATTTATAACACGGAAGTTAATTATGAGTTAGAAATTGTCTACTTTAAGAAATAAAACAGTTGAGAGTTATATCATAAATAAACACAAAGGAACCATACAATAAAACCTCGGTTAGTTCCTGTTAACCATGTTGCACTTTCACAACTGCTGCCTTTAAAGATTATTTTTTATACAGGGAAACGAGGCGTATTCATTATCGATGCTATCACAAAAGATGAAATCAGCGACATTGAAATCAGATCTAGAAAATCACAAGTTGCTTTTGGTGGGGAATGAATATCGTAAAACGTCTTAGATATTCATTCCTGGATCATCTGAGCAGGAATCAAATCCTACATAAACCCATACCTCCGACACGAGGTTCGACCAAAATGAATTTAAACGTTTTTTTTTACGGCGTATCAATCCAATGAAGATTATTAAATGCCTGAAAATATTTTAAATAGGAAATGTAAAGTTAATAAGTAATTAATGAAACAATTATTACAAGTTGACCAATAACCGGAGGAGAATATGTGGATTCAAAGTTTCCCCTCAATGGGATATGCGCGTAAGAAAATATAACGAACCGAACATAAATTAAAATTCAACTCTCCTATTAACAGTTCTGAACCATTAACTATTTACACAACCCACACATCAAAGCGTACAGCACCTGATATTCGAAAGTGGTTACCCACCTCGGTATTGACCAGTTTGAAAGGTGATTAACTTCAGTGATGGTACGAGAGCCATTGCATCAACCTGAATTTGTCGTGGGCTCCCAATATATCAAGAGACCCAACAGAAAAAAATCTAGTGCGCTTTGTCATGCTCCTCATTAGACAATGCATTCCGGACCATCACAGACAATTTGAAGTTGAATTTTACATTATTTCACCTAGTTATGAGCGTTATGGCGCAGTGGATATCGACTCGGAACGACAAATCGGAGAGCCGAGTTCGAAGTCCATTTGAATTCCTTGCGTTCACATACGCACAAATACCCTTGGAAAATGTATTAATCCGCTTCCTCCCTTTAGTTATGGATTAAATAACAGGAGAGATTGCGTTTTATAGCATTGGTTGACACCGCAGAAAGCAATGGCAACCTACTTCGGGATAATAATCTGCCAAGTCATTCATGTCTCTTTCGAGAGGTGATCGCCCAATGCGTGTATCACGTATGGCACTTAACTGTCTGACACTCAGTGGTGTCTGGAGAGAGCTGCTCTTCGTTCTACTTTACATCGGTTATCTCTGAAGCACAGGAATTGGCAACTGGTGCTCTAAGCACGGGGTCCGTTATAAATTCTCGTGGAAGAAGGTGAATTGCTATATGAATACTTGTCATAACTTTGCAACATGGCGTTAGTTAATTTTCTGTTCATGGCCCACTGAGAGAACGTTTCCTAATACAATTTTTTCCCTGTATTCCCTAAATAATTGATAGCATAAACATTTCATTCCTGTCCTCAAGTAATGATAGGTGACGCCTTAAACCAGTCTCTCCTTTGACCGTGCTCTAGGAGATTAGTGGCGAAATAGCGGGCATTTCACATTCATTACTTCAATAACGAATCTCGTATTATTTTTCATTTCACCGATCAAAATTCCGTTTTCTCCATTAAAAGTTTCCGCTCTCAATGAGACCTCACGGTTTGAATGTCTATTCAATCGTCCTAAGTGGAACTCATGCATAAATATATTGCTGAAAATGCAATCATATCGGCTCAATATATCGTTTACTGATGCCTTCTGCTATGCATTATTTTCCATTGTTAAGCATACACCAAAAATGAAGTATCACTGCTATGTTTCGGTTAGAGATATTAAATCCAGATGTTCGATCCCTGATGGAGATCAAAGTCTTTTACGCGGTCTTATTTTCGAGTTTACAACTTATTTCAGATGAAACTCTGCACTGTTGTCTCCATTTGTTATTTTCAGGGACAATGTTTGGAAGAGCTCCATTCCTCAGTACAACGTGTTCAGATGTTTAAAGCTACGACACACCATGCTGATTCCACGCAGTTGAATCAACCTCATTCATTCTGTGTTTCAAATGTAAGTAGGAAAATTCAGCCAGACCGCTTTTTTTCTGAAGATATTGTTACCTTGTTGAACAAACACCCACATCAATGCTTCCCTAAACACTTTAATCTTGACCGCTTAATGAAGGGTCAATCATCATTTATTATTGTTTATCCACATAATTTCCAGTTCTTAGCCCTTCGATTTCTTTCATATCACACTCATCTCACTTTAGTGGATACTTAGCCTTATTTCTCGCGATATTAAAGCAATGAAGAATGTTAAAAGATTTTTGTCATTCATTTTAATCAACATATTTACCGTTTTATTAACATGTTTTTCATAAGCTTTCAGGCAATTTAATTTCATACCACCAGAACGTTTTTAGCTTGATCAGCAAATAACCGCTTAAGGTGGTTTTAGCAATCTTCCAGATAACCGAGTTTAAATGACAAATTAAAGAAATGATAGATAAAAGAATTTTGAAGAGATTGGAATAAACAGTAATGCAAACTTATAATAATTTGCAAATACACTGAATCAGTAACATCAAGGAATAGCAATTTCAGTAGAAGCTACGGCTTAACAATAGGAATTTGTTAGCTGATCTTGTAAGCATAATCTTTATCAAGCGTTGACAAGATTCATAAATGCTTAAAAGTCCCAACTCTGATAAGTCAGAGTTAATGCGTTATTTAAGATATATTTACTGATCAGACGAAAAAGAAAATATTACAAAAGCTAGGCACTGTAAAAAAAGATAGCGAGAAACATAATCTTGGTGAAAAGATTCTTTTCTAGAAAAAAATCAATCTTTACTAAATCCATAAAAAATATTAACAGATTTACCGGGAATATATACAAAATACGAATGATAAGTAATGCAAAAATGGAAATAACAATGACATCTAATTTTAGCAGATATATTTACTAGAATTACACAAGAATATCTTGAAATATTAAATAGTAAATTCATACAATGAAGTCGTAAATGATTTCGACTACGGAATCTTCTGTATCTCTTCGGGAATTTCTCCTCTTTTTTTAGTTTGGTAATTGTTGCCATAATACTTCCCTTCAGTTCTTCTTTGATATTTACAAGAATTTTTGTTAGTCTCTCGCTGAACTGAGGCCCATACGAAAATGGGTTGCAGTCTGGGGAGTTAAGTGGCCGGGTGTAAAGGGTGATGTAGTTGTAGACAATAGCCATGAATGGGTTCTCCGTCTTGATCCAGGGCAACACTACCTATTTAAGGTACTTGATGTAGGTTTTCATATTGGAACTGGAGCTCTCACCAACAAATTCTGAAATCTATTCTTATCAGAACGGTTAGAGTGAGTTTTCCGAGCTACCGTACATTCTTAATCACCATCAGACTCATTCAACTCTTTCTGAATCCCCTGCAGTCTCCTCAGATTGACACCCGAATTCTCTTAAATATTTGCATAATAATAATCCCCTTGATTAATATAAGTAGGTCGCAGTTGATCGAGAGACCAGCAAAATTCTTTGTAAAACCAAAAACGAACTGAAGGCAAGCAATATGGCTACATTCACAAACTTAAACAAAGAGATCGTCAAGAAGATATGCGGGAGATACTTAAAACGTCTGGCGGGGACGCCTGCGGGTGGAACCAATGATGATTCTATTGAATAAATATATAGGATTTTAAGATATCTTTGTGTAATTTTGGTAAATATATCTATTAAAATAAGAAATCATTGTTATTTTATTTTCGGCGTCAATTAGAAGACATTGTAACCCGTACGCAATCAAATGATAAGGATTCTAGTAAAATAATTATTTGCTCTTTTTATCCCTCTCGAAAATAACTGATAAAAAGTAATCTTTCACCACGACATCGATCCGTGTAACAAGTTGATCGCAGCGATGGCAGAAGTACATGAATTGCACTTTGAATTGCTTCCGTATCGACCTTTTTCTTCAGATCTAACCCCAAGCTAATACTAGCAGTTTGCAGACCACAAAAGAATGCTCCAGGGAAAGAGGTTAGGCTCCAGTGAAGAGGTGATATCGGAAACTGAGGCCTATTTTGATGCCAAAGACAAATCGTTCTACAAAAAAGGCACCAACTTTTTAGACAAGCGTTGGAATCAGTGTATCACGCTAGAAGGAGACTACATTGTTGAATAAAGTCGAATTTTGCATAAAGGTTGTTTTATTATTATTTAGACCCCGGGATTTATTGAGTGACTAGCAGTATATCCCGGCGTTGCTCGGGTGTAATGAAAGTTTTAAAACTAATCCATGGTCCTGGAACTCAGACTCTTTGGACATTGGCACGGAAGATTAAAGGGCATTAGTTGTTTCCAATTAAAGCAAAACCGTAGACTGAAAGAAAAATGAATGGATGTAAGTCTAATTTTGATTTCCTGTTATCGATATCAAATAAGATTTTTTCGTCGTAAACTGAATTTTGATTGCTAAATAAATCCTCTGAATAAATGGTATCATGGCTGAGACTAAGAACTACAATTATACCTACGTAGAGCCAAACCCGAAGCAAAAACTAAAATAAAAGGGCTGAAAAAATACAGACATACAGGCAGATAAACAAACACACTCACAATCATCTTGCCTTATATATATATATATATATATATATATATATATATATTATCGATTTTCTGCACTACTGCACTACTGTAAGAACTGCAACCTTGAGACTTCTGAGTATCGTTTCTTATGTCTTTGTCTCTGAGTGTATCATATTTAATTAAAATCAGACCACTTCTTCTATAACCCGATTTTTTCGATTATCGATTTTCGATATTTGTCGGGAGTATCTCTACACAAAACTTAGCTAAGAACACTCGCAGACGCTGCTAGTACAACTGTGCAAATTTTCAAGAAAATCGGTTCAGCTGTTTCGGAGTCTATAGGAAACGGACACACACACACACACACAGAGACACACACACACAGACAAAGTTCCATTTCTAAATAAGTTTAGATGTGTTACACAATGTAAACACACGCCTGTAGCCGAGAGTGTTCCAATTCATTACTAAATGAAAAATGCATAAATAACGCTGAGTGAGTAGCTACTGTTGTTAAAGTCCACCATATCTACATAGTCCTTAATCGGCAAGCGATATATATATATATATATATATATAAGTTCGATCCTCACTGGGTGTCCGTATTTTCGGCAGTGAGGCACTTCTAAACTACGCATAGAAAATCACCTTCTTCCAGGTTTGGGGATTTGACGCAGGGCTAACAACGCTCTTGCATTAAAATCAGTTTGTTACGGAAATAGCAAAAGTACTGCCCTACACACCATTGGGTGTAACGGAAATGCGTTATATATATATATATATATATATATATATATATATATATATATATATCGCGTATATAATATAATGATGATATAATAATCATTATTAACTAACTGACACGATATTGATTTTCGATGTCGAAACGAAATGTACAATTTTGTTGAATTTGCATTTTTTCACATGTTCTACCGTAACAATTAATAATATATATATATATCCACTCCTGATCAAAAATTTAAGACCACTTAAAAATCTTTAAAAATAATTTTTTTTACAGATAGATTTTAAACTCCTACCACTTAAAGTTACCAATACTACAATCTAAAAGGTTATGGAAACAAAAAGCTACATTCCAAACATTTTATTTAGAAATTTTCATTTTTATAAAATGAGGCGATTTACACATGATCAAAATTATAAAACCAGGGGTATAAATTGTTAGATCTATGGCAATTCCAATGTTTTTAGTTCAGTTAGAGATTAGCAATCACTGCGTAAAGGTGTTACCATGCCTAAAGCAAACAAACTTACCAAAGTTGAGCGTTCTCGAATTCTAGAATTCTATAAGCAAGGTTTGTCACAGTGGGCGATCGCAGCTAAGGTAACTCGCAGTAAAAATGTGATTTGTAACTTTCTAAAGAACATTGAGAATTATGGAAAAGCAAAATCCTCTGGTAGGCCCAAAAAATTCTCCTGCATTGATAAGACGGGTTGTTATGAAAGAGGGGGCATTTTCTTCTAGTCAAACAAAGGCAATCACAGATGCTGATTGCAGTCCCGTATCCATGAGACAACACTAACGACAAAAATGCATGGTAAATAAAAAACGTAAACAATTTCCTCGGCTGCTTCCACGTCAGAATGTGAACCGCTTAAAGTTTGGTTGTGAATACGAAACATGAAATGTTGAGAAGTGGAAGAAAGTCCTGTTTTCTGATGAGAGAAAATTCAATCTAGATGGTCCTGATGGTTTCCAACAATATTGGCAGAACAAAAACATGCCTCCTGAAATTTTCTCCACACGTCATAGTGGTGGAGGGTCCCTAATGATATGGGGTGCCTTTTCTTAGAGAGGGACGATGGAGCTCCAGGTGGTGCAGGGTTGTCAAACAACGGGTGGTTATATTAGCATGCTACAAAAAGCATCATTGATGATGGAGAGCCATCGTTTGTGTGTGGATGGATGGTTATTCTAACAGAATAATGCTGCAATCCACGCTGCAAGACGGACCTTGACCTTTCTACAAGAAAATGGGGTCCATCTCTTTGACATCCTGCATGCTCACCAGACTTGAACCCAATTGAAAATGTTTGAGGATGGATGGCAAGAGATGTTTATCGAAATAGCAAACAATATTCAACAAAAAATGAACTTCGTGAAGCCATCTTCAGAAGCTGGAGCAACATCCCCGGCACCTTAATGGAAATGCTTATTTATAGCATGCACGACAGAATTTTTGACGTCATCAAAAGCAGTGGAGGTAGAACTCATTATTAAATTTGGTTGTTGAATGTTTTCATACACTTTTTGTACAATGTTGTAGAATTTTTGTCTCTGGTCTTATAATTTTGATCATGCGATTGCCTAATTTTATAAAAATGTAAATTTCTAAATAAAATGTTTGGAATATAGCTTTTTGTTTCCATAAACCTTTTAGTATTGGTAACCTTAAGTGAGAGGAGTTTAAAATCTATCCGTAAAAAATATTTCTTTTAAAAGATTTTTAAGGGGTCTTAAAATTTTGATCAGGAGTGTATATATATATATATATATATATTTAGTATATCGAGGCAGCAAGTAATTTTCTAGACATATGCTATTAAATATAAGAGACAATGAATGCCTATTATGTTTAATCATGAGCCGTTCTAAACGTCGTATTTTTGCTTTAATTTCAGTTGAAAATAAAGACAAAAATTCTCCAACATTTGGATAATTATTTATTGGTTTTCTTCTAAGCTTTCGGCTCACATGAGCCATCTTCAGAGAGGTAGTTTAAACTGAAATATTATAAAATCCACCATCACCGACGATTTTATTTTGTGTTGACATAAAACTCCGCTTGGCAACGGCAATAGTTACCAAAAATAATAAACGCAGTTCTTAAGTTTGCGATGCGGTTTTATGACGTCACACCGCGGGATAGCGCGAAATGACAACAAAACCATCTAGTCAAATGCAATGTAATATATTATTTCCTGTTTTAAAGTTGATTTTATTGAGTGTTGGTTGTTTTGATTTGATGTACATGGCCTCCAATATCTGCAGGTTCCTCTTACTGTGTGTATGAGTAAGGATCACCGTATTGTTGACCAAAATCTGTCTGATATTACCTACATGTTTATGTTTTTCAGAGAAAAAATATCAGACAGATTTTGGTCAACAATACGGTGATCCTTACTCATACACACAGTAAGAGGAACCTGCAGATATTGGAGGCCATGTACATCAAATCAAAACAACCAACACTCAATAAAATCAACTTTAAAACAGGAAATAATATATTACATTGCATTTGACTAGATGGTTTTGTTGTCATTTCGCGCTATCCCGCGGTGTGACGTCATAAAACCGCATCGCAAACTTAAGAACTGCGTTTATTATTTTTGGTAACTATTGCCGTTGCCAAGCGGAGTTTTATGTCAACACAAAATAAAATCGTCGGTGATGGTGGATTTTATAATATTTCAGTTTAAACTACCTCTCTGAAGATGGCTCATGTGAGCCGAAAGCTTAGAAGAAAACCAATAAATAATTATCCAAATGTTGGAGAATTTTTGTCTTTATTTTCAACTGAAATTAAAGCAAAAATACGACGTTTAGAACGGCACATGATTAAACATAATAGACATTCATTGTCTCTTATATTTAATAGCATATGTCTAGAAAATATATATATATATATATATATGTGTGTGTGTGTGTGTGTGTGTGTGTGTGTGTGTGTGTGTGTGTGTGTGTGTGTGTATTTCTTGTGTGACAAACAAACAAATGTTGCGATAGACAGGAAGCAGGTCATTGAAATGAAGATTGGTTTTAAGCATGAAAAAGATTGTCGTAAGTAAATGTTGACCTCAGTTCACACACACACACACACACACACACACACAGAACGACGTAAATATAAATGTAAAATCCATGCATTATTTTTTTCCGATATTTTTATTATTTCAAATGTTAATATTGTGCATATTCGTACAAGAAATAAACACACCAGTTTTAGTCTTCTTTTAAATTCTTTACCAGAGAGGAAATTACTATTGTTAAGATGATTCGGATACAGAGAGCGATAGATGTAATACACACTGTTTTAGAAAAAACATAAAGCTTTTATTGTATTTCCCAATATCCCCCTTAGTAAATGATATTGTTTGAAATAATATATATATATATATATATATATATATATATAATGTACATTTACAATGAAGGTAATATCGTAAACATGTTTCTTGGTAAAATCCCATTACCGACCTAATGCCATCACTGATTTCGTGAAGGTTTCAATGTCTCTTTCATATAAGCAACAAAACAGTGAAAATGACGTCTGCTAAATTTGATTTGGCGCCTCCATTATAATAAGAAAATAGATGGACAGAAATAGAATCAGAGTGTAAGAATATTCCGAAACTTATAAATATCACAGGAAAGGAATTGACAAAGTTATAAAATGTGTTCGACTGAATCTACCAATATCAGACACGCTTTTTTTTCCGATTCTTTAAAAATACGGTAACGTGTGTGGTTGCAGTCTTTGAACGAGTAACGTGCCGGTAATTACACGCACTATGATAAAATACATTTTACCCATAAAGTCGTACAAGGTTGAAAGGAAACGATCAGAAAATTATATAGGGAGGGCCTGGGGAACTTAATACTCACAGGTTGGATTAAGGGAAGGAGAGATGGCGGAGCGGGGTTTCGAAGAAATTCCAAGAGAAAATATAATGAGAGCGACAAGTGATATATATATATATATATATATATATATATATATATATATATATATATATAACCCACTGTTCAAGCATTTACTTTTATAACGAGTGCTCGATGCAGGTTAGAGTATATTATTGTAATAATACCAAATATATATATAACAACAGTAGATAAGGTACTGATTAGACAACCAAAGAATTGTTCAAATTGTGTCCAATTCACAAACAGAATTACTGAATATAGAGACCCAACAAAATGTCAGGTAGCTAGTAAGTGGTAAACAATTCATTCGTTGATTGATACATACAGACATATATATACATTACGGACTCTCCCGTCGATTTCGATGTATTGTTTGGAGTGGTGAAGGCTTGTGTAGCACCATCCAGACTTTTTGGAACTGCTGATAGCAAATAATCGGTGCAGAAGTTCGCCACGGATCGCATGAACAGCAGATCTCAGTTATTTAACCCATAACTGGGGGGAAGGGACGGATTAGTACTTTTCCCAAGGTTACTAGTGCGAAAGTGAATGCAGACTTGAAACTCGGCTCACCGATTTCCCTTTCCAAGCCGACATCCACCGCACCAGAACGCACATCTGTCAATAAACGCTCACAGAACATGGTATTCCCAAACGTTCACCCATGTAAGTACTGAACAAGCTCAACGTTGCTTAACTTCGGTGATCGAGCGGGAACCAGTGTATTCAATGTGATATGACCGTAATGTATATTAGTATGTATGTGTGTGTGTGTGTGTTAAATATAACAGACAATGAATGTCTATTATGTTTAACCATGAGCCGTTCTAAACATAGTATTTGGGGTTTAATTTCAGGTAAAAATAAAAAATAAAAAATTGTCCAAAATTTGGGTATTTTTTATTGTGGTGGTTTTACGTTTTCGGCTCACATGAACTATCCTCAGAGAGGTTACAGGGACGTTAACATAAAGACATTATGAGCCGAAAGCTTAGAACTAGCATAATAAAAATTTTCCAAATTTTGGACAATTTATGTATTTTTTTTTCACCTAAAATTAAAGCCAAAATACTATGTTTAGAATGGCTCATGATTAAGCATAATAGACATCCATTGTCTATTATACTAAACAATATAGGTTTAGAAAACTATCTGCTAGATCGATACACTATATATATATATATATATATATATATATATATATATATATATATATATCAACACCCAGAGGCGACCGTTTGTTTTATGTTAAATGCATAAAATATAGACACATGGTCGAGTTGATAAAAACGTTGATTGGAATCAGTGACTTAACCCAAAGTGTTGTGAGTTCAATACCTATGTACAGCAGTGGAGAACAAATATCCTGATGTGGTATGAATCATGGAACGAGAACAATCTACCTCAGTGATCGAAATAAATGGTACAGTTCAAAATTTTAGTTAACTGACGAAGCTCCGAACGTACGACGGCCGAAACGTCGTGAATGACAATAAAGATGAGGACAAACAGTTCAAAAAACATCACTAAGTTTGAAGACTTATGGCGTTTTCTTCAAGCTTTTCAGTATTGTTAATATTAAAAAACTCATACTAAATATCAGGGAGAAAGGAATGAGTTTCCTGGGACATGTAATGAGGAGGGAGTGTCTGGAGAACTAAATACCCACAGGTCGGATAAAGGGGAGGAGAGATAGGGGAAAGCAGCGCGAGACATACTTCATAGGTCTGAGCAAATGATTGGTGGAGCGGGGATTCGAAGCGTTTCTAAGAGAAAAAATATTGAGCGACAAGAGACAGAGACAAGTGGAAGTCCATGATCGCCTACGTCCTGAAAGCACACGGCACATGAAGATGAAGTGCGTCTTTTATAGATTTTATGATTAGAATTACAGAACCTTCCCAAAGTAAGAAATATATAGTTTTTGAAGGTCAAGGGAGTAAAATAAAAATTGCACACTGCCATTTGAATAACAACGGTTTACGTAGACTATATTAATGAGATATACAGTGCATCCCAAAAATGTATTCAAGCTTTAAATGACCATAAATCTATGATGCGTTTACGGGGAAAGAGTACGAACACGCCCAAATGAGACGCCAGAAACAACAACAAAAAATAAAAAAATAAATAGAATAAAACAGTCGTCAATTTTTTATCCTTACAACGGAGTGAAAGTTTTCAGTTAAGAGTAATGTTCTTCTTCCCAACATTAATTCAAATTCTCGGTTGGTAAACTTTATCACTTCAATCGGAGTTTTCAAGTTGTGACGATTCAAAATGTCTTATTGAAGCTTTCCACCGAAGTTTTACGGAAACTGCCGAAGAGGGTTCTTTGTGACGCCGGCGGTGAATTCGTCTTGTCTGCCTTAGTTCGGCGCGGCAACAACTACTGAATTTGAATTTTACCTCTTTCTCGACTCTTTCTGTTTCTTTTCAGCTTCATCCAGATCTCTATTGGGGGCGCGTTGTCTTTTCGGTCGGTCGTAGTTCCCTAGTTGGAAACCGTCTATCCCTTTGTCGTTACATCTCGACTGGTCCCAAGTCTCGAGCGAGTGCGATTGAGCAACTGTGTTTTAGGCCCTCGGAGGCTTAAAACACCCTCGCTCTTTTTATGTCCCAGATTCTCTTGGGAGGTGCATGACGGACACGGGATGTCCATGCCTTTAGCTAATTAAATTACTTCCGCCTCCACAGTTTGTAGTGGAGTTGCATCATTCCCTTGGTTTAACCAATGAAGTAACAATATTTCTTAATGACATCATTTCGTTTCGTCTTCTTCCTTTTTTATTACATCATTTAATTTTCTGACTTTAAATCTATTTTCAGGAATAATTTTAAGGATTTAACCTCACCTGATCTCATCAAAAGTTTTACGACAAGCCTGAAACAATATTCTAGCTAAAGCTTATTTTTTCGGTTTCACTCGCTGCAAAAGCTTCTGCTTTATATCACACAATGGCCGGCAATATGATGACACCATTTGACCTGTCGCTTTAAACCTACAAATTGTTTTGATGAATTCACTTTCCAGACAGTTTCCAGGATTTTAAATATTTTCTATATGTATTTGTTTACGATATCTTGGCCGCGTTCATATTGCGATCGACAATAAATAATTTTATCATCTATTAAGCTTATTTTTCATTCAACTCATATTGTAATCTGCAGAATCAATAATACCACTAGTAATAATTTCTTTTGCTCCGTCTTATTAAACTTAGGATTACATATTTTTCACACACTAAAATAGTGTTACAAATGCAGTTTATATTGACTTGCAAATACGATTAGTGGTTAGAATTAAGAAATCAAAATGTTTATTACAAAGAAGAAAGACGGTTTAAATTAAATTATATATAGGATTAAAATGTGATACATGTTTAGAAATATTCAGACTTACAGTGAAGACAAATATGAGTAAATTTTTGGAGACACTATCTATATCCCATGTTCTAAAATTTGTTTTAGAAGTTATTGATACATATATTTTCTAACCACTTTCGTTTTTAATACGGGAGAACATAATAGATGTTTTTTTATTATTATATTATAGCAAAAAGTATGACATAGTAGAAAAAGGTTTTCGGGTGATGCACTGGAATTTCACATTGAGAATTTTAAATAATATATATATATATATATATATATATATATATATATATATATCGTCACCCGCAGACATATCTGTTTCGCTGTATGATAGCTCATCACTACGGTTAGACATACGATTGCTTTTTAACCCAGGATTGAAACCCGACCGCATTGGCGCCATTCGGCGATTCTACCTGTGCGCTACGGGCTCTCGGTAGAAGGAGGCAGACTTTTTAGCGTGTATATTATCATTATACACGCTCAATAGCTGAGTAGTTTCTAATTCATTGGTGAATGTGTAATATAACAATCTGGCCCCACCCGAGGAAGTGATGCAAGCGGGGGTGTTTTCCGGTCGTTGAAAGGAACGGATGTTTGTTTGACCTTATTTCCGGCAGTAGCGGAAATGGCTACAAGAGGCAGACAGAACAGGTGTCTCTGAGAATTACGTGGGCGTGCGTGGGCGAGGCAAAATCCGGAAGTCCCGGTTTGGAGATTATAAAAAGACCTCGGCGCACGGATTTCACAAGAGAGAGACGGAGACGAGACAGACAGTAGCAGAGATCGGCCGGTGAAGAGAGACACTCCCGTCAACCCTTAGAAGCGCGCTCCCTCAACTCTCTGTACCCTAGGCTACACGGTTCATCGTCATCAATAAAAATATAACTCATATTTTTATATATATGCGTGTTTGTTGTTTATCGATATATAACAAACATTATTTGGTGCCTAAGTGACTTGCTGTTTTGAAACAACAAAACAGATTGATACGAGCTAGTTACCACGGCGACGATTGAAAATTCAACGGACTTAAAACTACCAGATAGAAAGAAAAAAAGAAGACGAAAATATATAGCAGCCGCACGATTATAAAACATCAGCCAAGGTAGGTGACTCATTGATTTGATAGTGTGTGTGTTCTCTGCTCGTGTTTATAATAAGTCCAGTTGGAAAAAAAAATGGAACAGCGTGCTTTTGCCGATCTGGCCCTAGAGTTGAAATATGGATTGTTCGGTAGAATGGAGGCGTTACAGTACTGCATGTAGAGAGTAGCGCATAGTTTGGGGTTGGCGGGAGTATTGGAGTTGAGATATTTACCTATCTGTAAGTACAAAACATCTGAATTAATGATTTATTTTTGTTGTTAATATTTTACCATATATGTGAAGTGAGTTTACTGGTATGTTGCTTAATTAATCGTACTTTTATTGAGTAAGTGAAATGTAAAATCATGTAAAGGAGGTTTCTTCTACTCTTTAAAGTGGATAATTGGATTAACTGGTTGATAACAATGTTTTCGTTGGGTTGTGCAGTGTTAGGTTGTTTTTTTTTTAATTTCTTTTCAATGACTGTACACTACAAAATGATTTACATTTCTATGGTTATGAATTATGCTTTTGTGCAGGTTCCCATCAATTCAACATCCTCTGTGAATTTTCATTTATGTGACTTGGGAAATATCTTTTGAAGATATATTAATTTCTGAAAACTAGTAAATACCTTGGAACAGATAGATATGGAAAGATTTAGTGAAGGATATGAAGAACTCCCGAAGTGGTTGACGATAGGAGTCATTGCTGGCGTGGTCGGCGTAATAATAATCCTGGGAATAATAGACAGGAAGCGGATTTTTAAGTGTAAAAGAAGCAACAGTGCTTCGGAAAAGGAAATTGAGTTATCCGTTGTGAATAGTACTCCGGGGTCAACGGGTGTTCAACACTCAAATGTCTCTGCGTTAAACAGAGAGACGTCAACAAATCAGATATGCTTGGTTTCGAATCGAGAGGAAGTAGTTCAGGGAATGGAAAGCATTGTACAAACTAAGGAACTACGAGTCACGGGTCCATTTTTTTAGACTAAATTAATATCCTCCACAAGTAAATTGCATGCGGATTAACGTTGGAATCAGGGTAATTTTCTTCATTTTCTATTCAACATTTCTCGGTCAGACTATGAATGATATGTACGGCAGATAATGGCCATTTTTCTGTGTTCAAACATAGTATGTTTGAAATTAAATTAAATTAAATGAAGTTACATGTGTAACAATAAACTCGAGCAGAAGCACGCATGGTGTTGGTCAAAGGTCATTTACTCGATGTTAGTTTAGAAACTGGGGCGCGATTACCGCCTATAATCATGTGGTTATGCATCGAGGTGTCTACGCTTATGGACAGAGTCGAGAAAGAAAATGAACATTTTTAAGAACTTTGCCCAATTCTGTGAAAATGGATATTAAAAAAAAAAAAAAAAAAAAAAAAAGGAGGAAAAAAAGAAAGAAAAAAAAACAATGAAACATCGAGCTGGTAGAACAATTTTCAAGATGGACACGAACATTGTTGGGTTGCCAATGTAGGCTCCCCTATATATTTTTTGTTTTTGTTTTTGTTGTTTTTTTGTTTCGGCATGCACATGTTTTGTTGTTTTGGCGTGCACATATTTTATACAATTGTCGGGCTTGTGTGGCATGGGGAGGAGTGTGAGGGTGTTGCGCTTAAAATGTTCTTAGGTGAACATTTTGGAAAATGGGTGGGCGAGGAATGTAATATAACAATCTGGCCCCACCCGAGGAAGTGATGCAAGCGGGGGTGTTTTCCGGTCGTTGAAAGGAACGGATGTTTGTTTGACCTTATTTCCGGCAGTAGCGGAAATGGCTACAAGAGGCAGACAGAACAGTTGTCTCTGAGAATTACGTGAGCGTGCGTGGGCGAGGCAAAATCCGGAAGTCCCGGTTTGGAGATTATAAAAAGACCTCGGCGCACGGATTTCAGACGCAGAGAGACAGAGGCAGACGAGAGAGCCAGACCAGACCAGAGGAGCAACAGATACGACGACACTCCCCCGTCAACCCTTAGAAGCGCGCTCTTTTCATTCTCTGTTCACTATTCTACACGGTCCATCGTCATTAATAAGAATATATCATATTTCTTATATATATAAGTGTTGTCTGTTTGTCGATATAACTGGAACCAGCATTCGCTAGACGAAAATATATAACAAACGAACGATGCGTAAATGCCAGAGTAGCTATTATTTTTCAAAGGCTACCATTCTTCCATAGTGCTCAATCAGGGTGTGAGACCGTATATATATATATATATATATATATATATATATATATATATATATATTAAAATATGATCGATTTCTTTAGAATTCTTTTCTTTTCATTTGTTTCCATCAAATATGATAACGGCATATCTACCAAGAATAACCACCCCACAACTTTGCGAAAGCTTTAACGAAAATTTTAAACCATCTTTTTTGGGCAGTTAGCTCAAAGCATATTAAAAAAATCCTGTCAATTTAATTGAAAACATAAAGGAAAATATGATTGAAAAACTCGTAGCCAGTCGAGATATCTTTTTACATTAATCTACCTGATAATAAATGTTGAAATTTTAAAAAACTCATGAAATAATAAAAATAAGCCTAGAGCTTAAATAATGAAGTTTGCATTCTCATAAAAAAGCAATAGTATTTCACATTAAAAATGAGGTTTTATAAACAAAAATTGGAATTACTAATGCGATCTCCCTTAAGTAGAATGATGTTATGTATTTTCTTAGAATTTCTCGAACCTGGTCTTTTCCAAAATATTATAACTAAACAATCAACATACAACCGATCTATTGATGATGTTCTGTTGTGGGATCTCCCCTTTGTATATGATAATGGACTCGACTGAGTGTACATATACTCCTGCCATGGGGAGAACAAGAGAATTATAGATAGATCCGTTAGAATTATCGAAGAGTACCGAAACTGATATGTATGTTACCGAGAGATACCGAAGTTACCTAGAGATTACCGCGTCAGAAATCAGAAACGCACTAAGCTCCACTCAGCTAAAATAAGATACACAAATATACTATTTCCAAAGACTCCACGTTAAGACTTGTATAAATTTATTTCTTACTAATAGTATTACTGGATATACTAACTTGCGTTCAAGTTTGTATATTACGTTCAATATAACCTATTTTTCTATCTCAATATCTGTTTTGGTTGTTCATTATTTTGTGCGGTTCTTTACCCGGAATCCACAACATGTTATATTAATATATTCACATGGCACTGATTTGCCTGATTTTGTAGATGAACAAAACAAAGACGAACGTACAATATAATTTACATATGAAATGGAAACACACAATATTTTATATTTCCTAGATATACTGCTAAACCACGTTAAGTGTAGATTAAAACTTAGTTTCCACCGAATGATAACCAATGAAAACGATCTCATGAATTTCTATTTGAATCATAATATCAAACTAACATCCAGAATAATCATCGGATTCTATTTAAGAGGACTCAGAATTTTCAGGCCTCGGTATTTAATGTGAAATACATTTAAAATACTATTAATTTCCTCCAATAACTTAACTATTTCATGTCAGAAAAAAATAGCTGATAAAATATTTCAAAATAGAAATGCGGTCATCTTGGCAAACCCAAAAAATCAAAATATATTATTCTGCTCACCAATTCTATCACAACTATAATTGAAAAGAATTTACCAAGACTCAACCTATTTTTTCAAAACCACGTCTAAAACAATAAAAAAACTTAATTAATACAAACAAAATAATAACTAAAACTATTTTATTAACTGTAATAAATGCCACGAGATATACATCGGAGAAACACAACACAATTAAAACAAAGGCGATTATATGAGCACAAACGGAATTTTAACATAACAACACATTAAGGGCATTAGTTGCGTGCATTAATGACACCGATTGCAGTTTGATTTAAAAATGTTCCTCTAATTAAAAAAAAATAATAAAACGAAAGTTATTAGAGTGGATTCTTTGCTAGTTTGATTATCATTTGCGCCTCATTGATACAGCGTTTCACAATGTATAGCAGATTATTCATTAGCACGATGAAAGTGATGGAAGAATAAACAAAAAGAAAGATATACAATTCTATTGTCATGATGAAGGAATTTTTTTTTAATCATCTCACCCTAAGCAAGGCATTCCACTGCCACTATTGCGCATGGGGCTACATAGGGGAAGGTAAAGAGAAGGAGTGGTTAGACATAGGGAATGTCAGGAGGAAGGTGACAGATGAATAAGGATACCGAGGATGAGGGTTGGGCAGATGGGAAGAGTGTTTGATAGAATGGGAGCAGGTTAGTGTGTTAGGAGGTGTGTATTGATCTTACATTTAAACTCCTGGAGATTGTAGCCGTCGGGGAAGCAATCGTGTGGAAGGGAATTCCACAGTCGGGAAGTGCGAGGAAAGAAACTGTTGGAGTAGAAGTTGCGGTTGCATTTTATCGGTTTCACTATAAAAGGGTGGGATCTAGTTGCTAATCTAGTATCTCGTGCAAATTCGTATTTAGGGGGCACCAGTGATCTAAGTTCATCGGAGCAGAAGCCGTGAAAGTAATTATAGAAGAGACACAGGGAAGCCACGTCACGCCGGTGGGAGAGAGACTGCAGGCAGTCTGCCAAGTCGGTATCTATCACATTACAGACCCTCCTCTGAACCTTATCGAGAAGCCCGAGGAGAACTGCAGGGGCACCCGACCAAATATATGGCAGCAGTAGTCAATGCACGGGCAAAAATTAATGACAAAAGCGATGGAAAAATGAACAAAAAGAAAGATTCACAATTCTCGGTAGATCATCTATTATTCCGATGAAAGATGTTTGTTGTGGAGGAATATCCTGCCTACCCAGGAATGGCTATGGCCCGGGTTATAAAATACCGGAACTAGAACGAACTACAGAGTGATCGAGAGTGTTCGTGACTATACGAGAGTCTTCGTCATTACACGGGAGTGATCGAAAGTCTTCATTATTATACGAGAGTCATAGACTTTAGTCGAGAGCCATCGTCCTTAGACGAGAGTTAGACGTCACTAGATGAAGCCTTCTTCTCGAGACGGACGCGTACGTCCATTACAGAGACATTGCCTTCTTAAATGCTATTCTTGTTAACTGTCAGTTGGTGTACATGTATTTGGTTTATTGTACTGAGGTATAATAAATCTCTATTTATATATCCTCACTGGTAAGACTTATTTCTTGCACTATTCTTTCTCTGTTTATCACTTGACGGGATACAACAATATTTAATAATAGAAGTGACGAAAGCAAACAAAGAAAAAAGGTTCATATTCTTAGCAGATCATCAATTAAAAAATGGAGGATATTTAATGAAAGATGTCATGGAAAAATAAACAAAATAAAGTTTTCCCATTCTCAGCAGATCTTCTATTATCACGATGAAAGAGATTGAATGAAAAAATGATGGTGACATAAAGATAAATATTTAATATTCTTGATAGATCTTCTATTATCACGATGAAGGAGATTTAATGGAAAAATGACTGAAGCATAAAGATAAATATTTAATATTCTTGACAGATCTTCTATTATCACAATGAATGAGATTTAATGGAAAAATGACATAAACATAAAGATAAATATTTAATATTCTTGACAGATCTTCTATTATCACAATGAATGAGATTTAATGGAAAAATGACATAAACATAAAGATAAATATTTAATATTCTTGACAGATCTTCTATTATCACAATGAATGAGATTTAATGGAAAAATGACATAAACATAAAGATAAATATTTAATATTCTTGACAGATCTTCTATTATCACGATGAAGGAGATTTAATGAAAATATGTCATTAACATAAAGATAAATATTTAATATCCTTGACAGATCTTCTATTATCACGATGAAGAATGTTTAATGAATAAATGACGGAAACATAAAGATAAGTATTTAATATTCTTGACAGCTTTTCTATTATCACGATGAAGGAGATTTAATGAAAAAATAACCTAATCATAAAAATACATATTTAATATTCTTGACAGATCTTCTATTATCACGGTGAAGAAGATTTAAAAATAAATTTGCTAGAAATGTATACAAACAGAAAGATTATATATTCTTGCCTAATTTCCTATTATCACGATATTAGATATTTAATGACAAAAGTGATGGATAAATAAACGAAATAAAAGTTTCACCATTCTCACAGATATTTTTGTCAGAATGATAAATATTTAATTACAAAAGTGATGCAAAAACAAGCGAGAATAATGTTTAACAGCTTTTAGCTGATTTTCTATGAATACAGCGAAAGATATTTAATGAAAAAGTGAAGGAAGAATGAAACAAAGAGTTTTTTTTTACAATTCTAGGCAGATCCTCAATTATCACTGTGAGGGATATTTAATGAGAAAAGGGATAGAAAAATAACAAAGAAAGACTTCCACCATTTTTAGCAAAACATATATCATCACGATAAAGGATATTATAAGACAAAAGTGTTGGACACATAAAAAAACCAAAAGTTTCACCATTCATAGCAGACATTCCATTATCCCGATGAATGATATTTAATGAGAAAAGTAATGGAAACGAGCTCAAAATAAACCTCACCATTTTTGGCAGATCTTCTGTTATCACGATAATAGATATGTAATGAAAAAATGTGAAAGTAAAAGAAAAAAAAAAGAATGTTTCGCTATTCTTGATAGATTATCCGTTATCACGATGAAGGATAATTAAGAAAAAAAGAAGGATAATTAATGAAAAATGTGATTAAAATACCAAAAAGAAAAAACAAAAAGAAAGTTTCACCCTTTTTGCATATCTTTTATTATCCCGATCAAGGGTATTTAATGACAAAAATAATTAACATAAAATGAGAGTTTCACTAATATTGGTAGATTTAATATTATCAAGATGAAGTATATCTCAGGAAAAAAGGGATGGAAACACAAACAGGCAGAATAAATTCAATATTTTTAACAGATCTTCTATTATCACAATGAAGGATATTTAATGACAAAAGTCATGGAAAAATATGTAAAAAAAAATTCACAGTTCTTGACACATCTTCTCTTATCACGAAGTAAGATATTTAAAAAGATAAGGGTTGGAAAGATAAACAAATAGAAAGTTTCACCATTCTTAGCAGATCTTTCTTACCGCGTTGAACAAAATATGCTAAAAGAATTCAAGGATACATAGACAAATATAAAGTTTCACCATTTTTAACAGAGTTTCTATTATCACAATGAAGAATGTTTAATAACAAAAGTCGTTTAAACATAGACATATATAAAGTTTCACTATTTTTGAAACAGCTTTTATTATCACGATGAAGAATGTTTAATAACAAAAGTCGTGGAAACAAAGACGAATATAATGTTTCACCATTTTTAAGAGAGTTTCTATTATCACAATGAAAAATGTTTAATAACAGAAGTCGTGGAAATATAAACAAAAATAAGGTTTCACTATTTTTAACAGATTTTCTATTATCACGATGAAGAATGTTTAATGAAATTCATGGAAACATAGACAAATATAAAGTTTCACCACTTTTAACACGGCTTCGATTATCACGATGAAGAACGTTTAATAATATTCATGGAAACATAGACAAATATAAAATTTCACCATTTTTAACAGAGTTTCTATTATCACGATGAAGAATATTTAATAAAATTCATGGAAACATAGACAAATATAAAGTTTCACCATTTTTAACACTGCTTCTATTATCACGATGAAGAATGTTTAATAAAATTCATGGAAACATAGACAAATATAAAGTTTCACCATTTTTAACACGGCTTCTATTATCACGATGAAGAACGTTTAATAATATTCATTGAAACACAGACAAATATAAAGTTTCACCATTTTTAACAGAGTTTCTATTATCACGATGAAGAACGTTTAATAAAATTCATGGAAACATAGACAAATATAAAGTTTCACCATTTTTAACACTGCTTCTGTTATCACGATGAAGAATGTTTAATAAAATTTATGGAAACATAGACAAATATAAAGTTTCACCATTTTTAACACGGCTTCTATTATCACGATGAAGAACGTTTAATAATATTCATTGAAACATAGACAAATATAAAATTTCACCATTTTTAACAGAGTTTCTATTATCACGATGAAGAATATTTAATAAAATTCATGGAAACATAGACAAATATAAAGTTTCACCATTTTTAACACTGCTTCTATTATCACGATGAAGAATGTTTAATAAAATTCATGGAAACATAGACAAATATAAAGTTTCACCATTTTTAACACGGCTTCTATTATCACGATGAAGAACGTTTAATAATATTCATTGAAACACAGACAAATATAAAGTTTCACCATTTTTAACAGAGTTTCTATTATCACGATGAAGAACGTTTAATAAAATTCATGGAAACATAGACAAATATAAAGTTTCACCATTTTTAACACTGCTTCTGTTATCACGATGAAGAATGTTTAATACAATTTATGGAAACATAGACAAATATAAAGTTTCACCATTTTTAACACGATTTCTATTATCACGATGAAGAATGTTTAATAAAATTCATGGAAACATAGACAAATATAAAGTTTCACCATTTTTAACACGGCTTCGATTATCACGATGAAGAACGTTTAATAATATTCATTGAAACACAGACAAATATAAAGTTCCCCCATTTTTAACACTGCTTCTATTATCACGATGAAGAATGTTTAATAAAATTCATGGAACCATAGACAAATATAAAGTTTCACCATTTTTAACACTGCTTTTATTATCACGATGAAGTCAGTCAGTTAAGTGCCATGCGCGATACACGCTTGGGCGATCATGTCTCGAAAGAGACATGACTGACTGAGCAGAAGATTATCCCGCAGTAGGTTGCCATTGCTTTCTGTCGTAGACTGGTTGCCGATCAAGGCTATAGAACCCAATCTGTCCTATTATTTAACCCATAACTGGAAGGAAGAGACGGATTAATACCTTTCCCAAGGGTATTTGCGCGTAAGTGAATGCAATGAATACAACTGGAATTCGAACTCGGTTCCCCGATTTCTCGTTCCGAGCCGATATCCACTGCACCATATGTTTAATAAAATTCATGGAAACATAGACAAATATAAAGTTTCACCATTTTTAACACGGTTTCTATTATGAAGATGAAGAATATTTAATAACAAACGTCATAGAAACATAGACAAAAATGAAAGTTTTACTATTCTTTGCAGATCTTTATTACCACGATGAAGAATATTTATTAACAATAGTTATGGAAAAATAGACAAAACGTTTCACCATTTTTAACAGAGCTCCTATTATGAGGATGAAGAATATTTAATAATAAATATATTCTTCTTTTATGTACCTTGTCCCTTCAGGACGTAGACGATCATGGCCTTACACGTCTCCCTATCCCTGGTGGCTCTTAGCAAGCTTTTTTCTGTAACGTCTCTCAGTCTCCGTTCTGTCATCCACCTGCTCAGGCCTTTTAAATATGTTATCCGCTGCTTCCCTCTGTCTCTTTTTCCCTCTATCTGGCCTGTTAGTATCAGGTTCGTCAAGCCTTCCTTCCTCATTGCATGTCCCAGGAACTTTAGTTGTCTCTTCCTGATGCTCCTCAATATTAATTTCCTTTTCGTTTCCCTTCTTTCCAAAACCTCGTCATTGCTCACATGCTCGGTCCACGATATCCGCAGCATCCTTCTCTAGAATCACATTTCAGCTGCTTCAAGTTTTCCCTTCATCTTTGTTGATATTGTCCAACATCCGCTGGCATATAGAATAACTGAGCTCCAGGACCATGGATTAGTTTTAAAGCTTCATTACACCCGAGCGACACCGGCCTATACTGCTAGTGGAAACATAAGCAATTAGAATATTTCGCTATTCTTAGCAGATCTTGTATTATAACGATTATAATATATATATATTATAATATTTCATTGCAAAGGTGTGGAAAGCATAAGCCAAAAAAAGGTCTTCTACGCAGAAAATCATAATGTTGTGGCACACATAAAAATCATAAAAGGCTTACGGCCATATCACGTTGAATACACCGGTTCTCGCCCGATCACCGAAGTTAAGCAACCGGTCAGTACTTAGCTGGCTGACCGCTTGGAAATACCAGGCGCTGTAAGTGTTTTGTGACGGATGTGCGTTGTGATGCAGTGGATATTGGCTCGGAAAGAGAAATCCGTGAGCCGAGTTCGAATTCCAGTTGAATACCCTGCATTCACTTAAGCACAGGTACACTAGGGATAAGTATTAATCCGTCCCTTCCTTCAAGTTATGGGTTAAATAACAAGGGTAGGACTTGGGGACCCTGCTCTTAAAAACAAATCCCAATGAATCTTGATACTCGAAAAAGAAAAATGTTGTAAAATAAAAGAACCTTACTCAAAAATCATTGGTTATGACCTTAAATGATCCCATAAGGATTGATATGTCCTTGAACCTCGAAACAAACAAAATCATAAAAACCGTAAACATCATAGTTTTTTTCAGAATGCGTTTGCATTTTTCATGAAACATAACTTCAAAAAATCATCAGTGTATAATTAATGTTTTTTTTTTCCTTTTTCACATATTCTTTTACACTCTGTATTCCTTCCAGATGTGCGTCTGGTGCAATGGATGTCGGCTCGGAACGACAAATCAGGAAGCCGAGTTCGAATTCCAATTGAATTGCTTGCATTCACTTACACACAAATACCATTGGGAAAGTTATTAATCTGTCTCTTCCCTCTAGTTATGGGTTAAATAAGAGAACAGATTGGGTTCCGTAACCAGTCTACCGCAGAAAGCGATGGTAACCTACTGCGGGATAATCATCTACCCAGTCAGTCAGGTCTTTTTCGAGACATGGTTGCCAAAGCGTGAATCACATATGGAACTTAAATTACTGACTGAATCCCTTGGTTCATTGTGTCTATATTTCTATGTTTGCTGTGAAATGATTAATGATAAATCAAGCCATTCTTATAATATTTTTTATCATTTAATTAGAATAAAAGCTATACAGCAAATAAGACGCAATGTTTTGCTGAGCGTGAAGAAAATATTGCCAAAAACACTGGTAATAACATAGAACAATAAAAATGGCATGAATTTAGAAGACCGAAAATAAAGATGGACGTAGCATTTATTTAAATTTTTGAAGATCAGAGCTGACAGGTAAAAAAGAGGCCTGAAAAAGAGAGAATTTTGACCGAAAACATTATTACCATAGGACATATTATTACATCTAGCCATTTCAACAATAAAAGCACGAGACTGTACCGACAATTTAGTAACATCAGAACGATTACCCAAAAATCTTTATAATGAGGTACCGGAACGCTATGTTATGGTGGTGATGAATAAAAGTTGATTGTAGGCGAGATGCGAGGTCTTGAACAATACGGTTGCAGATTTTTCTTTGAATATTATCAAGAATATTTTAATATATAGCAGGAGGACTAGAGTAGATGTGGCAGCAATATTTAAAGCAAAGACGAATGGTATACTTATAAATATGTAAGATAGATTCTGACGAGAAAATTTGTCTAGTGCGACAGAGTTAAACAACTCTCTTAACACCAAACCTAGCAGTTGAATATTGAACTCAATATAATCTTTCTACTTCATGTCTACGGAAAACTGATAAACACTTTCGATTATACAGGGTGACCAAAACAAAAACGGGAACATTTTAACAATCCAATAAAACAAAGAGTGATGGAAGATAAATATTTTATTCAAATTAACTGAAACCTTAAAACATTGCATTTTAGAAACAAAGATGGAATTTTCATTTTTTAAAAAGTACGTCCTGTAGATGGCGTCTTCCTGTACGAATGCATTCTTGAAATCTGCTGTTGAGAGAAAGAGAGACAGTGACAGTGACTGAGATCCCCTGTTCATTAAAAAAAAATAAAGTCCGATAATACAATGTAATAAAATAGCACACCATACTGTCACCTTACTAGTGTAAAGGGCGCTCATGAACTTCATTAGGATTTGTGTCTGTCCTATAACGGTAGTTCTGCTTATTCACGCAACCTGTGAGATGAAAACGAGCCTCATATGACATCCATAACTTGCTTGGAAATTATTCTTGATCCATGGTTACCAAAATGACAGACTGTTTACTTCGTGAGGCCAATGTTTCGCAGTGCTGCCATTTGCTCCTGTCTGCCAATACACACTTCCAAATTTCCCGTTTTTTGGGGCCACCCTGTATAAGTTAAGGAAATATTATTTACTGTAAGTTTCTGAACAACATTATACAGAATAAAAGTTGACTATATAGTAGATCGGAGTTAATATCCAGTTAAATTACGGGAACCAGATACATTACAAAGAGTAATGTATTTTAATGCTGAGTTATTGAAGGATTTATTACACTGCATTTGTTTCAGGGATGAAATGTTTGAACAAAAGCCAAAGGAAATGTATGTATTCTGTAACAAAAATAGTTTTATACTTTTTTTGGTTAGAGTTTTAAACACGGTCTTTTAATTAAAATGCATATATTATAAATTTAGATGCAGAAGATAAATATAAATTTACATAAAGTGATGAACTGCTGGGCTAATATTTATATAATATATTATGATCATGAATAAGATCTCGCTTATTTTCCATGAAAAGTAATGTTTTATTTACAAAAAGTAATAAGAATGGATATACGTTGTGGTGCATCGGCTCGGAACGAGTATTCGGGGAGCCGAGTTCAAATTCCAGCTGAATTCATTGCATTCACTTACGCGTAAATACCCTTGGGAATGGTATCAATCCGTCTATTCCTTCCAGTTATGGATTAAATAATAGGACAGATTTAGTCTACCGCAGAAAGCAATGGCAAACTACTGCGGGATAATCTTTTTCCCAGTCAGTCATGTCTCTTTCGAGACATGATCGCCGAAGCGTGTATCACGTAGAGACATGACAAATTGATTTTGACTGACTGAGTAAGAATCATGTGACTATCTATGTTTCTAGCAGCATTTGAATTCCACGTCGGAAAAATCACACAACTTTTAAGGGTTATCACGAGTAGACCTGATTTTTGGCATCTTCATAAGAATGTAAGAGGTGCTCAGCCAGTCCATGTCCCATTGATCGAAACAAGTGATAATCGGGCGGGCAATGTCTCCTGATTATGGTGTGTCGGGTAAGCGTTTCCAAGTAAATTTTCGGCCGTTTTCTAACATGTGGCCTAGCGTTGTCCTGTTACAAAATCAATTTGTCATGTCTCTGATCGTATAGCGGCCGTTTTTTTTTCAATGCTCGGCTTACACGCTTTAATTGTAGTCGATAGCGATCTCCGTGATAGTTTCGGTCGGTCCGAACAGCTCATAATAAACTACACCTAGCTGATCCTATCAAATGCAGGGCAGAAGCTTCAAACCATGGATATTCGGCTTTGCCGCCGATGTTGATGACTGGCTAGGCTAACACCACGATATTCTACGCTTAGGGTTATCGTAGTTTGTCCACTTTTTATCACCGGTCACTATTCGACGAAAAAAAAAAACGTTTCCTTGTCTACCATTGAAGCAGCTGTTCACACGTGACAAGACTCAGTTTGATGTCTCTCGGTTTCAACTCGTACAGCACCCAATGTTCTTAGTTTTGAATCATTCCAAATGCTTTCACACTTTTTGAAACTATTACGTGATCATAATGATTCTGCCAGATCATTTTACACCTCTTCATAAAGTAATGCCTCCAATTCTTTGTCTTCAATCATTTTCGGTGCGTCAGAGCGTTCTTTAACTTCAAATCATTATTTTTTAAGCGTGTCTGTATGTTGTTTCCGACAGAGCATGACCGCCTTAATCTCAACAAGAATTCTGTGTGGTTCAGCTTCAGACTTCTTTTGAATAAATTAATGCAATAAAATTACCCGCAAATACATTTTTCTTTGGTACGAAATCCGACATGTTTAACGCTATGAAAGTCAAAGTTTTTTACTCTTCGGCGAAATGACGTACACTGAATTTCAAGCTTGCATGTAGCACTGATTTGTAGTTGTGTTACTATCTAAAACTACAAGCACATACTTCTAGGAACTCCATCTGTTAGAAAAGAGCAATAACTTATTCAACGTCATAATATTTTATCCTGTAAAAAAAATATTACACTAAGAAGAACATTGTTGTGGCCTGGTTAGGGGCCAGAAATAAAGACACAATAGAGATGAACAAATATATCAACAATGAACAGTAGTACAAACAGATATAACATAACAAGAACCACCAGCGTGACTGTATTGGTGCGGCTTTCAGAACTATCTTTGGAATAGACCTCCCTCTGCTCATCAAAATGCAGAAATTTTGGCTTATTTATAGTTTGAAAGAGTTCATGGGTCTTCTTCTATATGTCCTGTCCCTTCAGAACGTAGGCGATCATGGCTCTCCAGTTCTCCCTATCCCCGGTGGCTCTGAGCACGCCTTCTCCTGTTACACCGTGCAATCCTCGTCTGTCATCCACCTGATTAGGTCCTTCAAATATGTTATCCGTTGCTTTCCCCTGTCTCTTTTTCCCTCTATCTGACTCGTTAGTATCAGATTCTCCAGGCCCTCCTTCCTCATTGCGTGTCCCTGGAACTTTAGCTGTCTCTTCCTGATGCTCAGTATTAATTTCCTTTTTGTTTCCATTATTCCCAAGACCTCATCATTGCCCACATGCTCGGTGCATGATATTCGCAGCATCCTTCTGTAGAACCACATTTCAGTTGCTTCAAGTTTTTTCTTCATCTTTGATGGTATTGTCTAGCATTCACTGCTATATTGAAGGACGGACATCACGTAGCAATCCAGTACTTTCTGCCTAGTATTTTAGCAACATTTTTTCTGTTTCTTAATACCTTACTCAGCTTCTAGAATGCTTCCTTCGCCATGCCAATTCGCCTTCGGATCTCTGTGTCGCACTTTCCGTCTTCTGTTATAACGCTTCCCGGGTATTTAAATTTTTGTAACTGCTTGATTCTGGTATCCCCGACCTGTATTTGTCATTTTGGGCTGCCCTTTTTACATGGGTAAATTACCATAACAAACGAGAAATAAAATTATATATGTTTTTTTAAATAAATGCTTTAAAATCTCTTGAGACATTTACACTCTAACTAAATGAGAGATTGGTAGTGATTTAATAAAAAATGACGAAGACCTCCTATGCGTTTTTAGAACTTTTATTATTCGTTTAAATTCCGTATAAATCTGATGGTAGTGAGTTACGTCTTTTGATGCTCTGTATTTACTGGATAAAAGATGCAGTGAAAATAACAGCAGTTGCCAACAGACTATTGTCTAAACACAAGATAAATCTTCCTTTCACCTAACACACTCCCTTCAGTTGGCCGTGTTAATAATATTTTTTTCTTTTAAAAAATGTGGACTCTATGATAAACGGAAGGTGTCCTTCTCAGCAATTAATTTCACAATGGAATAATTTTTTTATAAAATTTTAGCCTGTTTAATGATTTTATTATATTCTTTATCGGTTGTTGAAAACATATCAATGTGTATTGATACCTCCGTGTGATGGAAAATGCAAATTCAAGCTTATCTGACTCTGTCACACAACGTAAGTGTTTTGAGAGAAAATAAATTAAGTATGGCCAAAAATATTTAAAAAATTGAATTACAGGAAAATATCTAAGACATCCGGGAGTGGCATGGCTCATGGAAGGAGAACAATCTACCCCGCCGATCGAAATAAAGGGTTGAATTCAAAATTCTAATTTACCTGAGGACGTTTGGGGCGTACAACGGCTGAAACCTTCTGAATATAGTGTAGGAGCCTCGGTGATGCTTGGTAAATTGGCCTTGTGCCAAACACGACTGAAGTCCCAAAATTTAAATATCAGAAGGTTTAAGGTTGGATGTTAAAATATGAAAAGATATAATATTTCGTTTGTACATAAAGCAAAGGTTTATTAACAAAATGTCAAAATTCTAAGAAAAAAATGTAAGTGAAATTTCATTAACTGAACACTATAACATATTTGTGAGAAGAAAAAAGTTCATTAGAAAAATGCATGTAGTTTTTGAGTTAAAATTGTTCAAAGAGAAGTGTAAATATTTAAAATGTACACAGAAATTAAGAGTTCATGGTTGATAGTAGTAAGTAGCTAAGTGTCCCTGGCATATAATGATTGTAGCAGAATGCAAAGTCTTATGTTCCTTCCCCTTTTTGGTAGGATAGCGACAGGGTGAGACAGAAGGTGAAACAAATAAGGAAATTGTATTTAGAGTGTCTTGTTGTTGCTGTTGTTGCTGTTGTTATTTCCTTTGGCAGCGTGGAGTAAAAATGAAGAAAAGGAAATTTCAAGAAGCCCACCCGGACGTAAGGAAAATATGAAGTAAAGGTCGAATGAATCTGTGACTAGCCCTTACTTCTGGGTGGGGTTTTTGAAATTTGTTTTTTGTTCCATTGCAACAAGGTCCGTCAGCTAACTGCTCCCATGCTGGATTGATTTTAACCGAGTCAGCTTGAAGTTTCTTCCTTACATTGTGATATGCTATGAGATACCGCTCCCATTCTGACTGTATTTGACCGGTCACCGAACTAGGTTTAAGTAGTGAAGTTTATCATGAGATCGGCTCCGACTGGCATTTTCTTCTTTAGGTGTGAAAAAACGTTAGACTTACGTCATATACCAATTTCCTATTTTCTATCCAATTAGGATCCAGAATTTTGCTTTTCACACTGACTTGTGACATTTGCCTTAATCTGGGTTTTTCCAAAATGTTTTTAGTCGTTTGAATCCGGTTTTGCCGGTGTGCAATTTTACTTTGTGTGTTTCAGTTTAATGTTGGATTATATAAAATAGCAATAAAGATGAGGACAACAGTAACTGTAATAATGAACAATGTAAATAATGCAAATAATTATAAAACCTTATCTAAAAAACATAGACGAATTATGGCCAGTATACATAGGAAACTAAGGGGTCAAAAGTAGGTTGGATTCATTACTTTTTATAATAATTCATGTTTTCTTAATTATTTTTTATAACCGTATCGCTACAAGCAGAGCATTATACTGCCACTGTTGTGCAGCGGGTTACATAGAAGGAAAGTTATAAGAAGGAGCGTACAGATGGTGTCAGGAAGCGAGGTAGAGAAGGATGAGAATACTGCAGAAATGAGATGAGAGCATGAGAGAAAGGATGCAAGTTAGTGAGATAGGAGTTGACTATTGACTTTACATTTTAATTCTTGGAGATTGTAGCTGTCGGGGAAGCAAGTAAACGGAAGGGAATTCCACAAGCAGGAAGTGCGAGAAAATAAACTATGGGAGTAGAATCTGCGTTTACATTTTATTGGTTTCACAGTAAAAGGGTGGGACCTAGTTGCTAATCTTGTGGCTCGAGTAAATCTGAATATAGGAGACAGTGAGCTATGTTCATCAGAGCAGAAGCCGTGAAAGTACTTTTAGGAGAGACACAGGGAAGCCACACTGTACCGGTGAGAAAATGACTGATTCCGAGATGCTAAGTCGATCACATTGCACATTCTCCGTTGAACTTTTATCAAGGAACCCTAGGGGGATAGCAGGAGCACCCGCCCAGATATGGCAGCAGTACTGAATGGGAAATCGATATAAGAACTCTGTTGATGGATTTCCATTTTCATGGAATACAGACACGGCTGAGGCAAACGATGGAATAAAGCACATGTTTTAGTGTCATATTCTTACATGCTTTTTAAATTATCCATCCCCATATAATTAATCCTGGTAGTTCTTGTAGACCTCTTAGAATCGTCCACTTTTAAAGTTTAAACAAATCCGGTAAAAAGCATCTTTTTGTTTTGGAACCATCTTTTGAATTTTTAGTCGGTCTAAACTAGTTTTCTGTCAACATACGAACTGTCTTCGAAGTAGAAATTACAAATTCCTTGAAAACCAGTGATTTCAAAATAATGCAAACAGAACCGATATTTCTAAATAATTCAAATATGTCATCGAATATTATTATTATTATTAATAATTTTCACTAATTCGTTATTTTTATTTAATTCATTCCTTAATTATTAAATTTAAATGATTAATATGCAAATAATCAATTGATATGCAACTAACAACCTTAATTAATATGCAACTAATGCAGTGTTTCTCAAACCTTTTTAAGCAACGACACACCTAGGAGCAAATGAAAATATCATGACACACTGTATATTTAAATTGTATAAAATAAAACCATGCATCAAAAATACACATACAAATATAAACTTAACTTATTTCAATATTTCTATCAAACTATTTTAAAAATTCTTTTAAAAATTGAATATTAAAACAAAGTATTTAAAATCGAAGAACAGTGTAAAGAATCATTTAAAGAATTTTTAATACTTATTCATTTATTCATATACTCACGTTGTACAATACTACTTCCACGCATTAACATATATACGTAAGCCATGACACTATTTCGTGACTTGCATATGAGGATCGCGCGGCACACTAGTGTAAAATCTCTCTTCCAGACTATTTTTTCACTCTTATAGCTGTTTTCAGGTATGTCATCACCTGCATAATTCCGATTCTTCCATAACTGTATTGTTTCTCCTGTCTTTTTGTTTTAATCATATCACCTCGTGCAAGGCGGTAACGTCATTGATGTGCATGGGGCTACATAAGAGTAAAAAGATTAGAGGAGAGTGAAATGAAGGTCGAATCAGTTAGAAAGGAGCAAGAGAAGGAAGGTAATACAGGTGTGATGACAGTTTCAAAGGTGGAGAAAAAGGAAAGGATATACAGGGCGGTGTGGAAAGAACTAAAGTCAAGTAGTTAAGAGATGAGTTTCTCGATGTACTTTAAGTGCCCTAATGATAACTGGAACGATGGTCGCTTTATGCACTAAAAGGTTTTCCATACTATAACACCTTCCGCTCTTTTCCCTTTTCTACATAACTATCCAGTGCAAAGTGACTAAACAGGACGCCTCGATTTTGATCATCGACAAGCACTGAATTACAGCAAGTGTCATCAAATAGCAAGCACTTCTCTCGGTAAATCTACACCTCATATTATCTCTGATATGCAAGGCGTTACAGTTACCTGTGCAAAATCTGCAAGCCGTGTTCAAATTCAGATCTTGTCTCATCTATTACTTTTGCATACATGCCATGAGAAAGGCATGGACACCTCACTTTCTGCATCAAAGGCAAGAGAATAGATACGTTTATGCGATAGAATAGATATCATGGCTGACTTGGTTCTTTAGGGTTAATTTCAAACCATTCGAAGAGAATCGTGCCGAATGCAGTTGACAATCATACCAATATCTTTCCATGAAGTCATAAATATTTACAGATAATGAAGAACAGCAATTTATGGGGAAAAATTGTATCCTGCTTTCTGAAGGGACACAGCAGTTGAAAAACGTTATTTTGCCTATGTTGCCGGTGAAATAATTATAAATTCCTCAGTTATTAAAAGCTGAAGCCAGGTTTATATTATAGTTGTCGTCGAGTGTGCATGTTTTCGGTTAATATGGAATATCCGGTGATTATTGCGTTATTCTATCCCCATAATGTTATTTCATTGCTCCTTCTTGCTGAACCATTTTATATTGTTTCACTGCACAACCCAGATACTTAATCAGGATTACTAGATGACGTTAGCATGAGCTTAACCAACTCTCATATTCACTTGGCTACTGTTGTGGATCTTCGTCGCCAATTGGTTGTGTAGTTGTGTCGTAACTTCTCCGCAAAGTTGTAAATCCCGGTTTGTGCCAGAAGTAAGACACGGAACAAGAAGGTAAGTTCAAATATAGGTTAGTATAAACAAAAACAAGATATCCAAAAGAAGTGTTAATCATAAGTAATATAGAAATAAGTCCGAAGGTATTATTTTGCTTCCTGACAAGTAGCTGTCGTTAACTGTCGTACTGACTGCTCTGTTAAAACTGCTCGTAACTGCTTTTGATTACCCTCTAGAAGTCACGCATATATCAAGTGGAAGAGTTCATTCTTCGTTGGAGGGTACCATAAAAAACTAGCATCTTGAAGAACATCAGTGGTGTATTCTTGGAGTCTTTATATTCAATATTAGATAGATTCGGAATTTATCGTTCATATCACTTGTCATGATTTTGCATTCCATTTTTGGCATGAGGAATGTTCAATATAGATGACACCTGAAAATGGTAAGATTGTAAATTCCTGAAACATGACTATACTAACACCTATAATAGATGTGAACAATACTCCATATAAATTCAACTTCATCTACAAATTCTCATCGCAGAAATAAAATCTTCTTTTTATGTACCGTGTCCCTTCAGGACGTAGGTGATCATGGATTTCCACTTGTCCCTATCTCTTGTCGCTCTTAATATCTTTCCCCTTGGTATATCTCTCAGACTCCTCTTCGCCACACACCTGCTCAAGCCCATCAAGTATGTTTTGAGCTGCTTTCCCCTGTCCTTCCTATTCTCTATCCGTCTCGCTAGCACCAGGTTCTCCAAGTCTTCCTACCCCATTCTTCTTCTTATATGTTCCCTGTCCTTTCACAACGTAGGCGAACATGGCTTTCCACGTCTTGTCTGTCTCTGGTGGCTTTTAGCACGCTTTCTCTTGTTGCACCATGCAACCCTCGTTCCGTCACCCACCTGATCAGGTCCTTCAAATATGTTATCCGCTGCTTTTCTCTGTCTCTTTTTCCCCCTCTATCTGGCCTGTTAGTAATAGGTTCTCTACGTGTCCCAAAAATCTCAGTTGTCATTTCCTGAAGCTAAGAATGAGATTTTTTTCGTATGCATTCTCTCCAAAAGTGGTCTGTATATTTGAAATGCATTCGCTTCCAGATTCCCAAGTCGATCACCTTCCCCATCCAGTTGGGCATCTCGATATGGTGTAATGGTTAGGTATTAGCATATCTTGCTAGAATCATTACAATTGAGTACTGAGTTCGATACTCACTGGATTGTTATATATCCATAAATAACAAACACGGGTGTATATAAAAATATGTGACTTATATTTTTATTGATGAACGATGGACCGTGTAGCCTAGTGAACAGAGAGTGAGAGAGCGCTCTTCTAAGGGGGGTGTCGTATTTGTTGCTCCTCTGTCTGCCTCTGTCTAGACTCGTCTGTCTGACTCTTCTGACTAGACTCGTCTCTCTGACTCTGCGAATCCGTGTTTTCGCAGTCTTTATATATCTTCCAAAACCGGGACTTGTTTCTTCCGGCTTTGCCTTGATCACGCGACGCCCACGCGACGCCTACGTAATTCTCAGAGACACCTGTTCTGTCTGCCTCTTGTAGCCATTTCCGCTACTGCCGGAAATAAGGTCAAACAAACATCCGTTCCTTTCAACGACCGGAAAACACCCCCGCTTGATCAGCTTCCTCGGGTGGGGCGGGATTGTTATATTACATTCCTCGCCCACCCATTTTCCAAAATGTTCACCTAAGAACATTTTAAGCGCAACATCCTCACTCTCCTCCCCATGCCACACAAGCCCTACAATTGTATAAAACATGTGTCGAAACAAACAAAACAACAACAAAAAAAAAAAAATAGGGGAGCCTACATCGGCAACCCAACAATGTTCGTGTCCATCTTGAAAATTGTTCTACCAGCTCGATGTTTCATTGTTCTTTTTTTTTCTCCTTTTTTTTTTTTTTTTTAATATCCATTTTCACAGAATTGGGCAAAGTTCTTAAAAATGTTCATTTTCATTCCCGACTCAGTCCATAAGCGTAGACTCTTCGATGCATAATCCACATGATTATAGGCGGTAATTGCGCCCCCAGTTTCTAAACTAACATCGAGTAAATGACCTTTGACCAACACCATGCGTGCTTCTGCTCGAGTTTATTGTTACACATGTAACCTCATTTAATTTAATTTAATTTCAAACATACTATGTTTGAACACAGAAAAAAATGGCCATTATCTGCCGTACATAACATTCATAGTCTGACCGAGAAATGTTCAATAAAAAATGAAGAAAATTACCCTGATTCCAACGTTAATCCGCATGCAATTTACTTGTGGAGGATATTAATTTAGTCTAAAAAAATGGACCCGTGACTCGTAGTTCCTTAGTTTGTACAATGCTTTCCATTCCCTGAACTACTTCCTCTGGATTCGAAACCAAGCATATCTGATTTGTTGACATCTCTCTGTTTAACGCAGAGTGCTGAACGCCCGTTGACCCCGGAGTACTATTCACAGCGGATAACTCAGTTTCCTTTTCCGAAGCACTGTTGCTTCTTTTACACTTAAAAATCCGCTTCCTGGCTATTATTCCCAGGATTATTATTACGCCGACCACGCCAGCAATGACTCCTATCATCAACTTCTTCGGGAGTTCGTCATATCCTTCACTAAATCTCTCCATATTTATCTGTTCCAAGGTATTTACTAGTTTTCAGAAATTAATATATCTTCAAAAGATATTTCCCAAGTCACATAAATGAAAATTCACAGAGGATGTTGAATTGATGGGAACCTGCACAAAAGCATAAAAGTGAAGTACTTTTACGTAAATAAAAATAAGTTCTAGATTTTAATTTAATTTTCCCAAATCTCCCCAAATAATCCGATTCCACCATATTGATACAAAATATCTTTTCAATATCTGACTCATATCGCGAAACACTGAGACGCGGGTGAATGTTTTAAGAATATATATAATCGGTGTATTCGCAAAGAAATAACCAAACAATGTAGTTGTTTTCAAGTAACGATGTTGAGATATATTTATAATTGGCGATTTAGTTGGCTGTTGTTAACTGCATAATTAAAAATACACTTTAAAACTCTCGATAACATTTAAGTCATTTCTATGCTGTAGAAATGTCACGCAAAACACAAACATTTTTAAATTTTGACAATATCTGTGTAAAGATTACAAATTGACGTTTACGAACAAATTCTGTTGACGAGATCAAAATTAAAGAACCCTTTCGTTTCTCTGATTTTCCTATTGTGGTAGCATTCAGCTACATTTATAATTTGTTATTGTTTACCAATTTTGATTTAGTTCATGCAATACAAGGCCAAATGGAGAAAATGAAGAGTGTCATTTTACGCAAATACTCCAATTGGGGAAAGTTTGTGTACGTAGAACATCGATTGTTTTTTGTTTTTTTTTTTAATTCGGCTCGAGTACTGGTCAGAAAAACTCAACTATTTCAACCATACAACTGACCTTCATAATCACATTGAGAATAGTTGTTCGTCAATATTTCTATCGGGTTGTCTGGAAAGTTCATGCCGCTTTTTAAGTAAAATTAAGACACAACCCAAAATTATTTCATTAAATATTTATTCTACGAAATATTAACTATTTTCTTGCACAAACCAAAGAAAACATTGTTATCAACAAGTTAATCCAATTATCCACTTAAACTCACTTCACATATATGGTAAAATATTAACAAAAAAAAGAAAAACAAATCACCAACTCAGATGCCCCACACCTACAGACAGGCAAATATTTCAACTTTCTTCCTCCCCGTCAACTTTAACACCCCACTCCTCCAACTTTAACACCCCCGTCAACCCCAAACCTACGCGCAAGGCATAATACTCTCTCTACTTCACCGGCGTTCCCTACATATATTCCTGACCCCCTATCTCTCTACCGAACAATCCATTTTTCTCAATGGCAAAAGTATGCATTTTTTTTTCTAACTGGACTTATTATAAACACGAGCAGAAAACACACACACTATTAAATCAATGAGTCACTCACCTTTCGTTGATGTCTATAGTCGCGGCTGCTAGATATTTTCGTCTTCTTTTTTTCTGGTGGCAGTAATTCTGTTGCCGTGGTAAACCCAATAATGTTTGTATCAATCTGTTTTGTTGTTTCAAAACCAAGTCACTGAGGCACCAAATGATGTTTGTTATATAGCGACAAATAACAAACACGAATATATATATATAAAAATATATTGTATATTTTTATTAGACGACGATAACCCGTGTGGCACAAGGACAGAGAATTGAGAGCGCGCTTCCAAGGGTTGACGTGGGGGTGTCGTATCTGTTGCTCCTCTGTCTGCCTCTGTCTAGACTCGTCTGTCTGACTCTTCTGACTAGACTCGTCTCTCTGACTCTGCGAATCCGTGTTTTCGCAGTCTTTATATATCTTCCAAAACCGGGACTTGTTTCTTCCGGCTTTGCCTTGATCACGCGACGCCCACGCGACGCCTACGTAATTCTCAGAGACACCTGTTCTGTCTGCCTCTTGTAGCCATTTCCGCTACTGCCGGAAATAAGGTCAAACAAACATCCGTTCCTTTCAACGACCGGAAAACACCCCCGCTTGCTCAGCTTCCTCGGGTGGGGCGGGATTGTTATATTACATGGGTGTCCCATACTTTTGGCCTTGTTCCACATCTAAGCTGCGCTAAAAAAGTCACCACTTTCTCCATCCAGTTTTGTATAGTATTAACCCTGTGCAAATTACATCCACTTAAGTGATTATCTCATATTTACTTCCACACATTTCTATATCTTTACCGGTAGTGTTCAAAAGTATTAGGACAGGGAGGATTTTCCTAAACAAACTCACTGAAATTCAAATACAGGGTGAAAAGCCAAGTAGATTACTTAGAATATTGATTATTTTAAACTAGGTGTAAAAGAAATGTATTAAAAAGAAGTTATATTTAATTTTTCCTATTTTCTATTAAACAAGGTATTTTGAAACGACTCATTATTTTATTTTCCTTGGATATGACTGATCTTTTCTTATTTCTCACTCTCGAATTGATAAATCTAATGTCACACACACACACACACACACACACACACACACACACACACACACACACATTGAGAAGAACTACAAGCTGCTTGGCAAAAAATACCATTGGATACATTGAAGAACCTTGTGATATCAATGCCTGACAGAATGATAGCTGTCAGGCTATTATACTAAATATTAAATTTATTTTGTAATAAGTACCTTTCTTGCTAAAGCATTTGTTGATTAAATCAAATAAAATTAATTAAATTGTTTATTTTCTGTCAATATGCCTCATAAAAGATAAAATAGTTCTTATCCTAATACTTTTGCACAGTACTGTATGTGTTAATATCATCTTGTGGTCATGAATTCATTCCTTGTTTCTGATAGTGATGCACCCATTCCAACAGGAACAATAACTGATATTAAAGGATATACCACAATCACCTTCTTATTCTTTATGTACTGTGTTCTTTTGGGACGTAGGTGATCATGAATTTCCACTTGTCCCTATCTCTTGTTGCGCTTAATATTTTCCCCTTGATATATCTCTCAGACCTCTCCGCCATCCACTTGTTCAAGCCAATTAAGTAGTTCCTCCGTTGCTTCTCCCGTCTCTCCTTCCCTCTATTCGTCCCCTGAGCATCAGGTTCTCCACGCCCTTCTTCTTTATTCAATCAGTTAAAGTGCCATACGTGATACACGCTTGGGCGATCATATCTCGAAAGAGACACGACTGACTGGGCAGAAGGTTATCCCGCAGTAGGTTGCCATTGCTTTCTGCGGTAGACTGGTTGCCGACCAAGGCTATAGAACCCAATCTGTCCTGCTATTTAACCCATAACTGGAAGGAAGAGACGGATTAATACCTTTCCCAGGGGTATTTGCGCGTAAGTGAATACAATGGATTCAACTGGAATTCGAACTCGGCTCCACGATTTCTCGTTCCGAGCCGATATCCACTGTACCACAACGCACATCTTCTTTATTATCTGTCCGAAAAACCTTAGTTATCTTTTCCTGATGCCAAGTATAAGTTTCCTTTTCGTTCGCATTCTCTCCATAACCTTGTCTTTGCCCACATGTTCTGTCCATGGTATCCTCAGAATCCTTCTGTAGAGCTGCATTTCTTTCGCTTCAAGTCCCTGGAGAAATCGTCCCGAATTCGCTGCCATAGAAAAGGACAGATATCATAAATCTCTATAATGTTTCCAGCAAAATCTTGTCTCTCAATACTCTGCTCAGCCTTTGAAATGCGTCTTTGGCCATGCCAATCCATCTTCAGATTTCAATGTTGCACTTTCCATTTTTGGTTAAAATGCTTAAACTTCTGTACCTGTTTGCTTTTAATGTCCCCGATGTGTAGTTTGCATTTTAGTAACCGTTTTTGCTGATCACAATGCATTCGGTTTTCTTGAGATTTATGTTCAGCCGTTTCTATTCACTTTTCCTTGTTACCTGCTCTAGGATGTCCTCTATTTTTTCCGTATATCCTATCAGCCCTGTATCGTCTGCGTATCTCATATTGTTAAGATTGTCGCCGCCATTGAAAAATCCTGGAAGGATCTCTAACTCTTTCAGAATAGTCTCAATGTAGAAGTTGAATAGATCAGGTGAGAAGAAACATTCTTGTCTAACCTCCCCCTCTTTTGAAAATCTATATTTAATATTTCTTTCTAAGATCCCAAGTATGGTCCGGTATCTTTCTATTTTGTTCCATTTATCTTATAATTCACAGTAGTTTTGAATGTTTAATAGTATTAAACATTTCTTTCTAAGATCCCGAGTATGGTCCGGTATCTTTCTATTTTGTTCCATTTATCTTATAATTCACAGTAGTTTTGAATGTTTAATAGTATAAGAATTCTTCTTCTGTTCATACGGTCATATCACGTTGAAACCACGCTTCCCACACGATCTGCGAAGTTAAACAACGACGTGCCTGGCTAATACAAAGATGGGTAACCACTTCGGAATAGAAGCGCTTTAGGCTTGGATGTGTGAATAATGTAATAGAAAAACGGCTCGGAATTGAAAATAGCAGAGATGAGTTCCAATTTCAGCCGAGTTCGTTATATATTTACATGCGCGGAAATATCGTTGGTAAAGTTGTTTATTCTCATCTCAGTTATATGCTAATTATTAGGACTTTTATCACTATCTAAAAAATTCTTACAATCTATAAATACTGTCTACATTTAAATTTCTTGCAAATAGTTAACATGCCGTAAAAAAAAGTCAGTCAAGATTTCTGGTTTCTTAGCTCTTATTAACTTTTGTCTTTTTGTTATCTCTTTTAAACGTTGTTCCCCCATCGACTTACTCAAACTTGATTAGTAGATTATGTGTTGTTTTTCTCCGTCCTTCTTGCCTCAAATCTGTTCTGTAAGTATCAAATTCTTAAAGTTTTTTTGCTTATATACCTTAATTCAACTATCTTTTTCTAACGTTACGCAATTTGTTTTTGTTTTTGTTTTTTGTTTTTTTGTTCAAATCAAGGAATAATAGACTGGATCCAAAATTAAAGATCTTCTTGGATTTGCTGGTAAAAAAAGGAAAAAAAAACTGACATATAAAAACATTCAATACTTTTTTTTATCAATATTCGCTCTTCTTCAGTGACGTGTGGTTGGAGTCATGGTTTAATTAGCGATATACAATGCATGTGTTGACGACTCGACTGCTGTCTTTAACAGCTGGATTCAACTCTCAACTGACTCACTGTGACTCCTGACAACTTCTGGTGCATGCTGTCTCATCTGGGCCGCTGATCTTTTTCTGAACCCCGCTTGTCAAAACAAAATCCGCCAGCCCCTGCGTTCTACACCCTCAATAACATATCCCTGCGTCACCCAGTGCAAAATACACTTCTTGTCAAAATTCCACACCAGCCAAGATATTCTTTAACGATTCGGCACAATCTTGTCAATTTTACTGGCAAACATGAATGACACCACCAGCATTATTCCAAGATATTATACAACAATTTTCATTTCAGAAATTAAAAATTCGTCGTTGCTTATACGTTTGGTCCATGGTATTCTCAGTATCATTGTATCGAACCACGTTTCTGTTATTTCAAGTCTATTCTTAATCTGTGCGAAACTTGTTAAATATTCCCTGCTATATAGTTAGTCAGTTTATTGCCATACGTGATAGATACACACTTTGGGCTATCATGTCTTGAAAGAGACATGACTGACTGAGCAGAAGATTATCCTGCAGTAGGTTGCCATTGATTTCTGCGGTAGACTGGTTGCCAGTCAAGACTATAGAACCCAATCTGTCCTATTATTTAACCCATAACTGGAGGGATGAGACGAATTAATACCTTTCCTAAGGGTATTTGTACAAAAGTGAATGCAGAGACTTCAACTGGAATTCGAACTCAGCTCCCTGATTTGTCTTTCCGAGTCGATATCCACTGCACCACAACGCACATCCTGAGATATAAGAGAACTGATATTACACAACAGTTTTGTATTCTTTTCTTTATCTATAACAAAATTCGCCTTTTTCTTGGAATTGTTTTAAAAGAGGAGAGAAATTGCGACACTGATATCAGAAGTTATGTTGAAATAGCCAAATATGTCTTTCAATACTAAGCGAAGTATTAAATATAAGACACATTGTCAGAATTTTTTTTTTTTAATCATTTCACCACGAGCAAGGCGAAAACGCCACTGATGTGCAGGGGGTTACATAAATGTAAAAAGATTAATTAGAAAAGAGTGAGGAGCACAAACTAGTTAGAAAGGAACAATAGAAAGCTGAGAAAGCAGGTGCGATGACAGATACATAGGTGGAGAAAGGGAAGGTTATACAGGGGAGGGGAGAGAGCTAGCCTGCATAATTTTATCTCTTGAAATTTGATAGCACGATAATAAATTAATGCATACTGGAAATATTTTTATCGATCTAAAAATTATTTTTTATGTTTTAAGCTTAATGCACTCAGTCAAGTATAACTACTAAGTCAGTTTGGAATTTTAAAAAAATTGGTAGTTTTCAAGGCACGTTTCTTTTTGTTTTTTGTTCCATCTTAAGACATCCTAATTAGAAAATTTGTTCTGATTCAACTAATTTTCAAACTTTATTTTTCATTATTTTTATAACATGTCGAACGTAAAAGCTAACCCTCGAGTGAAAGAGTGACAGTCGCAGAAACAAATACAAGTCGCAGAAAACTATACAACAAGCCTAAATGGAAAATATTTGTCGTGGATAAATTGGGAAATAATAAAAGGTATTATTACCAATTAAGTCTGGTTTGCGAATCAGCCATGTGACCTCAGAAGCACGTCATGTGATTCGTCCAACCGGAAGAGGCATGCAACCATAGGAAGCCGCTGGCTCGCTTCCAGAGTTAATAGCCCTGATGAGATGTCCGGCATTTCGTAACAGTCACAGTTCGTTGCACGCCGGAAAACTGCCTGGACATGTAATTGCGTGTTGCACCCGCTGCTTCGTTGCTGCACCCCTTGTTAGAATTCTGTCGTTGGTATTGTCACTCTGATGATGACCAGTGTCGCTTTACTTATATTTTTCCTTCGATTCGTTCGTTATTTTTCGTCTAAACTTAATTTTTGGAGGCCTTTCTTTATTTCTCTCCTCTTTCGTTTTCTTGTTTTTCTTTCTTTTTTTTTTTTCACAGTTTACTTCTCCTTTACTTTTCTCTCTTAAAAAGGTAGTTTTTGTCTCTTTCTTTCTTTCTTGCTTGCTTTCTTTCTCCCTTAAAAATCTAAATCTAAACTTATTTATAAATGAAACTTGACTCTGTGTGTGTGTGTGTGTGTTTGTGTGTATGTGTGTGTGTGTGCATCCGTTACCTATAGACTCTGAAACGGCTGAACTGAGTTTCTTGAAAATTTACACAGTTGTATTATAAGCGTCTGCGAGTATTCTTAGCTAGGTTTTGTGTCGAGGTACCCCGATAAATATCGAAAATCGATAATCGAAAAAATCGGGTTATAGAAGGAGTGGTCCGATTTTAATCAAATTTGATATAACTCAAAAACAAAGACATAAGAAATCATATTCGGAAGTTTCACGGTTGCAGTTCTTACAATAGTGCAGAAAATCGATAATATATATATATATATATATATATATATATATATATATATAAAAGCAAGATGTTTGTGTGTGTGTCTGTTTATCTGCCTGTGTGTCTGTATTTTGTCAGCCCTTTTATTTTAGTTTTTGGTTCGGATTTAGCTCTAAGTAGGTATAATTGTAGTTTTTAGTCTCAGCCATGATACCATTTACTCAGATGACTTATTTAGCCTTCAAAATTCAGTTTACGACGAAAAACTCTTATTTGATATCGATACCAGAAAAATCAAAATTTGACTTACATCCATTCATTCTTCTTTTTCTGTCTACGATTTCGCTTTAACTGGAAAAACTATTGCTTTTTTGTCCAAAGAGTCTGAGCTCCAGGACCATGGATTAGTTTTAAAGCTTTTATTACACCCGAGCAACGCCGTGCTATACTGCTAATCTATTTATAAATACTTCCTGTTACTGTTTTTCTACCATTTTACATATATTTCTTCTCTTTCTTTTTCTCTATTTTTTCTTTCTTTTTTAGAGGTTGTATATTTGCGAGTTTTATGTCTTTTTTTAATTCAAGAATTCTTTCATGTGCGGTTGACATTATTTCCTTCTGTCCTCAAATATTTTGATTGTTTTTCTTTTTTCATTCTTTACCGGGTACATTGTTATTCTTTTTATTTCTCTCTTTTCCTTATAGCAACTTCATTTGTGATTTTAATTATTCATTCTAAGAATTTTCCTTCATTTGATTTTTTTTTCATTTGTTTAAGAATGTGTTCGTATATGAATTGAATAGTTTCTTTTTATGCATTCTGATTGTCGATGTGTTCGTTCATTTTATTACCTTCCTTCTTATCTTTTTTTTTCTATCTTTCTTTTTTTATCTGTCTTTCTTTAAGAACTATTTATATACGACTTGCGTATTTGATCTTAATTTTATTCCGTCTGACTTCAATGTAAAGAAATTTAAATAAGTGAGAAGCGTTCTGACAGAGGATAAAAGGTGTGATATTGAGATCCAAAGATACACTAATATGGCCAAGGACGCATTTCAAAAGCTAACCAAAGTACTGAGAGACAGGAAAATCTCATTGGAAACAAAGAAAGGTGTTCTGAAATGTTATGTGATGTCTGTCATTCTGTACAGCAGTGAATGTTGGACGATCTCATCAAGGATGAAGGAGAGGCTCCGGGCAGCAGAACCGTGCTTCTACAGAAGAAGGCTGAAATACCACGGTCTGAGAGCGTAAGCAACGATGAGGTGTTGGAGTGGATGCAAATGAGAAGAACACTCGTAGGCATTAGAAAGTGAGAGCTGAGGTTTCTGAGACATGTAATGAGGAATGGAAATCTGGGGAACCTAATACCCAGGGGATAGACAGAAGGGAAGAGAAACAGGGGAAAGCAGCGCGAGACATATTTGATTGGCCTAAGCAAATAGAATTCAGAGAGGGGTTTGCAAGAGATACCAAAATAAAAAGTATTGAGAGCGACAAGAGACAGGCCAATGTGGATGTCCATGATCGCCTCCGTATTGAAGGGACACGGCATATGAAAAAGAAAAAGATTTCAAGGTATTCATTCATTTACGATTTCTTTCTTTCCTTTGTTTCTTCTTTCATTTCTTGATCCTTACGTTCTTGTAACACTTCTATGTGATAAAATAGCTTCTTTCTTTCTTTCTTTCTTTCTTTCTTTTTTCCTTCTTTGTTACTTTATTTTTTCTCCTTTTCTTTGCTTTTCTTTCTTTCATCTTCCCTTTTCTTTCTTTTTTCTTTTTTCTTTAATGCCTAATTTTTTTATATCCACTGGGCCATGTGTCCTTAAGGATACATGGCCCAGTGGATATAGACATTGGTTAGTTCTTATGACTTGACCCAAAGAGTTGTGAGTTCAATCCGAGGCTACAGCAGTAGTGAACAAGTAACTTATAATGTTAGAGGAACATAACTCATGACTACCAGAAGAGGCTCTAAGCAAGAGATGAGGATCACATATACCAATGAGTGCAATAAAGGTTTCGGTTCGAAATTCCTAGCACCTGAAGAAGGCCGGAGCGTACAACCGCCGAAACGTCGTACAAATGACAACAAAGATGAGGACAATAGTCCGAATAATGTACATACTGTAAATACTACTTCATCTAAGAAATATAGACAAATAGTATTTCTTCTCTTTGTCTTTTTTCTATTATCCCTTCCTTGTTTATTGCATTTTGATTGTTTTTCTTTTTTTTTTCCTTTCGTCTTTGTTTTTTTTCTTATTTTTCTTCCATTTTTACTTTTTTCTTTCTACTGTGTGATTGAAAATAAACTCCTCATTTTCGAAATACTTATAATTAATTTATTAACTATAATTTTTACAAGAAATAGATATGAGATGAAAGCATGAGGTTTTATTTAAAATTCGACATATGAACCAGATTTTCGCTATTAGCTTCTCGAGCCGACCAGGAATAGCGTCAACTGATTTCATCAGAAACTCTTGTGATATGACAGGCATAATTTCTTCTATTCGCTTATTTAACTTCTTTCAATCTTGGTTTGGTATATAAGACTGGCTGCTTTCACCATACCCAAAGAAAAAAGGTTACAGAGTGTTAAGTCAGAATTCCTATCTAGCTTCTTCTTTTATGTGCCATTCCTTTCAGGACGTAGGCGATCATGGCTTTCCACATCTCCCTATCCCTGGTGGCTCTTAGCACGCTTTCTCCTGTTGCATAGTCTAACCTTCGTTCCGTCATCCACTTGATCAGGTCCTTCAAATATGTTATCCGCTACTTTCCCATGTCTCTTTTCCCCTCTATCTGGCCTGTTAGTATCAGGTTCTCCAAGCCCTTCTTTCTCATTGCATGTCCCAGGAAGTTTAGTTGTTTCGTCCTGATTCTCAGTCTTAATTTTCTTTTCGTTTCCATCCTTTCCAAAACTCTTCATTTCTCACATGATCGGTCCATGATTTCCGCAGCATCCTACTGTAGAACTACATTTCAGCTGCTTCAAGTTTTTCCTTCATCTTCGAAGATATTGTACAAAAATAGGGGTGTTATTTTTCAGTCACCCTGTATATTTTTCTTTCTCTCTTTCCTTTTCTCATTTTTTTTCATCCCTTTTTGTTTATCAAGTTCTTATCCTTTCTTCTTTTTGTCATTTTTTATTTTTGAATCGTTTCCATGTCTTCATTATTATTTCCTTTAGTCTTTCCTCATTTTTAAATTATTATTAACAGCTTTCATTTATATAAGAAAGTTGTCGGAGACCCGGTTAAGATTGCTGCAAGAAAATAACACAAAAACAGCTAAAATAGGAAATAGCAATATATATATAAAACACAGCAAAATACAAATACTTGGAACGATAAATACGGGTTAGGTAGTAATATTATAATTCGCCACTCACAATGGTAGTACGGTAGCGGTCGTGACTATCTCCTGCTCTTCTGCTGATCTGCTTTTACCTTTTGTGAGGGGAAGTATATGTAGAAGAAGGAACAGTTCAATCCTTTGACTGGGTGATGCCATAATGACAAAAATACTTATGTATTTTTGCATTTTTCTTCTTTTAGTTATTAAGCTTTTTTACATTTTTGACATTTTCTTGTCTATATTTTCATTGTTTTCATCATTCATTATAATTAAATTATTCCTTGTACAAACTCTAAGAAACTTAAGATATCATCAATTAGATTTTTAATGTAATTTTAACCGATAATCCAATGAGGATTAAAGTATCTTGCGCAGTATCTCCCGTGGAAAGGATGCCTTCTTCTTGTATATACCTTTTTTCCTCAGGACATAGGCGATCATGGCCTTACACGTCTCCCTATTCCTGGTGGCTCTTAGCACGCTTTCTCCTGTAACACCACCCAAACCCCGCTCTACCATCCACTAGTCCAAGCCCATAAATCTCGAACATAAATTTATAGAAACTATCATGGTCACAAAATGAGGGATCAACTTATATATTGATTATAATATAGAATTGATCCCCCATTTTATAACCGCATTATAATTTCTCATAACAAGTTTGCAAATATTTTCTTCTGTGTACCTTTTCCTTTCAGGACATAGGCGATCATGGCCTTATACGTCTCCCTATCACTGGTGGCTCTTAACACATTTTCTCCTGGTACACGTGGCGCAGTGGATATCGGCTCGGAACGAGAACTCGGGGAACCGAGTTCGAATTCCAGTTGATAATCCTTGCATACACTTACGCGCAAATACCCTTGGGAAAGGTATTAATCCATCTCTTCCCTCCAGTTATGGGTTAAATAATAGGACAGATTGGTTTCTATAGCCTTGGTCGGCAACCAGTCTACCGCAGAAAGCAATGGCAACCTACTGCGGGATAATCTTCTGCCCAGTCAGTCATGTCTCTTTCGAGACATGATCGCCCAAGCGTGTATCGCGCATGGCACTTAACTGACTGACTGACACCACGCAACCGCCATTCTGTCATCCACCAGCTCAGGCCAGTTAAGTAAGTTACACGTTGTTTACCTCTGATTTTCCTTTCCTCTAACTGGCCAGTTAGTATAAAGTTCTCCACGCCCTCCTTCCTCATTGCATGTCCCAAGAACTTTAGTTGTCTCTTGCTGATACACAGTATTAATTTCCTTTTTGCTTCCATCCTTTCCAAAACCTCATTATTGCTCACATGCTTGATTCATGATATCCACAGCATCCTTCTATAGAACAACATTTCAGTTGATTCAAGATTTTCCTTCATCTTTGAAGATATTGTCCAGCATTTACTGCCATATTGAAGAACTGACAACACATAGTAATCTAGTACTCTCTTCTTTGTTTCTTGTGAAATTTTCCTTTCTCTTAATGCTCTACTCAGCTTCCAGAATGTGTCCTTCACCATGCCAATTCGCCTTTGGATATCTGTGTTGCACTTTCCATCTTCTGTCAGAACCCTTCCCAGGTATTTAGATTTTTGTACCTGCTTGATTTTAGTATCCCTCACTTGCATTTGGCCTTTTGGGCTGCTCTTTTTGCTGATGACCATGCATTTGGTCCGCCTGCGATATAAAACTGTTAAATGAACGGGTACTTTCTAGGAATCAAATACTCGTAATTGATCCCGGAAAGGCCTCTCCGGTGCAGTCTTATAGGGATCTCAGCCAAACAGCCACCTGAAAAACCTGGCAGAATTTCAAAATATTAGAATTCTTTATACTGTTTCTTGATATACGTGATAACGTTTCCACGTCCTTCGGATATCTAAACTTATTTATAAATGGAACTTTGTGTGTGTGTGTGTGTGTGTGTGTGTGTGGGGGGGGGGGGGGGGTGGGGGGGGGGGGGGGGTGTGTGTGTGTGTCCTTTACCTATAGACTCCGAAACGGCTGAACCAGTTCTCTTGAAAATTATTCACAGTTGTGCTATAAGCGCCCGCGAGTGTTCTTAGCTAGGTTTTGTGTTGAGGTACCCCCGATAAATATCGAAAATCAATAATCGAAAAAAATCGGATTATAGAAGGAGTGGTCCGATTTTCATCAAATTTGATACACTCATAGACAAAGACATAAGAAACGATATTCAGAAGTTTCAAGGTTACAGTTCTTACAATAGTGCAGAAAATCGATATTATATATATATATATATATATATAAGGCAAGATGTTTTTGTGTGTGTCTGTTTATCTGTCTGTGTGTCCTTTATAGAAATCCACAATTTTTATCTGATTCTCACCAAACTTCACACAAATATTCTTTAGGCTGAGTTTGAGCTCCAGGACCATAGATTAGTTTTAAACCTATATTACACCCGAGCAACGCCGGGCTATACTGCTTGTCATTAATAATGACAAACTTAAAATTAGGAAACTAATCCCAAAATTTAACCCTCAATCACCAGGAACTTTTCTCATTTCTGAAGAAGAAAAAGTTACTCTTTTCAATTGTGAAATTTGTAGATGAGTTTTCACCTGCACGATGGAGCTTAGCCATTTTTCGGGTGAGACAGATTAATGACCTGCTGACCGGGCATACGAAACAAGACGATATTTCTCGTTTCGAATGAAAGGTGCCAGGTCAGGGTTATACCCTCTTGTCTGCCGAAATTCAGATATGGTTCAGTTCTCTCTTACTTTTGTAAGAGAGAACTGAACCATATCTGAATGACTATTCCACCAAAAATCAAGTGTTGAATAGTATATCTTAGCGAATGAAAACACATTCTTTCTCACTCTAAAATGGTTATTACTTTTTTACGTTGTAACATGCTAAGATTGCGACTAATTTAATTCCTTCCTAGTTCTGTAGCTTCGCGCTTATGCTCTTCGCAAATAAATGAATCGCCATCTTCCAGCTATGTCTGTGGGTCTAAGATGATGAAGTTGTATTTTTTTATGTTTCAAAAATATGCCAAAAAAAATGATTTCAAAATTCAAAATATTATCATGGCAAATTTATGCCTGTGCGTTCTAGAAGAAGAAGCATCCTTGTTAAAATTTTGATGTAGAGACGCAAGAGAAACTAAACTAATTTACCTAGATATCAAATGAATATATTTCTATTCTAGTTGACAAAACTAACCCTTGATTTTACAGTCAGATGCTACGATTTGACTTTAGAGATTGTTACTGCTAGTCTAACCGAAATGATAAATTACTACTGCTAGTCTAACCGAACCGATAAATTGTTACAGCTAGTCCGATCAAACCGATAAATTGCTGCAGCTAGTTCGATCGAACTGGTAAATTGCTACAGGTAGTCTGACAGAATCGATAAATTGCTATTGCTAGTCCCATCGAACCGATAAATTGCTATTGCTAGTCCGATCGAACCGATTAATTGTTACAGTTCGTCCGACCGAAATGATAAATTGCTATTTTTAGTCCAAATGAACCGATACATTGCTACAGCTGGTTCGATCGAACTGATAAATTGCTACAGCTAGTCTGCCCGAACGGGTAAATTGCTATTGCTAGCCCGACCAAGCTGATAAATTGTTATTGCTAGTCCGAAAGAACCGATAAATTGCTACAGCTAGTCCGATCGAACCAATAAATTGCTACAGCTAGTCCGACTGAACCGATAAATTGCTATTGCTAGTCCGACCGAACCGATAAATTGCTACAGCTAGTCTGATTGAACCGATAAATTGCTATTGCTAGTCTGACTGTACCTATAAATTGCTATTCCTAGTTCGACGAACCGATAAATTGCTACAGCTAGTCCGATTGAACTGGTAAATTGCTACAGCTAGTCGGATCGAACCGATAAATTGCTACAGCTGTTTCGATCGAACCGATAAATTACTACAGCTGTTTCGATCGAACTGATAAATTGCTATTGCTAGTCTGACTGTACCTATAAATTGCTATTCCTAGTTCGACGAACCGATAAATTGCTACAGCTAGTCCGATTGAACTGGTAAATTGCTACAGCTAGTCGGATCGAACCGATAAATTGCTACAGCTCGTCCGATCGAACCGATAAATTGCTATTGCTAGTCCTACCGTATTGATAAATTTCTATTGCTAGTCCGACTAACCCGATAAAAACATGATGAAAAACAGGATAGGTGGGTGGGGGAATGCTGCAGAAAACTTGTTACTTTTTCTACTTCATCCAAGAGTGATTCTCATTGGTACGAGGGTCGTGTCTATTACTTGGCCACAGAAATAAGCGCTCCACTCAGATTTTACTTTTCTTCCTTGGCTATTAGAAAGTATACTAATAAATAGAAAGACTTCGTTAAAATAAAATTAAAATACTTGAAACAACAGAAATCTAGTTCTGTCAAGGATTCTGAGGATTTTATGCCCTGAACATGTAACAAACGATGAATCTTTAGGGTAAACGGAAGCAAAAACGAGAATTATAACTAGCCTAGTTGAGATTTCTATGGATATAATTTTGAAGGACGGTTTGGAAAATATGATGCGCTCGGGAAAGATTGAAGGCAAGAGAAACAGGGGAAAACAGTGTATAGTATACTTAGTAAGCTTGAGCAAATGGATGAAGGAACAGGGTTCAGGAAAAAAACAGAAAGACAAAACTGATTAAGAACTACAAAGGCTAAAAATTTATAGAGTTGTAATATCCTACATCCTGAATGGAAAGAGCATGTAAAGAAGAAGAAAACTTCACAAGACCTCACTCGGATTGCTAGTCAAATTAAAAAGATAAATATTTTTTAAACCGTTTCATCCCAACAAGGCAGCCCCGCCACTGATGCGCTGAGTGCTACATAAGAATAAAAGTTTAGCTAGGAGGAGAGTAAAGAGAAAGGCGAACCAGTTACAGGGGGAGTCAAAGAAAGGAGCAGGAGAAGGATAGAAATACAGGTGTGATGACAGTTGCAAAGATAGAGAGAAAGAAAAAGATATACAGGGTGATGTAGAAAAAACTGAAGTCAAGTGGTTAAGAGAAGAGTATTGACATTGCATTTAAATTCCTGGAGATTGTAGCCGTCAGGAAAGCAAGAATATGAAAGAGAGTTCCACAGGCAGCAAGTGCGAGAAAAGAAGCTGGTAGAGTAAAATAGACGGCTGTAATTGGTTGATCTAACTGTGAACAGGTGGGACCAAGTTGCCAGTCTGGTTGCGCGAATAAATTCATGTGGTAAGGGCACCAATGACTTAAGTTCGTAGGAGCAGAAGCCATCAAAATATTAATAGAAAAGACAGAGTGAAGCCACATCCCGTCGGTGAGAAAGTGGGTGAAATCGAGCCGCCAAGTCGGTTCCTATCATATTACTGATTCAAACCAGTTACAGAGGGTGTCAGAGTAAAGGGCAAGAAAAGGATGCGAAACCAGGTGAGAAGACAATTGCGAATGTTGTGAATGTAGATAGAAACGAAATGTTGTGAATGTAGATAGAAACGAAATGTTGTGAATGTAGATAGAAACGAAATGAACAAGATATACAGGGTGATTTAGAAAGAACTGGATTCAAGTGGATAAGAGATGGATAAATCTTCTGCATTGCTAGTATACATTTCCAGAGAAAGAGCACTAAATTAATTATTCAATCCATATGCCAAATGTTGGCATGTCTTAATTTTGCAGTAATATAAGGATTGGTTATTTGGATTAATTTTACTGGGGACATACGAAGCACAGATAATATAACTGTTATCAGTGCAGAATGTGATTTATTTGAAAATTTAAATTTAAATTCCTGGAGATTGTAGCCGTCGGGAAAGCAAAAATATGAAAGAGAGTTCCACAAGCGGGAAGTGCGAGAAAAGAAGCTGTTGGTATACAATTGTCGGCTGCATTATATTTCAGGGTCTGATGTATGTTTTGTTATGCTTCGGTCAAGTAACTCTTCTTCCAGTTTTTGTAATGCGTGGTGTAACCTCTTTCTTTTTCAAACTCTCTTTCCATGTATTCAGATGACTAACTGTTTATATGTTTTAAACTGTCAAGGGCGGTGTTATTAGTCCTGATCTGTCGTCTCGTTTTTAGTCAATTATCTATCACTTCCTTGTGTCTTTTCTGCAAAAGCTATCATTACTGAATTTTGAATGGGTCAGTGATGTGGCACATAGTAGGGTTTGGGTCAGTGCCCACAACTGCCCAGACCCCGCAACCGTTTGTTGCACTGGCATTAATAGTACTTCTTTTCTCTCATGCAACGATGGAGGTGCTGCGCCGCAAGTCGTTGTTTTTTGGGACCGTGAATCTGTCAGTATTTTTTTTATTTTTGTTATGAAGAGGTTAGTGGTTTAAAAGTTTTGAGACCTCTGTACTAGACCATGAAACTGTCTGCTTGTATTTAAAAAATAATTTGCATATTTCAAACATCAGTCAAGTGGACATTTCTACATTAAAAGTGGAATTAATGTATATATCCTTTTGAAAGATTAGTGCAATCCGATAATTATAGATCATTTTTCATGTGCGGATGGTATAACAGTTACCAGTACGGAAGAAAAAATTGTCTCGCCGGTTTCAATTTCCGTTATTTTTGTTTTTATCATTTCACGCTGATGAAATAATAGAAATCAGAAATGCATCTTGTCCATCTATAAGTTAAATATGAGAGAAGCTTAGTTTATTGCCTTGGATGGCAGCTGACCTAGAAGAAAAAAAATCTGAATTCAAATCGGATAAGGGTTATTGGAGTGTTCGTGATACACTGTGCTTCATTTTTTGTTATCGGTTTGTCAGATAAATGCAGCTGGTTCTAAATAAGTTCTCGTCGCTAAAAATCAAATCAATCATCGTCTCAAAAACAATGAAAATAAAACTATTAATATAAGGCTATCATTTTCTTTTGATATAAACTGGAAACATTATATTGAATCAGTTGCTAAGTCTGTTACTAAGAAAGTTTTATACTATATAGTCTCCTTTTTTAGACGGAAACAATTCTTCTCAAACAAAATGCTGGGGCCACGGTCAGTGTCTGGAGAAACGATGAATAAGGACGACTGGACGAATGCTGCACTAACCACCATCTCGAATAATGGCGGAAATTAAAATTTCATAAATTCTGTGGCCTTCACTGCGACCGCTACGGCGATTATTCTCAAACCTGCTTGGGTGACTATTTCACTTCGAAATCCGCAACAAATTCGGGGTGACGATTAAACTTCTGATTTTAATAATCTTCTTCATCTTCTGTGTTCTTTCTTCATCACTGTCAGCATCAACAAATACAATCTGCAACAAACGCCTCATTCTAAAACAATAGAACCGGACCGAAATTTAAATTATAAATAAAATATATTTTATTTTTATTTTTCATACAAAGATATATTCGATGGAGGTTGTTTGGTCAGAGATGTCAGCACCCCCATTGGGGAGACCCGATCTTACTCAACCGTACGCCAGATGGTTGTGTCCAGGCTTTTCAAAATCAAATTCAAAATTACTACTAAATATTTTCTGTCAGCTTGATGTCACTTTCACACCACTGACAGATATCTTACCGTACAAACTTAAATGTTGGACATTAACTTCTGAACTCGCTAGACAAAATTAAAATCTAAATGCGAAATGTTTTCCTTTTATGCGCACCTGGCGGACCTTTTCAACAAAATACATTTCATTCAAACTTCAAAATATTTGTAAAAAATTTCATGATTCTCAAAAATGTCGTCTAATGAAGATTAAACATATATTGCTTCATAGTGTAATTTTTATCCCAGAATCTATTTTTTATATGTCTACCATTCACCTAGACTTTGAACATTGTTGCCTCACTTTGCCTGGCGCTCATTTTATACATTTAGAAATTCTTGATAAAATAAAGAAATGCAATGTTATTCGTCCTGACCTGGCATCTCGCCTTCAATCACTTTCTCGTCGCCGAAATGTATATTCCAAGTACCTTTTCTATAAATACTTTCATTTGAATTGTTCTGATGAATGTTCCTCTATAGTACCTAGACTTTATGAATTTAAGTGAATTAATTTAATTTTACACATCATCTTTCTGGTTGGAATGTCTAGATCTAACCGTTGTTGTATACCAATAAACAGACAAACACGCATATATATAAAAATATGACTTGTTTTTTTATTAATGACGATGGACCGTGTGGCCTAGTGAACAGAGAGTTGAGGGAGCGCTTCCAAGGTTGACAGTTGACGGGGGCTGTCGTCGTATCTGTTGCTCCTCTACTCTGGTTTTGTCTGGCTCTCTGCCCAGACTCGTCTGTCGAGACTGACCGACTGTGACTGACTCTCTTCGACTTCTGTGTTTCGAGGTCTTTATATATCTTCCAAAACCGGAACTCGTTTTCTTCCGGGTTTTGCCTCGATCCGCGACGCCTACTCGACGCCCACGTAATTCTCAGAGTCACCTGTCTGTTTGCTCTGAGCTATTTCCGCTCTGCCGGAAATAGGGTCAAAATGACATCCGCTGCTTTCAATGACCGAAAACACCCACGCTTCATCAGCCTTCTTGGGTGGGGCCAGATTATTATATTACACCGTAAGTACTCGCTTGTGAAACCCTTCCTCGGCATTTTGCTTCTCAACCAACGCCGATCTTCAAAAATCTATATGCAAAGTCAATTTGTTTTTCTTTTATTATTCACTCTCTTTAAATAAGAATAAAACGTGGTATCCTGGCAATTCAGAAGTCTGTGTAACAGCAAATATTCCGTGAAAACTGCTCCCGGTTTAACTTGATGGAGAAGATGCCTAATACAAAATCTCCGGTTTAAGACAAAAACCGTGCGAACAATAATAATAAAAAGTGGAAATACTACTACTACTCCTACTACAACTACTACTACTACTAATAATAATAGAATTAGTAAATAATAATAATAATAATAATAATAATAATAATAATAATATTGTGTAGTATGTTATGTAGTATTTGTGTAAGGTTAAAAGCTGAAACTGAAAGTTTTATACTTGCTACACAGAACTAATGTTTGCTAACTAGAAATTACCATAAACACATACTGAACAATTCTGTTCGCTCAAAATGCAGACTCTGTGATAAATATCCAGAAACAATTATCAATTGCACGGTGTTGGAACCAACTGATTATAAATCCCATCATGAAAGAGTAGGTCAATATCTGCCCTGGAAAATAGGCAACGTTTATGGAAAGATAACTGCAAAAATAGTAAGGGCACCACCCATTATGATGATAATAAATACAGAAATAATACTAAGAAGTACAATAATAATAGTAGCACTTGTAGTTGTGATGATAATAATAATAATAATAATAATAATAATAATTAAAATATAATTAAAATCATAAATGATAATAAAAATAGCAGTTAACAATAACAAAAATAAAAATAAGTAAAAAAAATAGTATTATAAATTTTTGAAATATAGAAATCTAAATTTTTTTTTTATGTCACTTATACAATATGCGGCATCTCGCCTTGTTGAAGTGGACATAAGGACGCCCTAAATCTAATTTCTAAATCCTTTGAAAATATGCGATGTGCTGGTTGGTGAAGTTAATTTGATAGGCTTGTGGCAGTAGGAGGAAAAATATGCTTTCTTCAAAACGATTTCATATGAGCCTATAACACAAGCACATTTAGGGATATGCAGATTTATCATCCTTTCAGGTCAAAGGGACAAAATTAAAGGAAAGGACTATATTAAAAAATTCTCACAGACACGGGTGTGGTGATTTTTAATACAGATCTTTCCTTCCATTTTGTATAGTGTTAGTATTTATAGCCGAAATTACAATTATCTAGGCACACAGCAAATAAATTCATCATACAAAAACTAACGAGTGAAAAAAGTGGATACGAAAACCAAAAATCGAAAGATACCCCACAGTTACTAGCTAAGTCAGATCTCTATCACCAAATTCGGTAGCGAATTAAATTCTTTAGTAAAAGAGTCAAAGGTAGATGAGTTTATCCGATAATCATATGTACTCAAACTGCGTTAAAATAAAACATATTTACACACAGACGCAGGTGTAGAATTTTTTCGCATGTTGACTACTTCGGAAATTAAATGTGCTTATTATTATCCATTTCGGAAAGCAAAATGCGTAAATGGCATTCAAACTGGATTTGTTCTAGATTTATATCTATTTTGTGTGTTATGTCATACGTATGAATGTAATGAATGAAAAATCTGCTTCACTGTTCTATTCCGTTCTGTTCTGTGTAGGCTACCAGGGCTAGGCACAAACATAAACACAAACACATCACGATGGCAATATACGTGTTTATTGAATAATATACAGCCGGAAAACTCTCTTCAGAATTATATACATAGGCAATTATTCGTTAATCACACGTAGTTTGTCTTTTTCAAACCGCAGAAATATTATCTCTGCTCACAGTCCAATATTGATGAACTCAGCCTGTCCTGATACCTTTTCTCGATTGTTGCAACACAGCTTTGAGGAAAAATGAAGATGATAGTCTAAAATGTGGATTTTTGTCGACATATTACAGCAAAGATGCCTGCATGTCTTCAGAAGTTTTTCCACCAGTTTCTCTTCTTTCATCACCCAGTGAGTTGGTTGCCATTGACTTGAAAGCTTCTCATACAGATTTTTTTTTATCTCTGTAGTACTATGTAAAAGTTTACACCCAAAAGAATTTTACGAATCTGGGAAGAACAAAAATTCCTTTCTTTATTGTTGCTTATTTTACACTGTGAAATTTATTTTGCACAAAATTGAATACTGCCATTGTTTTAGCCTTCACAAAATTTTTCTCCATAAAATTGATGTAAAGAAGTGAAAAGTAAATTTTTATGACTACAATAGTATTGTATGATGAAAGTTTTGATATTACGAGAAATTCTGTGATGGATTCTCCATTCACAATGCAATACACGAAATCATATTTCATAAGGAAAAGTAGAAGTATATTCTTTGTGAGGATCACAGAAATGAAATCTTGTATATCTCTAGTTAATAAATTTCACTGCTGTAACATGGAACCCAAAAGCTCTGCTTTACACTGAGATAATTACAAGTCTCTAACTAATTCTTTTAGGTTATTTTGAGTTATGAGATATTCTTCAGAGACAGAGGCTGGCTAATAATTTTAATCATAAGAAGTTGGCGTATCAAGCCCAGAAGTTTAATTGACTTTTTTAATCTTTGTCCTATGAAATTGGTAGTTCAAGCTGTGAGGTTCCTTTGCTCTTCTTAATCTTAGAGATATGAAGTTGGTGGTTCAACTTCTGGGGTTACATTGCCTTTCTTAATCTTAGTTATATGAAGTTGGTGGTTAAACTTCTGAGGTTATATTTCTTAATCTTAGACATATGAAAGTAATAGTTCAACTTCTTGGGTTAAATTGCCTTTCTTAATCTTTGACCTATTAAGTTGGCGGTTCAACTTCTAATGTTACATTTCTTTTCTTAATATTACTCGTATGAAGTTAGTGGTTCAACTTCTGAGGTCACATTATTTTTCTTAATCTTAGATATATGAAGTTGGTGGTTCACTATCTGGGGTTACGTTGCCTTTCTTAATCTTACTCATATGAAGTTGGTGGTTCAACTTCTGAGGTCTTATTGCCTTTCTTATTGTTAGACGTATAAAGTTGGTGGTTTAACTTAAAAGGTTACATTGTCTTTCTTAATCTTAAACATATGATGTTGGTGGTTCAACTTCTGAGGTTTCGTTGCCAAAGACGATGATATTGGATATTGCATTGTACATTTCTTCTTATTTTTTGAGAGTCCATTAGCAAATAGAGACATCATGTTGAAGCAGCAACTACTTGTAAGATCAGTTTGCTCTCTGCAAATTATGGTTGCTGCAGATGGAATAGATTTTCTCTTCCTGGTTAGTCATTAGCTGAGATTTGTTGCACAGGTGTTGAAGCATATGTGTACTGCCTTATTCTTCTCTTCCAAAATATACATTCGAAATAGAGTTTCTCTTAACAGGTCTTATATTTTGCTTTTGAGACGTAAAAGAAACTTCACCGCACCTATAGCTGAAGTTATTGGCTTTCTTCAGACAATTTGACAGATCAGTTAAATGAGTGAAAAACCTGAAGGGAAAGGAATATAATAATAATTTATTAGGAGAATAATAATTAATCTTATAAAGACAGCAATTTTAATATATGTTATTTTCATATAACGGCAGCGCTTTGGGCACCCCGACGTGGTGTAGTAGTTAACAATCTTATCTAGCTCGAAGCTGTTACAACTGAGTATAAGTTCGATCTTCACTGGATACCCCAAATTTCGGTTTTGTGCCATATCTAAGGCGCTTAGAAAATTAATATAACATTAGCACCTTATCTTGAATCAATAGTTTTGGATATCAATTTTATTTTCAGTACCCGAAAATTAGCTAAGATTTTCTATTTTTGTTAATGAAGCTGTTATGTTGTACACCAGTCTAACTAAAGTTCTACAATAAGTCCTTTCTATTACCTTTCATTCCAAGCAGCTAAGGTTTGTGGGGTTACTTGAGTGTGAGAGAATATGAAAAAAATACTATCAAGGAAAAATAACATAAAAATACGGTAATTAAGGAGACGTATTATAAGAAGTGACATTTCATTTAAATTTTTGAAGATCAAAATTGACTAGAAATCATGAAGTCGGAACAGAGCTCCACAAGAGACAAGGGCGAGTAAAATGACTTTTAGCGTTAAAGTTATTGTTAACTCTAGCCATATAAAATGTAAAATCATGAGACTTTGCGATCAAATCTAGTGCTGCGTTTAAAGATCTAGGTACTGTATAGAAGAATAATATTTATTTTGATATAATATGAAAATGTGACACAATGTCAAAAGGAGGGATGGGGTCAGCTTGTCAAAGATCCACCTTATCTTAAACTTAGCTACTGACCCAAAATTACCACATTATTCCATATACCAAAACAAAACATTTTACTTACTATTCTTACTAAAGACACTACGTAGTTCCAACTAGTTCCCTTATGTACAATCCGTCTGTGGGAGTGGGGAATAAAAATTGTAAAAATGAAAGAATAATTACTTACATGAAAGTATTTAGAGAAAAGATATTGGGCAGCTAAATTACCAGAGTGGGAAAGTGACTTGTACTCCTCCCTCTTTTCTAATTAATCTTTTTACATTTATGTAGCCCCCTGCACATCAGTGGCATTTCTGCCTTGCTCGGGGTGAAATGACTCATTGAAGATTAGACGTTAGATTTTATCAAGAATCTCAAAATACATGTCTAAATATGGTAAAACAGAATGGGATTATTTAGATTGACTGAAGATAAACACGAAAATGCCTGACAACATAAAGGTTTCTATAATTTATAAGTTGCAATTGCAAAATAATTATTTTCATAAATTGTCATTTTCTACTGGCGTTGTTAAACTAGATGTAAAGTAAAAATAACATTTTCATGGGCAATTTACTATCAAATTCGCAATTTAGAAGTTTCGATTTCAGATATAATTTCAATCTCAGTGGGCCTTTTTCACTAATAAATTACACTTTTTATAATTCTCCAGAAAATTTTGTTGGAATCGATGTAAAAATTATTCGTAATAAAGATTCCAATCACAGATATTTTATGAGAGGTTATATAGTTAATTTAAAGAAGAATAAATTCCTATTTGAAAAAACGCTAACTTCGTGAATTCAGCCATGGATGAACTAAGTACAGGAGCTTTTATTAAATTTCAATAATCCGATAACTTTCGAAGATATTTGAAACACGAGTGCATCATTGGTTCAGATCTTAATTCTATAAAATATTCTATAGAAAATTCAAAATTATGTTTTTAACAATTGAAAAAAAATATGATTATTTCTTTCACTGAATTAAATAAATTTTGTGTCAGAACATTACCCAAATCAGCCTCCGCTTAACGTAATATATTTTAAAAAATTTAATAAATTGATGTGCGATAAAAATGGATGTTTTGCCATAGGTGTCATCTTTAAAAAAATTCTTGTTAATATCTGATATATACTAGCAGTATAGCCCGGCGTTGCTCGGGTGTCATGAAAGCTTTAAAACTAATCGATGGTCCTGGAGCTTAAACTCTTTGAACGTTGGCACGAAAGACTAAAAAGCAATAGTTGTTTCCATTTAAAGCGAAACCGTAGACTGAAAGAAAAATGAATGGATGTAAGTCAAATTTTGATTTCCTTATATCGATATCTAATAGGTTTTTTTTCGTCGTAAACTGAATTTTGAAGACTAAATAAGTCCTCTGAGTAAATGGTATCATGGCTGAGACTAAGAACTACAATTATACCTATTAGTGCCAAACCCGAAGCAAAAACTAAAATAAAAGGGCTGAAAAACTGGTTTTGACCAGACCCGGTAGGATATCAGGGTATCAATTTCCAATATCGGAGTCAAATAAGTCATCCAAGGATAGAACTGCAACCTTGAAATTTCTGAATATCGTTTCTTATGTTTTTGTCTATGAGTGTATCAAATTTGATTAAAATCGGACCACTCCTACTATAACCTTATTTTTTCGATTATTGATTTTCGATATTTATCGGGGGTATCGACACAAAACCTAGCTAAAACACTCGCAAACGCTTATAGTACAGCTGTGTAAATTTTCAAGAAAATCGGTTCAGCCGTTCCGGAGTCTATAGGCAACGGACACACACACACACACACACACACACACACACACACACACACACACACACACACACAAAGTTCCATTTATAAATATGTTTAGATATAAAAAAGAGAGCTTGTCGGTAAAGTTCCTGTTCAAATAAATTCTCTGATCCTGACTTTAAATGCATGATTTAAAATTTTGCAAGCTTCTTTCGTTAAATCTTCAACTCACTGTTTTATGATCAGATGTTATGCAATGAAGTATCAACGTTAATTGCATACGATAACTAGAAACTTATTTTCCGATGTGCCGTTTAATGATCATGGCTCGCCAGAATTTCCTGTTTTTGTAGATGTTTTTGAATTTTGTATGTTTATTATGATTCATAAACTCTATTCTGCCAACCATTTACTCGTTCGTTATGTAGGTTATACACTGTTTTTTCTTTTTTGCCTTCAGTATGTCTTGAGAGTATCAAGATTTCCAAGCACTCTTTTCTCTTAATGTCCTCTAGAAATTAAGATGGATCGTTTTATTAAAAGTGTCCTTTCTTTTTCTGTTTTTTCTAAAACTTCGTCGTTGTTCGCATGTTCAGTCGATGCTATTCAAATCATCCTTCTGTAGCACCATATTTTAACGCTTCAAGTTTTTTCTTAATGTAAAGATGGTCTAACATTCCTTGCCATTTAGAACTGGCATTGCGTAAAAGACTAGGTGCTTTTTTCATTGTTGTATCGCCGAGGAAGATACGATACACAGAGAAGGTGTGCTGCAGTATTATTCAGCACAATCTTCTTTTTCATGTGCCGTGTCCCTTTAGGATGTAGGCGATCATGGACTTGCACTTGCTTCTGTCTCTTGTCGCTCTCAAAAATATTTCTCTTGGTATCTCTTCTAAGCACCGCTTCGTCAACCATTCGCTCAGGTCTATGAAGTACGTCTCGCGCTGCTTTTCACTGTCTCTTCTTCCATTTATCCGTCCTGTGAGTATCAAGTTCTCCAGGCCTTCCTTCTTCATTATATGTCCTAGGAACTCATCTGTATCTTCTTAATATTTATTATCAGTTTTCTTCTCGTTTGCATCCATTCCAATACCTCATCGTTGCACATGTGCTCTGGCGATGTTATCCTCAGCATCCTTCTGTAAAACTACATTTATGCTGCCTCAAGCGTCTCCTTTATCTTTGATGAGATCGTACAGTATTCACTTCCATACAGAAGAACAGATAACTTGTGCTAAACGGATATACCCAGATCTGTACAATAGTTTGCATGTTTATTTCGAAGCTTAAAGACATATCAATCCATATGGGAATCATTAAAAGTCATAACTAATGATTTTTGGGTAAAGTTATTTTTACAACAATTTTCTTTTTCGAGTATCAGGATTAATTGGGATTTGTTTTTAAGAGCAGGTTCCCCAAGTACTATCCTTGTTATTTAACCCATAACTGGATGGAAGGGGAACGATTAATACCTTTCCCAAGGGTACAAGTGCTTAAGTGAATGCAGGGTATTCAACTGGAATTCGAACTCGGCTCACCGATTTCTTTTTCCGAGCCGATATCCACTGCACCACAACACATGCGTCACTATACGCTTACAGCACCTGCTATACCCAAGCGGTCACCCATCTACGTACTGACCAGGCTCAGCGTTGCTTAACTTCGGTGATCGAGCGAGAACCGCTGTATTCAAAGTGATAGGCTGTAAGCCGTATAATAGTTGCAATAACAGACAAGACAAAACTTATAACAATGAAAGGAGGGGTTTAGATTACAATAATCGCCTAAGTTATCAGGTCGAATAATTATCGAATGAAACTAGAATATTATATTTTATTTTTGTATATAATAAAAAATGTGACACAAGTCCTAAAATGGGGATTGGAGAAGGCTGGTCATCATCTTACATTAATTTACCTAGCCACATTCGCTGCATTAAGCAGACTATACAATATCTATTGCACCAAAATATCACATTTTTACTTCTCATTCTTACTACGAACACCATGATGTTTCAAAGGCTCTGAAAATCTAATTAATCCTATATGTATAATTTCTCTGTTGAGAGTAGAGAATAACAAATTTAAATTGAAAACCCCGATGAATATTTATACAAATGACAATATTATTTACAAAAAAAATGAACAAAAATGATGTTAGTAATTAAACCCCGCCCGAATCCTTAATCGCGATAGAAACATCAGTTAGATAAACGAACTTTTAAGGAGGACGTGTAAAAATCAAACAGACGTTCGTCTAACCCTACACACACTCACGCACTAATCCAAACACACTCTTTCATTAGTAGCAACTAATCCTGGAAATCGTGCTCATCAAACAGTGAAGAGTTCAATTTCCAGTAGTAGCTAATTTAATCTAAGTTTAATTTAAGGCTTATCTAAGTTTACACGAACTCAGATGAACCTATGACCCGAGTAAAAAATAGAATGAAATCTTGGACTATTAAGATCCCTATATTGACTCTCTTAACTAAAACTCGGTCGATATCTAAAACGCACCAGCGAAGCCAAGTTGCCTTTATTTGTCCAAAACCACACTAAATCCTGAGAGTGCTCATTTCGATACTTATCGACTAGAACGAACTTGTCGAAAAAAGTCCTTAAATGGCTTCACATCCGAGTAGCAGATCTTTCCTCTATGCGATCTACATCGGCGTCAAGGACGACATTCCAACAGCCCACCAAGATCTCAATTTTCAGAAACAAAAAAAAACAGGCCACTACACGTAATCATTAGGCGCATAAACTCAATGAGACGATGACATTTATAGTAACATACAGCACGCAACGTCTGCCCGCCGGATCTGCGAAGACAAGAGCCCACTCCGCATCCAAAGCCTTGATCACTAGCCAGGAAATACCGGTCGAGCATCCGTCAAAACATGTTGAATGGAGGTCGAACCTACAGCATATATTTACAGTCGCGGTTTGAAAAACGGGTCTCCTTTTTTTTTTTTTTTTTTTATAAGCGTTTCACTCAGAGCAAGGCATGTCACTGCCACTAATGCGCAGGGGGCTACATAGAGTGGAGAAAGGATGATTAAATATAGGAAATGTCAGAGGGTGGGTGATAGGCGGGTAAGGATACCGAGAATGAGGGTTGGGTAGATGAGAGTGTTCTGAGAATAATTGGGAGTTAGAGTGATAGGAGGTGTCTATTGACCCTACATTTAAACACCTGGAGATTGTAGCTGTCGGGAAAGCAGACTTGTGGAAGGGAATTTCACAGGCGGCAAGCGCGAGTAAAGAAGCTGTTGTAGTAGAATTTACGGTTACATCTTATCTGTTTAACAGTAAAAGGGTGGGATCTCGTGTAAATTCCTGCTTAAGCGGGACCAGTGCTCTAAGTTCCTCGGAGCAGAAGCCATGAAAGTACTTGTAGAAGAGGCACAGGGAAGCCACATCACGCCGGCGAGAGAGTGGTTGCAGCCGGTCTGCCAAGTCAGTATCAACCACGTTACAGATCCTCCTTTGTATCTTGTCAAGAAGCCCAAGGAGAGCAGCAGGGGCACCCGACCAGATATGGCAGCAATATTCAATACACGGGCGGATGGTAGATTTGTATACGTGCAGAATAGATTCAGGTGGGGAAAACTTCCGGGTCCTGCACAGAGAGCCGACTTTCATAGCGGCAGATTTGGCAATGGATTCGATATAGTCATTCAATTTGAGGTCCGCCGAAAGTGTAAGGCCAAGTAGGGGTAGTATTTTACTCTCTGGGGGGCTAGCCTGTCCCATGCTAATGGGAGGTAGATGCGATTGTCTATGGTGGTTAGTTGATAACAGCTTCGTTTTAGAAGCATTGAAATTTATTAGTCATTTCCTACCCCAGGCTACTACGGATTGGAGGTCATTTTCAAGCACGGCAGCGAGGTTCGCTTTGTCGACCACACTTGGTTTTTGAACGATGCGAGAGTAGATTGTTGTGTCATCGGCATACATGCCTACTTGGGATCTAATGGCATCGGGGAGATCATTAATGTACATCAGAAAGAGCGTGGGACCTAAGATAGAACCATGGGGGACGCCCATGTTCGTATGGTAGTTTTGGGAGGCATGCCCATTTAATACCACCTTCAATGTGCGGTTAGAGAGGAATGACTGGATGAGGTCAAACAGATGTCCAGTTATCCCGTAACTCCGCAGTTTGCACAAGAGGCCAACGTGCCAGACCCTGTCGAACGCTTTGGAGATATCCAATGCAACGGTTCGGGCTTCGCCATTCTTGTCAAGTGCCCGGTATATGTACTCGGTAATGGTCGTGAGCATATCAGCAGTGGACCTGGTGAAGCGAAACCCGTACTGTTTGTCAGAGAGAAGCCTGTGAGCCGTGTGATGCTGAATCACCTCGGCGTTGATAATGGCTTTGAAAACTTTGCCAAAGATCGGAAGGAGACTAATAGGACGGTAATTGGCGGGGTCTGAAGGTTCTCCAGAATTCTTAAATATAGGAACTACACAGGAGGACTTCCAACAGGCAGGAAAACAGGAAGCAGATAGGCAGAGGTTATAGAGTTTATAGAGGACAGAGGAGAGTTCTGGGGCACATTTCTTCAGTACTATGACATGGGATTCCGTCTCCGCCGCTCGCTTTGTGTGGGTCAAGTTGTGCAATTATCTTGGCGACCAGCGAGGGTGTAATGTGGACGTTATTTAGTTGAGTCTTAGTTCTGGGTGGGAAGTCGGGTGTAGGTATTCCTAACGAGTCCAGTGTCGAATTGGTAGATAATCTACGGGCAAAGCATTCAGCCTTGTCTCCTGTACACAATATGCATCTAAACAGATGTACTGATGATCGCGATTAAATCACGCTCTACAAGCCTCTACACGACCATTTATAGAGAACCATTATCAGTCCGACGAACTATCTCATTGATCTCGTGCTCATCTCATTTTAGATGGAGCTGTCAAAGGACAGACCCCCATATCCAAGAGGTAAGTTAGTTTAAGAGCTGAATACAGGTAGGGGTGAACATAAATGGAGGTCCTCCTCGAACAAAACTGACTCAGTTTCTCGTCATCTAATTAGTTAAAAGATGAAAGAGGTAGGTCTTTTGCAAAGGCACCATTGGCTTCACGCAACATTCCCAATATTTGTTCGTAACCTTGTCCTAACCGCACAACTGTCAAAATCCAAAAAAATTCTAGGATGCTGAACGTACTTTTTTAAAATTTAGTAAAATTCTCAATTCCTTTCTTTCTTCGTTTGTGTGATAGCGATTATTATTCTTGTTCTTTTATGACCCGGTACACATCTTCCCCTAAATTGGTTTGGATTGATTTACTCGCTGGTGGCTTCGCTTAGGAGGATGATGATTCTATTTATGTAAGCTAACTTGAGTACGTAAGGGTAACGCATTTGGGGTTGTCTTAGGAGGTGTGTATGGGTTGAGATTTTGAAAGGTCATTTTAAGTGGTGATACTATTAATGATTATTTGAGCTGACATGAGGCCATAATATATCTTCTATGGGAAGACGGATCTGAGGAAGAACGTTGTGCTGTTGACAGTTGCTGAAAAATTTTCGTGTTCAAAGCCTTCTTAAGCTGTATTAGCTTTTCCTTTTTTCTTTTTTTTTTCTTTTTACATTCGTCTGGTCTTGATCAATTTTCTGGTGTTTTGGTCTAATCTCGTTTTTAGCGCTTATCGGCCACAATACTTTCTTTTAGTCATCATAACTCTACCCTTGCTAATGTTCACTTCATGAGTGATATATGTTGATATGTTAATCTTCTTACTTAAATATATCCACTGTTTCTTCCCTATGTGCTTGGTTCATTATCACCTATCTCTTCTATATATGTTCTTTATTTTTTGATAACTAGTTTTGTTGTTTACAATCATTGCTCATGGCGCGTTCATTTTTCAAAATCTAAATTCTTCACACGTTATTAATTAATTTCCTACATGCTTATCTACATTGACCATTTACAGATTTTTCTATAGCTTTATTGCACATCCTTTTACGTGTCTATCCAACCTATTAAACCATGTCCACTCATGGAAAACGTTGAAAACAAACCCGAATATGAAAGATATGCAAACAGAAATAATCTTCTAACCACAACGAACCTATTTACAATTATCTTTGTCAGTCGATGGTAAAAAAATAATATTTGGTGTGATACCAAGGGGGTGAATGGAAATAAAATTGGGGAAGTCTTCAAAGTTAATACTAACCATAAAAATGAACATTCTAATCCTTTCTTTCTTCGGGAATAATAGTAAAGACTGTCATTGGTAAAAACATACACCTCATTATCAACTTCATATATTCACCTACAGTGAGTCATGTCTAAAACTAACCTTATTTATAAATGGAACTCATAATTCACATATAATATGTTCTTCCACCACCGCATTACGTTTATTTTTATCGGGATGAGCTCTTTCCAATGTCAGATGCCTCCCGGTGGTATTAAAAAAAATGTCTGATGTATATTAACAAAACTAAAATTTGTACTAATAATAGATATATATTTTGTTCCTCGCCGTTTAGGGGGGGAAAGACGTATATTTATTATTATAAATATACACTCCCTATCAAAAATTTAAGACCACTTAAAAATCTTTAAAAGTATTATTTTTTTACGGATAAATTTTAAACTCCTCCCACTTAAGGTTACCAATATTACAATCTAAAACGTTATGGAAACAAAAAGCTACATTCCAAACATTTTATTTAGAAATTTACATTTTTCATATTCTCCAAGTCCTCTTTCCTCGACACGTGTCTCAGAAACTACAGACGTCTCTTCCTGATACTAAGTATAAGTTTCTGATTCGCTTTGTTTTTTCTAAAATTTTGTTGTTGCTCAAAGGTTCGGTATACTTAACATATTTCTGTAGAACCACATTTTTGTTGCATCGAGCATCTCCTTCATTTTTGTGAAGATCCTCCAGGAGTCGCTGTCATACATGATGACAAATATCATATAACAGTCAAGAACACTTTTCCAACGAGATCTTTTCTGTCTCTCAATTCGCTGCTTAGCTTTTGAAATGCGTCCTTGGCAAATGTTAAATTAAAATATCGATGGGCCGATTTTCTGTCACCAAGAGCGTGGCGTAGGGTAGGTGGTAAAATCCGAAAATAATTCCTTTCTAACAAAATTTTCCTGACTATTTAAATAATATATATGGACAAACATTAATATATATATATATATATACATATATATATATATATATGTGTGTGTGTGTGTGTGTGTGTGTGTGTGTGTACATATGAGAGAAAATTTAGATATTCTACAGTTTCATGGCTAATACGTATTTCGCAGCAGGAATCTGCTCGTCCGACCCAAAAGATACAACAGTTAATATTCAAAATAAGCGTGTTAAACACAGACTACTTTCGGGATTATTTTGAATATTATTAACTGTTGTATCTTTTCCGTCTGACGAGCAGATTCCTGCTGCGAAATACGTATTACCCATGAAATTGTAGAATATCTAATTTTCTTTCTAAATTATATTACTCTCTTAAGTTAAATAAATAAATTTACCTTTGAGTTCTTTTGAGTTCGTTTCTATCGGAATTTTCCTGACTTATAAACCAAGTATTCTACGTTATATATATATATATATATATATATATATATATATATATATATATATATTGTGACGTACCCACGATTTTTATTAACGATATAGGCCTGAGGCCGAAATGTACTCCCAAAGGAAAGTCTCGGTTAGATATAAAAGAAAAATAAATAATTAAATAAAAATAGATATGACCTAATGTCTTTAACTGGCGAGCGAATATGTCCTACGATCAGCCATACTCTTTCCTTCTCTTCACACTTTCTTTCTCTCCTCATCTATTCCCCCACACAAGCTACGAGTCCGCGAACTTGGAGCGACCGCGGCAAAGAATGATTTGGTTTCCAAAACCTTGCTGTTACCAGGAGGTCAGTCATAAGTGAAAACCTTGGCGGTCACACAAAGGCCGCGTGACCCGCGCATCACCGTTTCCAAAGGGAGAGCCTACGTGACTGTTTTGGGGACAGCCGAAATCAAAAGAGATATTTCAGTTCCTGTCCACCCGGTGACAGATAAAAAAAAGTCTCCTCCCGACTTCGGATGACTACCCACAGAATTGAAGACAGCAAAGTCTGTCAGCTATAAATGAAAACGACTGCTATGAAGCTGAACCGACCGACCAAACGAGTCTACGAGATATCGTGAACTCCGAATAATCCCAAAGAAGAAGGAACCAGAGAAAATGGCCGGTCTCCATGAAATATTATGTTAAAACAGAACTTTTGCTTCGGCGACCCAATTTCTTTCTGTGCAAACGACGGACAGATAAGTGATACTTTGGCTTGATCTTTTGTGTTACATGTGTATTTGTATTCGCTTGCTCCTACTGTTTTCTTTATAGTCCCCTTCCCCTTTTGCTAAACAAACTTACTTTTTCCTTTTTTTCTTATATGTTATAAATAAATGTTTTATTTTGAAATCCGTCGTTTTGCGTCTGTTCTTCGTTGACTTCCGTGTGTTGCATCCATTTCTGAGTGAAGACCGAGAAAGGATCCCACATTTCCTTTTTTTTAACCTGCGGTTCGACTATATACTGCCAGTTCGTAACAATATATATATATATATATATCAACTAATAAAAACGATCTAATAAATTTATATTTCCCTCATAACAAAATAAAATTTGGAATACCCATCTTAATTCGGAATATTTAAGAGCACTATGAATTCGTAGCCATCAATATTTACATGAAAAGGAGAAATATATTGAAAATATCATGAACACCCTGCAATATCCAAACTGTTTTATTTTCAATGTGCTTTAAAATGCTCGTAAATATTCAAAGTAGCAAAGATGCCTATATAACAAACCCAACGAATCAAAAGATACCTTTTCCTACACATCAGCACTACCAGAACTTCAATTAAAAAATTGTCTAAACTCAATATAAATTTTTGTCATTGCATGTAAAACAATAAAAGAGTTAATCAAATAAAAAAAATAAAATCAGGAAACCAAAACTTGAAGGAAGAATTTATTCTACCAGCTACAATAATTGTCAGAAAGAATATATTAGAAAAACATCAAAAGTTTTAAGTAAATGATTATATGAAGCCAAAAGAACCATTTTAAAAACAACACATTAAACGCATCAGTTATTTACATTAACGGAACTGACTATAATTGTTATATAAAACTATTACTGTAATTAAAATATAAATTAATTCGTTTAGACGAAGATATATAGGAAGTGCTTTAATTATTAGACAATAAATTGTTTTTACACCGTTTCACTATTTGTTATAACTGTTCCTATCTGTTATAATATTATTATATTATTATAATATTATTATAATATCTGTATTAATCATCGTCAAAAGCTTGCTTACTACTGTAAGAAATACTTTGAAAATTGACTCCAACGATATTTATTTTTGTATAATACAAAAACCGTAGCACAATGTCAAAAATAGGATCGGAGATGCTGGTCCTAATCTGTCTTATATTACATAACTTAGCTAGTCACTATCACTGACCCAAATAATCCATACAATATTCCTTTCACCAAAACATCTATTCTTATCATTCTTACTGCAAACACCATAATACCTCAAAGACTCTGTGAAGTCCGAAATTTGTACATTTGTCTGTAGGAAATGGGGAATATAATAACGAATTTAAAAATGAAAACAGCGATGAATATTTACACGATCCGTAATACGATTAACAAGAGTGGGTTAAGGTTATTGACAGGACTTAGATAAGTTAAAACAGTCATTCAACCAGCCATACCCACACAGACAAGAAAAAGAGACTCGACAAAAATACAAAAAAAAAAAAAAAAAAAACAACACCCGAAAAACAAATGGCGTCCCGCATCCACTAGGGAATTTCTGGTCAGCTAACGGGGGAAGGAATGGGAAATTAAACTAACAAAAATGACGGCAAAAGTAAAAGAGGACTAATAAAAAGACATACTTTAGTTAAGTTAACTTGGCGTAAATAAACTAAAATTAAAACAAACCTAACTTAAACTTTCGTGGGTGGGATTGCCAATGTTTTCATACATCATTCTCAATGTCATTATACCTAACTGGCTTCAAAATGCTATTTTAAGTCGGCTCCTTTTGACAGACATATGCAAGACTTAAAAACCTTTTGGTAAATTCTTATGGAGGGAGTCGCCGCTTTACTGTACTGATCTTGATTTTACTTAGATGCTTAAAGAACAAGATCGATTGGGAAAAAGTAAAACCTCAACTCCATATCATGTCTGTCACGTCGTCCATATCTCGAATCGCATGACATGAGAGTAAGACATTGCTACAAACAGAACTGGCATTAAGTATAAAGAACTTTCCACGCAGCATGCAAACCTTGATATTTTTAATAAACTTGCACAACTTGCAGTGGTGAAAGGCGTACGTTAGCATCTACGCAGTCTCATCGCAGCAGGAGCAGTTATGGAAGTTTCCCAAGGCCGCTGAAGAAAGTTCTTTGACGACCTAGAGGGTTTTCTTTTCATCATCAGCCAGGTAAATGATGCCTCATAAATTATGAGACATTTCTACCTAAGCGACCAAGGCTATATGGACCGAGCTTTCTGTTTCGTTAAACAGAGCTCGTCAATCAGATCATCTTGAACGGACTCACTTCCCTTTCGACTTGCTCAACCATTAAGAGCGCCAAATGAAGATTGTCCTGAATAACACAACTCTTCATAGCACAAGTCTGCTCTCAGGCAATTAGACTAGACAGGACAGCTTGCAAACGGCTGGATAAGATCTTGGCTAAAATCCTCACATCTGTATTAATCATCGTCAAAAGCTGAAAGTTAACTATCCCATATCCACTGTTCTTGTTTTTACGTAGCAACCTCATCATATCCCTGATGAAGCGTTGAGATATAAAGCCCTGCTTCATCAGTTCCAACAAAAGAACAAGGACGTAGGATAGGCCATCTAATCCCGGAGATTTGTCCCGGCCAACCAACTTCAGCGCTTTCTAGGTTTCCGACTTTATAATGGAAACCCCGCAAACATTCGCAACAGCAGCCTCAAGGTGAAGAAAAGGCGGCTATATAAGCGAAGAAATGAGCAAACCTCTAGAGAGAATGCCACCATGATCGCGATTTGAAACCCTGGTTTCCTGAACACAGCCTGCATTTATCCCGAGACACTGATCTCATGCCACGGTAAGTTAAACTAACTAATCAGACGAGTATCACGCCGACTAAGGTTGCTTTTCGGCATTGAACAATGATGGAAAGAGGACACCGGACACAGACAGCATATTATATTTTGCCTTATCCCATCTCATTCTTTATGGTACCATCAAGGTCCGGTTACCAATGTCCCAGTGGAACGTTATTTTTTAAAGCTCTATACAGGGATGGGTGACCCACTAAACAAAACTGCTTCATTGGTGTTATCGAAGTTCTTTTCAGTTATGTGCATACTGGCAGTCATCCTATACCGGTTCTCACCACTGACGGTATTCTCTTAGCGTTAGAGAATTTGGGGAGGGTTTCCACATCCAATCCTTTATTTCAATTAAATATTTGGGATCTGATGTTTCTGGACTGAAATGCTGCCTTCTCTTCTAGCCCGTTCGTTACACGGCACTCGTCTTCCCAGTTTTGTAAATAGGTTTTGACTTTTTCTTCGTTGCTGACTCGTTGGAGATTGTCGGGGATTTCTTTGTCAGGTGTGCAAGATATTGGTTAGAAGATCTGAGAGGAAAATGTTTTTTTCTTTTGTTGGGATTTGGGAATGGGAGCTCTTTTTAAGAGGGTAATTTTGAAAGGGGTGAGGATTAACGACTTAATCATTCGAAGTGGTACCATGTAATGTTGTTTGATATTTGGAAAAGAAGAAGTAATCATCCGTTCAGACTAATCGCGTTTGGCTTTTAAAGCCTCCTTCAGTTGCTGTAATTTTTAATCATTTTCAAAACTTGGTTCGTATTTTAATTTCTAGTTGCTGACTGGTTCCGCATTGCTGGCCTGGAAACCGTTCTTGGAACTAGTCGAAGAAGTGGTGTGGTTTGTACCTTTAACTGTGGGGGCATCCGGGGACAGATGTCCCGTTGTTTGGAGAATTATTTTGGCTTCACCAACGACCTACCTTTCCCTTTTTTTCACTTCTCCGGAAAAGCACCGGGCAAAGATTTTTGGGGAATGGGAACGGCGGAATCAACTCAACCGGGATATTTACGCCAGCGGCACTGGTCGCAGATATGCCTATTACAGGCGACACGGAAAGAGCAGACACGTTCAAGGGTAGATTTAAGTTGACGTGCGTCGAAACTGCAGATGCCTTCTTCTTTGGGCAAGAAGATGAGAGAAAACAATTCTCACAAAACTTCCAAATCACGACTGGAGACTTCTTCCTCTCAGTTGGCAAGCGTAGACAACAGTACGTCCCACATGAAATAACTTTTTCCTTTGATGATTCTTTGATGTTTTACTCACAGAGACATCAAAAAATTAACAACAGTCTCTTTTGTGGAGCAACTTCCGGCGCGTGGGTGTTTCTTCGGCCGCTATAATGTTGCAGTCATTATTGTTGGTGCGTATCTCAGATGTTGCCGTTAATGTTGTTGGTAGTCTCAGAACATTTTAGTTTCCTTGATTTTGGCCAAACGTTGCTACCATACATTTCTTTCATTTACTTCTTTATTTTTTTATATTAGCTACGATATCAGCAATCATTGGTTCTTAAGTCTTTTAATCCACGGTGGTGGGGATCTTTCTTCTTATACGAACAGATCTTTTTTTAATCAATTGAAATTTCTTGGTCGCATTTTATTATGAATGTTTTGTTAAGTTACGTTTTTAAAGAGCAAAACTTTCTTATCAAAAAACGAAAAAAAAAAGAATTAATACAAATAAAGAAATCAAAAATAATAAACAAACGAAAAAAAAAAAAAACAAATTTACTGAGACAAACGAAAATTACAAAAACAAAAGACCGACTTGAAAAATGTGTGACGTGAAAACTAAAGTTAACTTAAAAAATTATACAAATGAAAAAAAAATCAATGAACTTCGACAAAGATAAAGAAAAAATAAATTTCACAAATTTTTTACCAATTAAACCAAATGTTCAACGTAATACGAAAAGAAAATAAACGCACACAGATTAAACAAAAAGAAAGCGAAAAATTAACGATTTTCCTTTTTCATGTGACGTTTTTTCTTTTTAAACAGACACATACATAAAATAATAAATATTCAGTTAAAAATAAAAATGTATCTTTCATAATGTTTAAAAGAATAGCCGAATCCGCTCGAAAGTGCTGACATTTTGGACAATATTTTACACACCAGAAAAGAAATTAGTTGGATGAAAAATAAAAACTATATAAAAAAGTTTAATCGCAGCACCTTGACAGCCGTCTTTAGCGGAAGCTATATATATATATATATATATATATATATATATAATCGTTTCACCCTAAGCAAAGCGGTAACGCCACTGATGCGCAGGGGGGGGGCTACATAAGAGAATAAGATTAGATAGGAGGAGAGTAAAGAGAAAGACGAATCAGTTACAGGGGGAGTCAGAGAAAAGAGCAAGAAAAGAGTAGGAATACAGGTTTAATGACTGTTACAAAGATAGAGAGAAAGAAAAAGATATGCAGGGTGATGTAGAACGAACTGAAGTCAAGTGGTTAAGAGATGGGTATTGACATTGCATTTAAATTCCTGTAAATTGTAGCCGCCAGGAAAGCAAGAATATGGAAGAGAGTTCCACAGGCGGGAAGTGCGAGAAATAGAAGCTGCAGGAGTAAAATAGTCGACTGCAATTGGTTGATTTACTTGTGAATAGGTGGGACCAAGTTGCCAGTCTGGCTGCACGAGTAAACGCATGTGGTAGGGGTACCGGTGACTTAAGTTCGTAGGAGCAGTAGCTATCAAAATATTTATAGAAAAGAGAGTGAAGCCACATCCCGTCGGTGAGTAAGTGGGTGAAGTCGAGCCGCCAAGTCGGTACTTATCACATTACTGATTCTACTTTGAAGCCTGTCAAGAACACTGAGATGAACAGCGTGGGCCCCTGACAATGTATGACAGCAGTATTCCATGCACGGTCAGATGGTTGATTTGTATATGTACAAGATGGAACCAGGCGAAAAAAACATCCTGGCACGACACAGTATATATATATATATACTAAATAGTTAATTGTGAGATTCAAATTAAACCAGTACCCTTATATTACAGCGGCCTGGAAGTAAGTCACGGAACAAGAAGGTAGGTTCAAAACAGTATATTAGTATAACAAGAAACAAGATATTCAAAGGAAGTGTTATTAATAAGTAGTATAGAAATAAGTAATCCGAAGCTATTATTACGCTGCCAGACTAGTTTTGTCAGTCAGTTGAGTGCCATACGTGATACACGCTTGGGAGATCATGTCTCGAAAAAGACATGACTGACTGGACCAAAAACTATCCCGCAGTAGTTTGCCATTGCTTTTTGTGGTAGAATGGTTGCCAGCCAAGGCTATGGAACACAATTTGTCCTATTTAACTCATAACCGGAGAGAAGAGATGGATTAATACCTTTCGCAAGGGTATTTGTGCGTAAGTGAAAGCAAGGAATTCAATAGTAATTTGAATTCGGTTCCCTAACTTGTCGAACCAGTCGATATCCACTGCACTACAATACAAATCCAGTAACTAGTAGCGGTCGTTAACCGCTGTACTGGACTTCTCCTAACTGCTCTCTAAATGCCACGCAGGAAATTTATATGTAGCAAGAGGAAGAGTTCATTTCTCGTATGAGGGCACCATAACGTACTTTTACTGAGGAAAGCTGATAAACAACTAAGGCAGAGTGTGATATTATTGGGGAAAGTAAAAGCGAATGAGAAAATTTAAAATGGAGAGGATTGAGGAAAACAATGAAGGAACAGAGTTTACGATGACAGAAAATGTTGATAGACGCTGTATTTAAAATTTTGAAGACTGGGTTTAATAATGATGTCAGAAATCAATTTGTTAAACTAATTTCATGGCTAACGCTAGTCAGTCTTTTTAATTTAATTTTTAATTTTAATTCAAATAAAATGTCCCTCTTTTTCATTATTTTACTTCACACTGTTTGGCATTCTCTCTGTCTCTCTCCTTCTCTTTCCCTCTCTCTCTCTCTCTAAAGGTTCGCTAGCGTATAACTTTCGTCAATGGTCAACGTTGATTGCAAACCATGAGGCTATCTTGTAGCTTCCACAGGTGGAAGGTGCCTGAAAGAGTAGAAGTGGCGGTAGCATCTTGTCAGTCCAACAATAAAACAGTGAGACCATTTTTCCCAATATGGCATCACACTCAAGTTCATGTAATCGCATCACCAGGGGAATAAAAAAAAATCCGAGTTCAAGTCTGTGGAACTCCCTTCCATATTTGTATATATATATATATATATATATAATATTTATTAATAAATTATAACATTGATATGTTACAATATCACTACAATATCACTATTTTGTTTCGACACTTTTTGTGTCTTATCAAGTGATGTGATTATTTCAAAATGAATGGCTTTAAAAGGTTAAGAACAAGCAAGACCTCTTTCATCAGGGAGGCATTATTGTATGTACAATGTGGACCAATCAGAGTAAAGCAACTTTTACTTTGGAGAATATGTGGGAAGACTTAAAATTAATCTTGATGGGCATTGGTATTAAAATTTTATAAAATTAAGATCAGCATTATTAATTAACTATTATATCTACTATATTTTTGTTGCTAAAAAAAAATATATATATATATATATATATATATATATATATAATCGTGTCGCCCCAAGCAAGGCATTTTACTGCCACTGTTGTGCAGGTGGTTACATAGAAGGAATGTTTAAGAAGGAGTGAGAGGTTGCAGGGGGAGTCAGGAAGAGAGTACAAGAGAGAAGAGATTACTGATGAGAGTGGGGTGGACGAGGAGGAATGTTATGAGGAGTGAGAGGTTGCAGCGGGTGTCAGGAAAAAAGTAGGAGAGGGAGGAGAGTACTGATGAGAGTGGGGTGGATGTAGAAAAGCATGAGAGAGAGGATGTAAGTTAGTGAGACAGAAGATGACTATTGACTTTACATTTAAATTCTTGGAGATTGTAATTGTCAGGAAAGTAAGCATGCGGAAGAGAATTCCACAGGCGGGAAGTGCGAGAAAAGAAGCTGTTGGAGTAGAATTTAAGTTTACAATTTATTGGTTTCACAGTAAAAGAATGGGATCTAGTCGCTAATCTTATGGCTCGAGGAAAGTCGTATATAGCAGGTACCAGTGGCTACGTTCATCGGAGCAGAAGCCGTGAAAGTATTTGTAGAACAGACACAGGGAAGCCACATTGCGTCGGTGAGAGAGCGACAGTATCGTAGCTGCCAAGTCGGGATCGATCACATTACAGATTCTCCGCTGGATTCGGTCAAGGACACCTAAGTGGATAGCAGGACCATCAGACCTGATATGGCAGCAATACTCAATGCACGGGCGGATTTTTGATCGAGACGAGAGATACTTGCTTTCCTGACGGCTACTGCCTCCAGAAAATTAAATGCAATGTCAATACCCATCTCTTATCCACTTGACTCCAGTTCTTTCTGCATCACCCCGTATATCTTGTTCTTTCCCGTTTTCTCTACCTTCGCAACTGTCTTCACATCTGTGTTCCCATCCTTCTCTTGCTCTTTCTCTGACAGTCCCCCCACCGTATATATATGATAAAAATATAATTTTGTGTGTTCGATATGAAGATTGGGTCCCACACCTAGTGGTGACAGTCTGTTTTTATACTTAACAGGATATGTGCGTTGTCTTTTGGCTCGACTGTATATATATGCTGGTCAGTGATGCGTTATATGTAGATCTATTCGTCTTCCTCATCATTCTTCTCCTCTGTAAACGTTTACTCTTATGTAGCCCCCAGCGCATCAGTGGCGGTGCCCCCTTGCTTGGGGTGAAAAGATTAAAAAAAATCTTTTGGATTACTAGCAATGGAAAAAAATTACACCTGCTTTTTGCTCGTCTCTTTAGAACTAATCACCTTGCGTGCTTATACAACCATGTTTCAAAATTCCACAAATCTGCTGATTTGAACGCAGGCCGGCCGCCCGAACATTTTTGGTAGAACCATAATTTTGTTCATGGACAGCTTTTGTATTTCCAACGTGTTTGTTCTTATCTAGAGATTGTTCATCAATCACGTAACTTATTTAACTCACGCGTAGCTCATAACTTGCAACTATAAATTCAATAGAAGCAGAACAATAATGGGTAATAAAGAGGTTTGATCCTATTGAAATATTCCGTGTCACGGTTAGGGGTGTGGCAAATTTTTGCATGAGTGCCTCTCATTTACCGAAGGACACGGGCTCTGGCGCGTGGGCACTGTTTCTTTCATGTGAAATGGGCCCCAGCCAACGAGTTCTCTAACCGAAAGATTTAGAGAGAGAGGTTTCAGTTAATTTGTAAAGGGAGGCGATTAGGGTAGGCAGGGGTACTGACCCGCTACGGCCGTTCCACTTTGAAAATCAGCTTGATTCAAGTTGGCCTCTTGGTTTGCAATCAACGTTGACCATTGACGAAAGTTATTCGCTAGCGAACTTTTAGAATAATGACAGAAGGAGGAGGGACTCATTTTTGCATAAAGCCAACCAGAGGAGAGAGAGAGAGAGAGAGAGAGAGAGAGAGAGAGAGAGGGGGGATGCCTAACTGTAAAATAAAATAATGAAAAAGGGACATTTTTTTAATTAAAATTTAAATTTAAGTTAAAAGACTGATTAGCGTTAGCCATGAAATTAGTTCAACCATGTGATTTCAGATTTTTTTATTATACAGGGTGCATAATAAAAAAAAAGCGGTAAATTAAGAAAGAAATTTATTTAGCTACTAGCAGTATAGCCCGGCGATGCTCGGGTCTAATGAAAGCTTAAAAACTAATCCATGGTCCTGGAGCACAGACTCTTTGGACGTTGGCACGAAAGACTAAAAAGCAATAGTTGTTTCCAGTTAAAGTGAAACCGTAGACTGAAAGAAAAATGAATGGAAGTAAGTCAAATTTTGAAGTTTGGTGAGAATCTGATAAAAATTGTGAATTTGTATAAAGGACATACAGACAGATAAATAGACACGCAAACAAACATCTTGCCTTTTATATATATATATATATATATATATATATATATATATATATTATCGATTTTCTACACTATTGTAAGAACTGCAAGCTTGAAACTTCAAAACGACCTTCATTTTGCGGTTATTTAAGAAAGATTGGATTAGGTCAAGCAGGCGACCGGTAATACCGTAACCCAGTAGTTTGCATAAGAGGCCAGAGTGCCAAACCCTGTCGAAAGCCTTGGAGATGTCCAGAGCGACCGCGCGAGCATCGTCAGACTCATCAAGGGCCTGTAGCATGTACTCCGTTACGGTTGTTAGAAGGTCGGCCGTGGACCTGGCAAAGCGGAATCCATATTGTCTGTCAGAGAAGAGTTTGTGGGCAGTGAGATGATGAACTATTTCAGCATTGATTATGGCCACGAATAATTTCACGAATATCGGTAGAAGACTGATAGGGCGATAGTTGGATGGGTCCGAGGGTTCACCACAATTCTTAAATACAGGAACGACTGAAGAGAACTTCCAGCATGCAGGAAAGCAGGAAGCAGAAAGGGAGAAGTTAAATAGTTTAGAGAGGACAGGGGAAAGTTCAGGAGCACACCTCTTAAGAACTATCACCAGGATTCCATCGTCTCCATACGCCTTTTAAATTGTTTTTTAATATATTTTAACTATTTCTAACACATTCGAAATTTTGGTAGAAATTCTTTTTTTTACTTTCGTCACTGCGAGACATAAATTGACGCACAGTTTATTACGTCAAAAAAGGTGAAATATAATCGGAAACTGATTAAGCGAATGCATTTTTAAAATAATTAAAACATTTTAATTTTGTGCATTTTGATTACCCGTATCTTATTTGTACTGGTGGCCATACGTGATATTTATTACTAAAAGGTCACGTGATTCAAGGATTGTCCGCCCTTACATGAAAAATATTAAAATTCATGCCAAATTCGTCTTCCATACTTGGCATTTTTTGGCCGGCTACTGTAAATCATATCAATTATCGTCTGTTGATAAGCAGTTGAGTGATGTGATAACAAGGATACTGTAATTGAGAAACGCTTTTTTGGAAATATTTCAGGCAGTAAGCTGGTAATTCTTGTTGCAAGTCAACTTAAAGTAAGTTTAAATTCGGTAATTTGAAAAGAATAATGTGTCAGCGAGATGTATCTTATTTTTGTAAGATTTTTTTAAAACAGAAACTTGGCTTCTGTTTACAATCGATGAAAAATTGTAGAAAATTTGAAATTTAATTTTTTTTTAAACCTAAAAAAAATTTTCATTCCGATCAAAAGAATTTCGGTTTGAAATACACCAGAGTATTTTGCCTACTGTAATTATTAAATTTAATCTTTCAATTAAAGCTAAAATTAAAGCTTCAAGAAAACTTTTTTTACGTTTAAAAATTCAATTTAAATTGAGGTATTGACAATTTGTGGAGGTACCTACGGTGATGTATGTTTTTTAAAATGCAAAATCCATTTCTCTAAAATCTACACTAAAGTATTTTATTGTTTTTGTCTATGTCTAGCCTTTATTTTAGACCCGGAAATCTTTCCTTTAATAATAACAAGTGCCGTAATCGAACATCCTTATCCAAATATATTAATACTTAAAGAAATCTAATAAAACCATCACAGTAGAGTTGAAAATTGAAATAATAAAACAAGAACATGTAAGTCTTTAAATGACCCTTGCCCCTTGTGTCGTCTATATGAAAATTATACTTTATTAATTTTCTTAAATATAAGGATCTATTAAATAAACGTAATGAAGTTACTACCATATGCAGACATTGTAAAATGTTAACCTTAGGATATAGTTAATAATACTTCATAAGCCTATTAATTCACTTAGATATATCCTTTACTTTATTTTGAAGCATGATATAAATAATAATAATTAAATAAATTTTAAGTTTGCTAAGTGTTAAGAATACACGATGAATTGATAACGAAATGTACTGTGAACCAAAAGAAATATATATGAAATCGTTTTAATCATACAAGAAGTCCCTTTAAGTCAGGTATAAAATAGTTTTTTTTTTCAAGAAACAAACAACAGGGATACGTATTCTCTAAGTGTATTTCTTCGTCACTAAAATGCACACTTCCTACCGGAAATAAGCGGTCTAGACGCAGATATGACTGTTATCCTTAGACATGTATGAATACCACACATCCCCTAACATCAAAACTATATTTTAACTTTTCAAAGTCTTTATAAGATCTATATTTTTGTCTTTCCCACCTCTATATTAGCTCTTTGATAAGCAAACGTATCGTTTTCTATTTTCAAATGTAAATCATTTTCACCAAAGTTACCTAATTATCTAATTTACTAAAATTACCAAATGACGAGATATAAGTTTAAATCTCGAAACAGAAATTTTCGTGTTACATTGTAAATTAATTAAAAAATAACAATTATATATATATATATATTAGTCATCCACATACAAGCATTTCTTGCTGTATCACAGCTCATCAGTGTGTCTAGAAGCATCTACTTGCTTCTGGCCGGGATCCGAAACTCGACCGATTTAGTGTCAGTCGGAGTCGCTACTCCTTAAGCCATCGACACATGGAGTCATAGAATGGAAATTTTAACGTGTTGTATATAAGCAGTGTATACAAACGCCAGTCACCGAAAGAACACAATTCATTTCTGAAGAGTCACGCATATAGCAGAAGTGGAAACTGTTTTTAAAATTTTCTTATCCAGAGAGCTCAATCGTAATGAGAGCACAATATATTAGTCATTTATATATATATATATATATATATATATATATATATATATATATATTTTCAGTAAGATATTTGGCAAACAAGTTCATGTTTTTTATCTCAAAGTGCTCGATATCGAGGGGGAGAGAGGAGCGTTGATATGTTTAATGCAAAGAATTTGTCATAATGCTCCACTGACCCGTATATATAGATAGCCTAGGAGAAACCCAACACATTTGGCATGAGGATTGCCTAGCATGAAAGAGTCTGTCACTTCTGAGTGCTGACTTCAATGTTCACTTTTATAGATATATTTATTTTGGCAGGAGTGGTTTGTTTATTTATTTTATTTATTTATTTAATTTTGTATAAATTTATTTTACTTTTTTTTCTTTTTATATTCATATGAAGTTATTTTTTTCTGGTTTCGATGTTTATCTTGAAGCTATAGGATGTTAGTCAATGTTTATTGAATTGGCCTGGAGTGAAACATAAACAAACTCCCTAAAACTTATATGTTTTATCCAGAATTATCAGAAGGTTGTTAGCAGGTTGGAGATTGGAATGTGTAAATTTGTAGAAGAATAAAAGTATACCTTTTGCTTGTTTGAATAGAACTTTAACGATAAAAAAGAAAAAAAAACATGAATTGGTAGAAGTTAAACGTTCCAAGAGAAATAGTATTAAGAGCTTAAGAGTATCAAGAGAGTTCGTAGTAGTCATTGCACGAGGGAGTTTATGCGTAGTTTGGCATAAACGCATGTATGAGCGTTATCTTTGAAGAAGAGTGTCTTTGAAGATATCGCTCACAGTGAATGGTGAGAAGGCAGGAGGTGAGTAGTGAATAATGTAGAAGAAGGAGGTGAGAGGTGTGTGAGATGAGAGAGAAAGATAGAGACAATAATAATTACGATCGCTTGACGCTTGTCAAGGGTACGTATTAATTGCTCAACTTAACTCTCTGAAGCGACGGTTGTCCTTGCCCAGTCTTTTATATCGTTTGAGTATTTACTCCCGGATGTGATTCTGGCCTTTCCATTGGACTACGAACGTTTTGTATCGAGGTTGAAATTTCGTGTTAAGCAAAGTTTGTAAATTCGAGATAATTCGTTTATTTCTGACAATGAATCAGATTTGAATTTTTAAATCTAGGATTTGTTTTGTTCTCTACAGTTTATTTATTTATTTGGAAGTGTTATTTCTTTATTTATTTTATTTATTTACTTTTTTATTTTATTTTATTTTATCTGTTCTGATGGTTGTCATGGTGGTAATGGTTTGTTAATTTGTTTATTATATGCTTGGATTAAATTATTCTTCATTATTATTTATTTATGTTTTAGTTTTCTATTTTTGAAGTAACGGAGTAGAAATTTGTTTTCATTTGTGCATTTTCAAAATGCAGACAGGAAAATGAATTACTTCTGCGTTACTTATAAATGAATAAATAAATAACAAATCCAAATAAATTAGATTAATTAAACATCGAAAACCGAAAAGAATAAATAAATAAATAAATAAATATATATATATATATATATATATATATATATATATATATATAAACAAGTAAATAAATTCATTCAAATAATTAGACAAACCCTTCCCGCCAAAATAACCACTGGAAGTATTACCCACATTGCACCCACTGAAACAGTCTATCGTTTCTGAGTGTTGACTTCAATGTTCATTTTTATATTTACATACTCTCTCTCCTGGCGACTCCGTAAAAACGTGCTTAACAAGAGTAAAGCCTCAATACCACCACCCTAATCAATGAATTTGAGGTCCTCACCTCTTCAGCGGACAAGGCTGAATGCTTTGCCGCAGATTCTTCCTCAATTCGAGACAGGATTCGTCTGGAGTACATACACCCGACTTCCCACCTAGAATTGTGGCTCAACTGAATGACGTCCACATTACACCCTCGCTGGTCTCTAACATTATCTCTAAACTTGACCCCCACAAAGCGAGCGAAGGGGATAGAATCCCAATCATAGTCTTGAAGAAATGTGCCCTTGAACTCTCCTCTGTCCTCTCTAAACTCTACAACTCCTGTCTATCTGCTTCCTGCTTTCTTGCCAGTTGAATGTATTCCTCTGTAGTTCCTATATTCAAGAATACTGGGGAACCCTCGGACCCCGCTAATTACCGTCCTATCAGCCTCCTTCCGATCTTTGGCAAAGTGTTCGAAGCCATTATCAACGCCGAGGTGGTCCAGCGTCTTATAGCCCACAGGCACCTCTCGGACAAACAGTATGGTATCCGCTTCAACAGGTCTACTGCTGACATGCTGACGACCATCACTGAGTATATATACCAGGCTGTCGACAAGAATGGCGAAGCTCGAAATGTTGACTTGGATATTTCCAAAGCTTTCGATATTTTACTCTCGCCTTGATCAAAACTCCGGTGTGGGCGATAAAGCAAACCTCGTTGCCGAGCTTGAGAAAGACCTCCAGTTTCCTGGTTGCTGCTTCCGACTGGTAGTTAGGAGCCCGAACTCTTGCGTAGCGTCTTAAGAGGCTGCTCTGATCAACAGTTGAAGAATATCGGGGTTCCTGTAGTGCCATATCGCGCATGGACGGGCGTCCCTTCACGAACCTCCGGTGGGCAACCCCGAGGCCACATTATGTTGCAGGCTGCGCCCGTCTTAATTCCTCACATACTGCAAATAGTGACCGACATATTCTACTCCAGACCTCTCTCCTCAACCAAAACACCATGAAAGAAAACAAACAAAATACCAAACTCAAACCATCTACTCGGAAAACGCCCAAACCTCTCTGTGTCACATTAATTAACATTCGCGGTATCCGCACTAAACTTTCTAGCGTAGAATCATTCCTCCAAACTAACTCACCTGATATCTTAGCCCGGTGAAACTAACCTTGACCCGTCTATCCCCTTCTCTGAGTTCTATGTTCCTGGTTACCTTCCCCTCTTCAGGAAGGACCCCAACGTCCATATGCATGGGCTTGGTGTGTATGTCAGCGAACACCTCCCCCTAGCCAGAGTAACATCTCTACATTCCCTGGACCAGTCTTTCATGTGCTTCCGTCTCTCACTTCTAAGCTCCGTTAGCTATCTCTTCTTCCTCTACTGCTCCCCCTCCTCCTCTGACTGTTCAGTACTTGACAGCATCTCTGATAATATTGACAAGGCCATTTCTTCTTAACCATCTGCCCATATTTTCGTGTTTGGTGACTTTAACGCTCACCACACTAAGTGGCTCGAAAACTATGTAACTGACACTACTGGTATCCAGACGTTTAATTTTTCAATCTCCCAATCCCTTATGCAAGTGGTGGATTTCCCCACGCGTTTCTCCAATAGCCCTAACGGAAGGGACTCGCTACTAGACCTCTGCTTCACTTCAACTCCAAATGCTTGCACCACCAGACAGCTCTGCCCTCTCGGAAATTCTGACCACGCCGTAGTTTCTGTCAACATCTCGTTCCACTCCACCCCTACCAGACCAGCAGAATATCCTACTGCTATCACAGAGCAGACTGGGATTCGTTCCGTGACTTCTTCTGCGACGTCCCTTGGAACAATGTTTTTAGTCTTCCCGTCGAAGACTGTGCATCAGAGGTCTCCTCCTGGGCTAAGACTGGCATCAATGCTTTCATCCCTGCCAGGAAATTTCAGCTTAAATCCCATTCGTCTCCTTGGTTCTGCCCGCTTGCTCGGCCGCCATTGCCCGCCGGAATCACTTCTTCTGGCTTTATCATAGCCACGCGTTGGACCAAAACAGGCGCCTTTTCGCCTCAGCTCGTAATAAGTGTAAAAAGATACTTAACGAAGCTAAGATGCTGTCTGCTGCCAGAATGAAGCAGCGCATAACATCCTCTAAGTTCGGTACCAAAGACTACTGACGCCTCTGTAAACGCGTGCTCAACAAGTGTAAGTCCTCAACACCCCCACTAATCAACGTGTTTGAGGTCCTCACCTCCTCAGCGGACAAGGCTGAATGCTTTGCCCGCAGATTCTCGACCAATCCGTGTCTGGATTCGTCTGGAGTCCAGACACCAGATTTCCTATCTAGAACTGAGGCCCAATTGAATGACATCCACATCACGCCCTCGCTGATTTCTTGCATAATATCAAAACTTGACCCTCACAAAGCGAGGCGTGGGTACGGAATCCCATTCATAGTCTAGAAGAAATGTACCCCTGAACTCTCCTCTGTCCTTTCTAAGCTCTACAACCTCTGCCTATCTTCCTCCGGCTGTCCTGCCTGTTGGAAGTCTTCTTCTGTGGTTCCAATATTCAAGAACACTGGTGAACCGTCGGACCCCGCAAACTACCGCCCTATCAGCCTTCTTCCGATCTTCGGCAAACTGTTCGAAGCCATAACAATGCCGAGGTCGTTCAGCATCTTACGGCTCACGGGCTCCTATCGGACAAACAGTATGGCTTCCGCTTCACCAGGTCTACTGCTTATATGCTAACGACCATCACCGAGTATATATACCAGGCTCTCGACAAGAATGGTGAAGCCCGAAACGTCGCCTAGGATATCTCAAAAGCATTCGACTGAGTATGGCATGCCGGCCTTCTACGGAAATTACTGGACTTTTGTTCGACTTAATCCAGTCATTCCTCTCCAATCGCACACTGAAGGTGGTTTTAAACGGACATGCCTCCCAGAACAACCCTACAAACGCGGGTGTGCCCCAAGGCTCTATCCTAGGTCCTACGCTCTTTCTAATCTACATCAATGATCTCCCCGATGCCATAAGATCACAAGTAGGCATGTACACCGATGATACCACAGTATACGCTCGTCTCGATCAAAAATCTGGTGTTGATGATAAGGCGAACCTCGCGGCTGAACTTGAAAAGGACCTCCAATCCGTGGTGGATTGGGGTAGGAAATGGCTCATAAAATTCAATTCTTCCAAAACGAAGCTGCTGTCAATTAACCACCACAGACGACCTCACCTCGATCCCATTAGCATGGAACAGGCATGCCTCCCAGAGAGTAAAACACTACGCCTGCTTGGCCTGACACTCTCAGCGGACCTCAAGTGGAATGACTACGTCGAATCCATTGCTAAATCCGCTGCTATGAAAGTTGGATCTCTGTGCAGGGCCCGGAAATTCTTCCGCCTGAATCTATCCTGCACTTATACAGATCTACCATCCGCCCGTGTTTAGAATACTGTAGCCACATCCGGTCGGATGGTCCTGTTATTCTCCTCGGTGTCCTTGACAAAATACTGCGGAGTATCCGTAATGTGATCGATGCCGACTTTGCGGCTGTAGTCAAACTCTCACTGGTGTGATGTGGCTTCCCTGTGTCTCTTCTATAAATACTTTCACGGATTCTGCTCCGATAAACTTAGTTCACTGGTGCCTCCAAGATGAATTTGCAAGAGATACGAGATTAGCAAATAGGTTCCACCCTTTTACAGTGAAACAGATATAATGTAACCGCAGTTTCTACTCCAATAGCTTCTTTTCTCGCACTTCCCGCCTGTGGAATTCCCTTCCATATACTTGCTCCCCCGACAGCTACAATCTCCAGGAATCTAAATTTAAGGTCAATAGACATCTATCACACTAACTCGCATCCATTCCCTCAAACACTCTACACATCTACCCAACCCCCATCATCGGTGCCATCTTCCGTCTATCACCATCCTTCCGACATTTCCTATAACTAACCACTCTTTCTCAGCACTTTCGCCTATGTAACGCCCTGTGCAATAGTGGCATGCCTTGCTTGGGTGAATTGATAAAAAAAAACAATCTCGGATATTGAGCACTTTATCCTATAAATATAGTACACCTTAAAAGTATATTTCTTCATATATATATATATATATATATATATATATATATATATATATATATATATATATATCAGCATGCAGTGTGAGTATAGAAGAATCCAAAGGAGTATCCTGTACATACAATGGGAAGATAACTCTCTAAAAGAGCTCTAAATATATATGTATATAAATACATATAGAGCAAATATAAGAAAAATTAAGGCAGACACGTTATTTCATGGTGTCTACGCGTGTCCTCTAATTATATATTTTGCGTATATAGATATACTTATGTATGAATAAGTATGTGTGGTTGCCGAACTGATGTATTTTAGCTTAATTTTTTTCTTAAATGTTCTGTTTGAAGGGAGCGACCGTTAATTATATTCTTTTTTTTTTAGGTCATTGTGAATGCCATTCGTGTAAAATCCTTTGTACAATAAAGACAGAAGCTGATGATGGTTCGCCTGAAAGGTCCTTACCGCTGATTTACCATGAAAAAACGTGTCTGCCTTAATTTTTCATATATATATATATATATATATATATATATATATATATATATATATAACTTTTACGATTTTAGCTTCCTATTTGTTTTTTAGATTATGGTATAAGCCTAATTATATTATAGATTTAATAAATGAAAAAATGCCAGCCTAGAAGTATAATTGAAGTATAATTTATAACGACATTAAAAAACGCTAGAATGAAAATAAAAATATAAAAATGCATACTTATTAATATATTTACTTTAATATATATATATATATATATATATATATATATATTATCATCCGCAATATATATGTATGTATGTATAGGTATAGAGTCCAGTCCGTAAACGGTGAGGATAATCGAACAATATTAACGTAATATAAAATAGTAAGTGTTATATCTATATAGAGAGCTCAATGGATGTTATCAAGTGCATATGGATATAAGTTAGTATGAATGGGTGGGTTAGTTTATAGGGTCACACAAACACCAGTGTTTATGAATTAGAAGTTTCTTCAGAGGTCAACCTCTTTACGACAGTCTGAACACTTCCATCCAGATCTGACATCAATGCCGAAGTACTGACTCTCTTTTCCTCTTTCGCTTTTCTTTCTCTTTTCCTTCTTATTTTTATTTTTATATTTTTTATCATTCTCTTCAGTTAAAGAAAATCCTTATTCCGGCAAAATCTTTTGTACTAAATGGAAGTAATATTGTGTCTGATGAAATGAGCTAATTAAGCTCATAGAAATGAATTATGATATATAACCAATTTAAATCACGTGTTGAGTTTTCCTTTGTATATATATATATATATATATATAAAGAATCTCAAGCTAGCCAAAACCTACCGCGGTTTCACACTACGGCACGTCAGTGTGAAACCGTACACTGACGAGCCGTAGTGTGAAACCGCGGTAGGTTTTGGTTAGCTTGAGATTCTTTGTGTGTCTTTGCTCTACTTTTGCATTTCGTTTGTACTTTGTATCGAGCACTTTTTCTTTCTTTTTTTGTGGTTGGTTCTGTTTGGGTTTTTTTTTTCTTTACTGCGGAGTATCGTATGTCTTGTCCTTATTCCGCGGATTTCTTTTTTTTCTCCCCTCTTATCCAACGCCTTAGTGCACCGGATTGTAACGGAATTAGGTTCTGTTTTTTAATGGTTTTTCTTAAGGTTTATCTTAGTATAAATTTAAAACTTAAATACTTGCAGAATCTATTTAGTTATTATTTTGAATATATATATATATATATATATATATATATATATATATATATTATTTATTTAGAAATTGCTCAATACAGAATAGCGCGTAAATATATGGCAATTATTATTATTATGATAATAATGGCATACCTAAACTTAAGCTACAATGTTTTTGTGTTAAATCACCATCACCATGTTGTAAAATCTGGTTAATTTGTTTTGTAATATATAAGGATATTTAAAATAATGAGATGAATTAAGTGGAGTGGGGGGTAATAAGAACGATGACCGTACGATTTTCTAGACGGGTAGTTTATCGAATTTTTTGCCGCGAAAATCCAGACTGGATTTAAGCGGCGAAACATTCGAGAGAATACCGTCTACGAAATCGTACGCACACCGTTTTTATTATCTCTAACTCAACTTAATTCATCTCATTAACTGACCGTGTTTTTATTTCTTCATTTTTATATATTTATCTATTTATTTATTTATTTTTATATCTCCTTCATAAATTAGCCTCATTTTATTACCTGACGCTGGTGTTTTAACAGAAACTTTATCGCTATTAATTTTCAGTATGCAATAATAATAATAATAATAATAATAATAATAATTACTATATATATATATATATATATATATATATATATATATATATAATTTGTAAACGAGTTATTACGCGACGTATGTTTCTACCATAAGTGGTGTCTTCAGGCGATTTGCAAATCGCCTGGAGATACCACTCATGGTAGAAACCTGCGTCTCGTAATAACTCGTTTACACAGATAGAAGATTTTCAAAAGTTTTACAATTTAATTGTATTGGACACTTTTTAATACAAATTTGCACTGGTCTAATTCTATTATCATCAATAAAGTCATATATATATATATATATATATATATATTTATATGTATATATATATATATATATATATTAATTACTTTATTGATTATAATACATATATATATATATATATAATGATTTGTACCCACAGTAATTACTAATGGCTTTAAAAAGAACAGACGTCATATTTAAACCCGAGGAACCTTTCGGCCAACTCTTATCAAGGGTTCTCGTTGGCTTTAATTTTAAGGGAATTAAGGAAAAGGACGAGGCAAAATAAATTACTTACAATGCTGGGAGATGATGGAACTCGTTTAAAAATAAATTTATCGAAAAAAAAACACATAAAATGTAAGGGGGGTGTACACATATAATTCCAGAAGAGTGTTTAAAAGTGAAAAAATGTTATACTCAAAGACTCACCAGCAATTGTAAGGAGCGTAAAAACCGCTTCTTCTCTCTGCACAGGCTCGGTTGATGAATTTTCAAGCAAATTGCTTCCGAAATACGAAGATGGTGTGTAGACCGAGCGCTGTGCAAGACAGTAAACCAGCTGTCCTCATATGCCGAGGCACACACTTGATTGTCCAAAAGATGTCGGCCAATAGCGCAATCTAGAACAGATTGTGTTATTCTTATAGGTCTGAGAGAGCCACTGGAACGTATATTAGCGGGGACGTGTTGTGAAACCCGCGGCTCCAACTTCAGATCGGCACGTCCCATGTATGCCGCAATCGAAAATAGGACAACCTATCTTTACTGAAGGAAGGAAACACAGGTCTAGTCTGAAAAACAACACGCAAATGCACCGCAAAATAACTGGACGAAACTCTGTCGGTTATAGTTTGACATCTTCTACCAAGCCAGGGTATTTTCAGATACAAGGGACAGCGGCTAGGTCCTTCCACCTTAGGTTTTTTATAACGTTTGATCTTGCGATCAATTACCCGTTTCACCACATTAACCGGGTACCCGTTGCCTTCGAAAATCTTTTGCAAGCGAATTAATTCGCTTTCTAAACATTCAGGAGAACAAATATTCAAGGCACGGTGAACCAAGGTTTCTATCAGACCTAGTTTACGAGACTTAGGGACATTTAGCATGTCGTTCTCTGTTCACTATATGTTAATTGTTCACTCTGTGATAATGGTTTATGTAAGCCGAAAGCTCAGGCCTGATAAAAAAATCAACAATTACTGCGATTTCTTGTCGTCTTTTAACGATAGCACTATCAAGCTTAACAGACTATACGAAAGGATCCTGCAAAAAATTAATAGACAAATCTTGTCTATATTATTCAACGAAACCTGGGAATAATAATAATAATAATAATAGTAATAATAATAATAATTATAATTATAATTATTATTATTATTATTATTGCATACTGCAACTATATTTTTATTGCATACTACAATACCACAGTACACTTCGCTGTAATAATAAATGTCTGGGAGAGACGAGAAAATTGTTGTCAAATTCTTTGTAAATAGATAAGCATGCCGATATTTATACACCCCACCCTCCTTACACACATCTTTTTTTTTCTTTTTCTTTTTTTTTTTTTTGTTGGGGAGAAATCATTTTATTTTCTAGAAGTTCGAGTAAGGAATGAAAATATGTGCGTTGTGGTGCATTGGAAATCAGCTTGGAACGAGAAATCAGAGAGCCGAGTTCGAATTTCAATTGAATTCCTTACATTCACTTAGGTGCAAATAACCTTGGGAAAGGAATTAATTCGACTCTTCCCTCCAGTTATTGGTTAAATAACAGGACAAGTTGTGTTCTATAGCTTTGCCTGGCAACCTGTCTTCCGCCGAAAGTAATGGCAACCTACTGCGGGTTAATCTTCTGCCCAATCAGTTATGTCTATTTCGAGACATGATCTCCCAAGCGTGTATCACGTATGGCACTTAACTAGCTGACTGACAGTGTGTACACAGAGAGTAACACTTCATAGTGATTTTCAGTTTCAAGCATTGTAATACAATCGGCCTGTCTATATAAAGTTTATATAGTATCTGAAAGACGGAATAAACCGTTTTTGCTTCTTTTTTTTTTTTTTATAGATTCTTGTTTGAAATTACTCGAGGAAAAAAACTGCGCAAATTTAATACAAACCGGACAGATTGAAGGCAAGTGGGACAGACAGAAAAAATGGAAAACCTACCTGAGGATGTTCAGTAAATTTAATAACCTTGGAAAGATAAAGGAAAGACAAAATTAATTATGAGTTACAACGAACAGGAAATTGTGAAGCGCTATGATCATCAATGCCCTTTAGGAGATCTGCACATAGAAAAAGAATGACCTCGAATGTGGAATATATAGTTTTTTGTATTATTTATTCTATTTATTACTTTATCTTTATCTGCAAAAAGAAGAACCCAACATACGAATTACAAATTAGATATACTAACATCCAGTAAGTAGAAAAATATAATTATTAGAAACAGAGAACAGAAAATGTAACTCCGAAATACGAAGGTACATTAAATTAGCGAAAGTTGTCGTCCAAAAGCTAAGCAAAGTATTAAAAAAAAAACATAATATCAGGAAAATGTCATTAGAAATTAAGAATCCAGTACTGAATTGTTATGTAATATTGGTCCTGAAGGGACCCCACAAATTAAGAAAATAATATTATTTTGTATATTTTTCTGCTTTAATATTTGTAAGGTTTTTTTTTATTATATTAAAGATATGAATTATTAGGGTTTAATCTTTTTAGTCATGATTTACTAATGCAAGATAGCGCAGTAGGAATTTGTTATCGTGTTTGTGCTTTGAAATGCGCTATTTTTAAACAAAAGTCAACATAGTGATGAATAAATGTTTATTATATACAAATAATTCTCAGTCTAATGTCATCGCAAGTTTTTCTGTGATGACAGACCGAATATCATACAGTAAACATATTCTGATCAAAATAGCTAACGGAAGTAATTTTCACATTTATTCAACTTTGAAAAAAAATTCTTGTTTGAAATTTCCTTCATCGCAAAAATATCAAACGATCATGAAAACTAGTAAATTTTGTAAACAAACAGGTAAAAATATATATATATTATTTTTTAATCGTTTCACCCCAAGCAAGGCGGTACCGCCACTGTTGCGCTAGGAGCTACATAAGAGAAGTATGAAAATTTAAGCAGGAGGGGAGTGAAGAGAAAGACGAACCAGTTACAGGGGGGGGGAGAAAGGGCAAGAGAAGGATGGGAATAATAGTGTGAAGACAGTTGCGAGCGTACGAGAAAGGAAAAGAACAAAATACATGAGATGATGGGGAAAAGACGAGAGAAGGACTGAAGTCAATAGACAAGAGATGGGAATTGACGTTGCATTTAAACTCTTGGAGATTGTAGCCGTCAGGGAAGCAAGTATACGGAAAGGATTTTCACAAGGGGGAAGTGCGAGAAAGGAAGCTGATGGAATGAGAAGTGGCGGCTGCATTTGGTTGATTTAACTTTAAAAGTGACTTTGTTGCCAGTCAGGGTTCTAGAGAAATTATTGTGGAGGGAGCATCAGTGAGCTAAGCTCGTCGGAGCAGGAGCCATGAAAATATTTGTAGAAGAAACAGAGGGAAGCCATATCACACTGGTGAGAAAGTGATTAGTGTCGAGCTGGCAGGTGGGGACCGATCACGTTAGAGATTCTCCTTTGGAGCCTGTCGAGAACCCTGAGATGAACAACAGGGGCGCCCGACCACATATGACAGCAATATTCAATGCCCTGTCGGATAGTTGATTTGTATATGTTCAAGATGGACTCGATACAGTGACCCATTACTTTTTATTATAATTTTATATAATTTTCATTTAACTTATTGCTGCCACATATGTTCCAGTTTTCCTGCTATTTATCCAGATCTTGATAAAATCTAAAGAAAAAATCAGCTATATTACTGGCTCTGTTCTGGCGCTTTGGCTTCAGTCCTTTTCTCGTCGCTGTAAAATTGCCTTCCAGTTCCTTTGTTTCATAATTAATTTCATAATAATTGTTCCGCTGAATTCTTCGCTGTGTTGCGTAGACATTTTTTTAGTATAGATGCACTACGAGACTAGCGACAACGTCTCATCAATTTATAGTTGGGTTAGTTAGATATAACCATAAATTCTATATTAACAGTTCCTTTTCTCGTTTGTGGTACTCCCTTCAGGCTTCATGCTTTCCAGCCAACTTTAATCTGCAAAAAATAAAACGCAAATATCAGTCGACATCTACTCTTCCCCTGATTAATCTTTCTTTTTTTTTTCTCGCTCATTAGAAAATTTTTTTTTCTAACTCCTAGTAACCTTCTGTGTCTCAGTGGCTTTAATTTCTTGTATGGGGTGAACTCGATTAAAACAACAACAACAAAAAAAAACTTGATTTTTCTTCGTACTGTCTCACTCATATTGAGTAATGTCATATTAATGTAATCTGATCACTGTATGGAAGACATGTACCCTGATGTAACGAGCTTAGAAGCGTAGAACATCACAAAAAACGAAAACTCTCACAAAGGAATAAGAAAAAAAAATGGATTTCAGAAAGGCATGTTTAAGCAATTATACCGTCGCATTTATTCGTAAAAGAGTGAAGTAAATAGTGTGTGTGGATATGTTTTGTGGATATGGACTCGGAACGACAAATCGGGGAGCCGAGTTCGAATCCCAGTTTATTCCTTGCATTCACTTACGCACAAATACCGTTGGGAAAGATATTAATCCGTCTCTTCCCTCCAGTTATGGGTTAAATAATAGGACATATTCATTTCTATATCCTTGGCTGGCAGAATGTAATGGCAACATACTGCGGAATAATCTTCTGCCAAGTCAGTTATGTCTCTTTCGAGACATGATCGCACAAAGCGTGTATCACGTAAGGCACTTAACTGACTAAAATAGTGTGTGCTAATTTTCTAAGCATGGTTTAGATGTGGTACAAAGCCAAAAGTTTAAGGCACTCAGCGAGGATTGGACTCACTCGTAATTTTTCTAGAGCAGCGATTGGCAACCCTGGCACGTGAGCCCACGTCCGGCCCTCGAGTGAATCTTGTTCGGGCCGCTACCTTACTCAGGACACGATATAAATATAGGTAAACCAGACCTAAGTGACAGTTGATAGTCTGACTATATTGCGTCGAAATTAAAGAAATTATTTCTTTTTACCTGGAGAATGTGTTTTACTTTTATTTTTCTTATTTGTAGGAATCGCCAAAATTAGCGTACAGCCTCGCTTTCACTTTATCTGTGAAATTGCTTTCGTGCACAGGCACATTTAAATAAACATAAGATAGTGTTTTCAATCGGATTATGGAATTTTTTGTTCAATACTGATTTATGATACATTTATTTTTAAGATGCAATATTTTTTTAACAAAATTTCCGTCAGATATTTAATTTTTTTTTTTAATCATTTCAACCCGGGCAAGGCGTAAATGCCACTGATGTGCGGGGTGGGGGCTACATAACTGAAAGAAAATTAATTAGAGGAGGGAGAAGAGGATTACAAACCAATTAGAAAGAAGCAATAGAAAGATGAAAAACAGGTGTAATGACAGTTACAAGGGGAGAGAGAAAGGGAAGGATATACGGGGTGGGGGAAGTGGTTAGTAGATGAGTTTTGACATTGCATTTAAATTTCTGGAGGTTGTAGCCGTCAGGAAAGCAAGAATATGGGAGCGAGTTCCACGAGCGTGAAGTGCGAGAGAAGAAGCTGCAGGAGTAGAATTGTCGTCTGCATTTGGCTAACCTAACTGTGAATGGGTGGGACCCAGTTGCCATTCTGGAGTGAATCCTTGATTTCTTCAAACACAGAAAATTTATTCACATATTTAATAACATGGTTCTACTCCGTGACACTGAAGCCATAGCTGTTTGGCCCTCCTCCATGACTCTACATAGCTTATTGGACCTCACACTCTAAAAGTTTGCCGACCCCTGTTCTAGAGAGACAAACTTGCTAACCATTACAACACGTCGAGGTACTCGAGTGTGCTATGATCATATAAATGAGTGTAACACATTTATATTTGTTTTATATTGGTTGGATATACTCGTAAGTGCATTGTGGTGCAGTGGATATCGACTTGGTACGACAAATCAGGGAGTCGAATTCGAATTCCAGTTGAACCCCTTGTTTTCACTTACGCACAAATATAGAAAAGAAACACAGATTTTAGTAACCTGTTAAACTTTCTAAATACACACAGTCTGCTATTTACAATTCTAAGCTGTGGATTCATTTAACAACATTTAACAACGGACATTTTCTATTTTAACATTTTACTTCTTATAATATTTTTATTTTGTTCAGTTAATAAAATTTCACTTATTTTACAAACAAACACTTTTATTCTTCCAACCTTCAATCAACCTACTGATATTTAAAATTGTGGGGACTTCGGTTGTATTTGGCACAAGGCCAATTTAATTAACATAGCCGAGGCCCCTACAATATATATAAATATTTTATAATTTTATTTTTCGACGGTGATGTTTGTGTGAAGCAGGAGGATCGTAGATAAAGGTTACAAAGCGACAACCCGTAAAAGCAAATATTCGTGGGAGTTTTAAGACTCTAAAAAGTCTAGAATTTTTGGCTGAAGAGCCAAAAACTGGGTAATGACTCCCGACAGCTTCTTCGTGTGTGCGATCACCTCATCTGAAGAATAGTCTATTCCGGCAGACGGAGAAGTCAGTCGTCTGTCTTGTTAACCTCAGTATGGACTGAGTTCGTATCGGAATTACAATTTTCATCAGAAACAACAAAACAAGGTTTAGGGGAGGGTGGAAGGCTTTTGTCTTAAAGGAAAGAAGTTATATAAAAATAAATAAACGAACTTTAATCTTATGACATTAGTTTGGAATTATATGAAAATTAAAAATTAATATAAAAAAGAGTAAGGGTATTTTTTTAATAGAATTAAAACATAGATGAAAAAGTAATGGATGAATGGAAAGGAAGTTAGGGAGATCATAGAGAGTGAAGAGATTGTAAACAGTAAGATTATCGAGGGTTTTAAAGTGGGAAGAATCGAAATTAATTATACTTTCACGATCAGAAGAATTAGAGGGCAGTGAATATATGGAATTTAGTAGACAATTGAATTAAACCTATATTATGACAATTTCCTCTCTGTTTTATATTAATATTTAATTCTACATATATCCCTAAATTAATGTCATAAGAATAAATTTCGGTATTTATTTTATATAGCTTCTTTAAGACTCTCCGTCGACGGCTGACCCTTATCTCATGCCTTTCGTCTGATAAAAATTGTATTTACGATACAAACCCAGTCCATACCGCGGTTGACTTGACATCTTCATCTGCTGAAATAGACTATTCCCCTGAAGATTGGGGTAGATAGATCTATCTATCGCCCGGTTCACACTCCACCCATGTCTATTGAACAGGTTAAGAGGCTCATCCCTTGTTCCCTGTTTAGGATGTGGTTTCCGGCTTTCTCTTTCCCAATCTTCTCACTTTGTTTTCTTGTTTTTTTTTGTTTTTGTTTTTTTCAATTGGAGTAGATAGATCTATCTATCGCCCGGTTCACACTCTACACATGTCTATTGAACAGGTTAAGAGGCTCATCCCTTGTTCCCTGCTTAGGATGTGGTTTCCGGCTTTCTCTTTCCCAATCTTTTCACTTTGTTTTCTTGTTTTTTTTTTGTTTTTTTTTCAATTGGAGTAGATAGATCTATCTATTGCCCGGTTCACACTCCACCCATGTCTATTGAACAGGTTAAGAGGCTCATCCCTTGTTCCCTGTTTAGGATGTGGTTTCCGGCTTTCTCTTTCCCAATCTTCTCACTTTGTTTTCTTGTTTGTTTGTTTTTTTGTTTTTGTTTTTTTCAATTGGAGTAGATAGATCTATCTATCGCCCGGTTCACACTCCACCCATGTCTATTGAACAGGTTAAGAGGTTCATCCCTTGTTCCCTGTTTAGGATATGGTTTCCGGCTTTCTCTTTTCCGATCTTTTCACTATTACGTAGCCCCCTGCACATCAGTGGCGTTACCGCCTTGCTCGGGGTGATACGATTAAAAAAAAAAAACAGGTGATTGGAAATTTATTGTTTAATAAATGTTTGCTCTGTAGTTAAATATATTGAACTCTATTTGTGGGTCATTTTTAGTATCGTATAATTTTACTATTATATTATTAGGATCCACTTGGATTATTTATCAAGACATATTTTCTTCCTACGGATTGTTTACCGTCACTATATATATATATATATATATATATATATATATATATATACTAACGGCCATAATTATAAGGCCACATTAGTATCTTAAATAATTATGTATTTCATAGTATTTTCCAATATTTAATTCCAAGTGAATAATTGTAAATGAAAATAGAATGGTTCTTTGCACGAGTGGCAGCTCGGAAGCATTTGCTTCGGTCAGCCAATAAGAAGAAGAGACTAGAATGAGGAAGAGAGCACAAAAAATGGACACCAGAACAGTGGTCAAAAGTGTTGTGGACTAATGAGTCTATGATGTTCGAACTGTTTGTGAGTAAAAGGAAGGTGTACGTGCGAAGAAGGGTTGGGGAGCGAGTTAAAGATGAGTGTGTACAGTCATCGATGAAAATTCGTGGTGGATCCTGCATGGCTTGGGGATGTTTTGCGAGAACGAGTTCAGGTGACTTGATTGAAGTACATATGAACGTACATATACAGGTATATGAAAATAGATATGCAAGTGTATAAAAACTTCCACAGCATTTATCAAAATTTTCAAATATTTTTTTCTTTTTTTAATTTTTTACAAGCGATTCAATTCGCCTTGCAGTTTCTATGGTAGTATCGATCAATCAGTCATAGACTCGCTACATCTCGCATGTGAGTGTATATATAAATATATATATATGTGTGTGTGTGTGAGAGAGAGAGAGAGAGAGAGAGATAGAGATAGAGAGAGAGAGAGAGAGAGCATGAAAAGGAAAGAAAAAGAACGAGAGGAATATCTGAAGACAGAGGAGAGATGTAATTAGACCAAAAGCGAAATTGATATCCTACCTTTATAAAGACTTTAGCAAGAGAGTTGAATAGTTCCACTTCTTATCAAAGGGAAAAGTAACCAGTCGCGAATGAAGTCCTGGCAGTGAAAGTAGCGGAGGTCGCATGCCGATAGAAGTGTTCTCTTTCTTTATAGCTTTAATCAAATCCTAATTCGAATACCGCTAAAGAAAGATCAATAAGTAATATTTGATCTGTAAAAGGCTTGTGTTGTAGCCAGTTCATCCAACAATTACGGTTTAAATTAATCCCTGCCCCGATGACAGCTGTGGGTAAAGAATTCTAACAATCACTCTGATTCTTTTACATTTAACAGGTCGACTTACCCCGCCCAATCTTAATCAATATATATATATATATATATATATATATATATATATATATTATTATATTATGTTATTTATATTGCTAAGTTGTAATATTTCATGATATAGTATGGTATTTTATAAATATGTTTTGTATTTTCATATTATAAGTTAATGAAATTCACTTCTACTAAATCGCGAAAAAACTGCATAGTTACTTTTAAACTGAATTTTTAAAAATGAAAAATTTTCTTGAAACTTTTATTTTAGTTTTAATTGAAAGGTAATTGATTAAATTTAGTATTTCCATTAAGCAAAATACTCTAGTTTATTTCAAACAAAAATGATATTGATTGAAATATAAAAGTTTGAGATTTTTTTCCAATTTTGAATTTTGCCGCCGTTTTTGAGCGACTGATGCATTTGTAAACAAAAATTAATTCTCGGTTTTAAAAATCTTGCAAAAATAAAATATACATCTGCGACAGATTAATTTTAGAAAATTAGCAAATTTTGTGTTAAATCAATCTGATTTACACAAGTATTACTTATTTATAGCATGAAATTTAGAACAAAACTATTCCTTTATCACAGATTTGACCTTTGACCTGTCCATTGTATATCAAACGTGTTGACGGAAGTATGATTAGAGATAAGATAAAACGTGTATGGAGTTCACAAGTGACAAAATTGTACAAATTTTTTTCGGGTAAGGGAGGAAACTCTGACTTTTTAATTTGCACATTACCATACAAACAAACAAACTTCAAATTAAAAAAGTTAAGTTATTTTAAAAATGTGGAAGCAAACGATTTTTATTAAACTTTTCAATTTTCGATAGGCAATAATCATCAATACTTAACTAAAAAAATCTAACTGTAACAAATCATTGATGATCTTAAAAATATTTTTGAAGTTTTTCAAAATTACTATTATAAAAAAAATGAAAACATTTCTTTTAAAATTTCATTAGTAATCGAAATTTTTTCTTCTGACTATAATGTCCTGAATTTTTGTGATTTATTTAAGCAATGAAAAGCTTATCAAAATAAATAATATCAAAGTTCTATTGCATTTTTTTATTTTACACTTCGAGGCTGATTGTCGGATACTGAGGCAAAATTTAAAAAATAAAATAGATGATTTATATTTCCCAATGATTCCTGAGTTTAACTAATAAAATTATAGACCGCAACAATTTAAAATTTATTAAAATTTCATGGATTTACGTAGAGGTGGGTGACACAGGTAAAACAATATTTGTACCAAGATTTTTAAAAAATAATAATTTAAAAAATGTCTGACAGAAGTTTAGAGTTCATAGTTTGATAGTAGCAGAATGTGAAGTTGTGGTGATACCAACCGAGCAAAAGCGATGAACCGGAAGTTTGCACAATCACAACCAAAAATCAAATGACCAAAAGTCGTCGGTGCGCAGCCGGATCGCGCAGATGTTCCGGTTGAAAAATAAAAATTAATTAAATATTATATTTCCAGTTCGCGATCCTACGCGAAATTTATTTATCGGCCAATGGGAAGCCCAGAATCAAATACGGATATGAATTCCCAAATGATCACCTGCGATCCAAAAAGTTGAAATAAAAGGCCGGTACAGAAAGCACCCAGGCAGACCCAGACTCGAGAGAGAAGAGTAATTAGTATCTCCCTTGACCAATCAAGCGGCTACTATGCTCGGCTCCCTTCACCTATCCTTACCTTCTCCCCTGTCTCAAAACTACTTACTGACCTAAGGAGCGAATACATCATAGACATTCCTTACTCACGACGCTCCCACATTCCTAAGCATTAATTCTCTTTTCAGCATTTTATTACCATGAACATTTAACGTCCGTTGGACCTATACTTCAAGTATTACTTTAATTGTAAAAACCTTTATTGATATGTGTATATATAAAATGTTATTTTTCAACTCAAATTGCTTTCTTGATTCATAATCATTTTATGTCTTATAGTGGGTTATCTTCAACAAGGCCAAATTCCGTCAATCTTCAACAATACACAACTACCCTTCACTAGAACGGACTCTCCACTATAAACTGGAAAAGAATGGATAACCCACTATAAAGTCTTATGTTCCTTTCCTTTTTTGGTAGGTTGGCGACAGGGTGAGAGGGAAAGCAAAACAAATAAAGAAATCGTACTTAATGTGTCCTGTGGTTGTTTTTTTTTTTTTTTTTTTTTTTTTTTTGTCTTCGTGGAGTGAAAAAGAATGAAGAAAATTGGAAGTAAAAGCGAGACATGACTGAGTCAGCGTAAAGTTTCTTCCTTACGTTGTAAGATGCTATCAGATACCGCTCCCATTTGTCAAAATTTGACCGGTCAGCGAACGTTGTTTAAATTGCAACGATAACTGTCACCAAATAGCAGATGCAGTTCGTAAATTTGTAATACGGTTCTATGACGTCACACCGCGTGAGAGACCGAAATGTTAACAGAATCATATGTTTAAATGCAATGTAATGTCTTGTGAGCAGATTGAAGTGTGCTTTTATTAAGTATGAGTTGTTTTGTTTAGCTGGCCTCCAATATCTATTATCATCGCATGGTAATGTTTTATGTTATCACACGATAATATCATCTTTTTATGGCGGATGTCTTTATGTTAACGTCCCTGTAACATCTCTAAAGAGAGCTCATGTGAGCCGAAAGCTTTAAACCAACATAACAAAAAAGAAACATTTAAATGTTGGACAATTTTTGTACCTATTTTCACCTAAAATTAAAGCCAAAATACGATGTTTAATACGGCTCATGATTAAACATAATAGACATTCATTGTCTGTAATATTTAATAATATATGCTTAGAAAATTAACTGCTGCCTCGATACACTATATATATGTGTGTGTGTGTGTGTGTGTGTGCGAGAGAGAGAGAGAGAGAGAAGGACAAAGAGCAAATATAAAACGTTTTTCAATCTAAAATGTTTAGCATACTCATAATACACGAAAAAATAAATCTGGCCATGAATTTTATTTTACAAATATTATGCTAATAAAAATGAAAAAAAAAAGAACTTAATTATTTACGTCGAAAAGACTTCGAGGGAATCCTGATAAACATTATATCAACTCTAAACACACGTCAAAAACATTATGTTCTACAATTCGTAAATCTATTTTTTAAAAAATCTGACGTATGCTTATCTACCACAGCCGGTGTTTGCATAAAACTTCCCTAAATCATTATACGGTCAACGACCAGACATAAATATACCACACACACACACACACACACACACACACACACGTATAGACATTATCATCGAAATCACATAGGGATAAAGTAGAATATTTTACATTTACGTACATATAACAATATTTGTATTGTTTCAGTTATTCTTGGAATCGTTTCATTTTTTGGGACTCCGAAAGGACGCTATGTCTTTGCTTAAGTTCGAAAGGCCATAAATTATATGAACGCTGCATAACAAGTCAAATTCACATAAAAATTCATTGACCAATAAAAATCAAGCAAAACAAAATTAAAAATACTCGTATTTATTTCCTCTTTTTTTTCTACATATCAGTCAGTCAAGTGCCATACGTGATACGCGCTTTGGGCGATCATGTCTCGAAAGAGACATGACTGACTGGGCAGAAGATTATCCCGCAGTAGGTTGCCATTGCTCTCTGCGGTAGACTGGTTGCCAGCCAAGGCTATAAAACCCAATCTGTTCTGTTATTTAACCCATAAGTGGAGAGAAGAGACAGATTAATACTTTTTCTAAGGGTATTTGTGCGTAAGTGAAAACATGGAATTCAACTGGAATTCGGACACGACACCCCGTTCTCTCGTTCCGAGTCGATATCCACTGCACCACAAGGCATATATTTCCATATATAATTCTTTAATAAAGCTCCATTAAATTTAAAACATTTTAGATTGATAAACACGTCCTATTTGTTCTTTAACTTATGCTTCTGTTGGCTTTCGATCCATATTTGATATGCATTTGATCCCATTTCAACACACACACACACACACACACATAGATGTGTGTGGTGTGTGTGTTTGTGCGTACGTCTGTGTGCGTATGTGTGCATGTATTGTTAACATTTGTGTCCTATTATCAAGCGGAAAACACGTTAAAACCAATATTCGCAAACTGTAAACGCAGATATCAATGTTCAAAGTTCCTATCATCATAGAGATGAAAGAATCCGAAATAGGGAAAACGGTGTTGCTTTTCTAACCTGTATTTTTCCAAGATGTACCAGCATATTTTAAGCCAGCCGGAATTACCATTTCCTTTGCTCTTCCAGCGTGACCAAAACCTATTGGCACCAACCTATCAGGCAGAAATTATTGTCAAAATATTCGAATCCAATGCGCATTGGACACGTCTTTCATGTCCTAGCACGTCATCCTGTCATACACTTGGATATACACTTGGATATGCATAGCTTCAATGCTTTTATGTTGTAAACATAGCAATTAGCCTCTCTGATTCACATGCATTTAAATGGAGAGGTGTCCGTTCGACTCTTGATGCACAAAGGTGTTTTATATTCTATCACATGTTTATTCTTTATAACTGTAAATTCTTCTGAAGCTTCATAAATGGTAATTATAGTATTTGTTTTGTTTATTCTGTATTCATTAACTAAGCAGAACTACTACATTACTAATACTATATTTTAGTTTTTTTAATAGGGTGTTGTACATAATAGACATACAAAAAAGATATCACATACAAATTCAACATATGGTGACTGGTTAGGATTTCACTGATTTACGACCGAAATTGTTTGCTTGTTTTATATGATATTTCTTTTCTTTTTCTTGTTAATGCAAACTTTGTCAGTTCTGTTTATTAGATTTTTCTGTTACTTATTTTTCCTTTGAACATGGCTACTCCATATTTTTTTTTTTAGTTTCAGTGTGAAGTAAGCAAAACGGAAAGAAAAGAAAATTAATTCAACCTGTACAGTGTGGTAGTTCGAATTTTAATAGACGTCTTGTAAGTGTAAGCGTTTCCTCAATGATAGAATGAGTCAGCTCACAAGATTGGTGCTAAACATTTTTTCCGGCTATGGTGCGGAGGATATCGGCTCAGAACGAGAAATCGTGGAGCCGAGTTCGAATTTCAGTTGAATTTCTTGCATTCACTTACACATAGATACCCTTGGGAAATGTATTAATCAGTCTCTTCCCTCCATTTAGGGGGTAAATAACAACGCAGATTGGGTTTTCTAGCCTTGGCTGGCAACCAGTCTACCGCATTTGTTTAATTAATTAGTTTTTGGTCATAATAAGATTAGACCAGTGCACATTTGTATTAAAAGTGTTCTATAAAATTATATTGTAGAACTTTTGAATATATATTGAATATTTCCCAAATTGTAAACGAGTTATTACTCGACCTAGGTTTCTACCATGGGTTGCGTCTTCAGGCGATTTTCAATAACTGATTTTACCGTTTAACTTTTCTTTTAACTTTTTCCTTAAAAAAAAAAAAAGGACGCTAACGTAACGGTGTCTTTGTTTTGTTTTTTGTTTTTTTGTTTTTTAGTATAGTGGAGTATAGTAAAAACAGCCAAGCCTTACAACGGTGGCAAAATGTGTAGACTGTGCTAAGAAGAAAAGTTAGAAGTTATGCTATTTCTTGCCAAAAAAAACGAAAAACAAAAAAACGAACTATTGAATGAAGAACGGAAATTATGACTAAGTGTAACCATACTAAAAAATACCTCTTAGGTTCATACAACCATGGATAATTTCTAATTTCTAATAAGTTATAATTTCTTGTAATTTCAAAAATTGCGCGTTCAAAAATACCCTAGCATGTGAGCGTTAAAAAAAAAACGCACACCATTACGTGAGTGACTTAAAAAAAAAAAAAAAGAGCGGTAAAACAGTAAACACTACTCATGGTAGAAACCTAGATCACGTAATAACTCGTTTACAAATGAATATATATATATATGCGTACGTATTTTTTAATTTATTATTAGTTTATTTACTTATTTGGATTAATTTATTTTACGTTTATATATATATATATATATGTGTGTGTGTGTGTGTGTGTGTGTGTGTGTGTGTGTGTGTGTGTGTGTGTGTGTGTGTAAAAGTTGACACTGAACTCAACATCTTATGGTGACAGTGTGTTTCATGCTAAACGCAATCCTCGGGCCTCGTACGTTGTTTCTCGACTATTTATATATACAAGTCAGTGATTTATTTTCAGTTGTCTGTATTATTCTAACGATTATTTCGATGGGCATTAACGGTTTTGAATTATTCTGGGGCTATTGAATAGGAAAAATTAACGGATTCCAATGTCGCATTTTGAAAAGTTATATTGTTGTTAATTAACTTTTATTTATTACTTTTTATTTTTGGTTGTAATTACTAAATTTCCTTGTGTTTATCTATGCGTACGTATTTTTTAATTTATTATTTGTTTATTTACTTGTTTGGATTAATTTATTTTACGTTTTTTTGTTTATCTTATTTTATTTATTTATTTTGTCTGTTCTTTTTTCAGTTTTCGTTTGTTTGGCCATACCAACATAAAACAAAAATGTTAATCTTTGCTCTCGTAGATGAAGTTACTTTGTCGGCTATGTTATTCACCCCTTTCTCCATCCTCTTGCCACTATCATGGGCCTGTAGAACTGACCGCAGTTAGTTTTAGAACACCAGAGGCAAAGGATTGTAAATTTAAACGAAGCTTCAAATACGAGGGTCAGTCAATAAATAAGGTGATTTTTTTCGGTATATGGACTTCTAATACAGATAGAAGCTTACTTTTTTTAATTTCTTTTCTTTTACTTTTTTTAAAGGGATTTAATTTTTTTTTTTTTTTACAGATTGAAAAAAAAAAACTTTGAGAGTTTTGGAGATTAACAAAGACGGTCTAACAAAAAGCATGCTACAGGATTGAACAGAGGTCAGCTATCTAGTTTTTGGTTGCTGAAGGATGCAAACCATTTGAAATACATAGGAGAATTTCAACTGTGTATATTGCCACATGTTTCAACCAAAAATGTCTACAAGTGGGCTAAATTTTTTAAAGAAGTACAGAGCAGTGCTGTGAATGAAGACAGGCCTGGGAGGCCTACAGAAGTGAGGTCTCCTGAAGTGATCGAATCAGTCAATGACCTCATTCAGTCTGACAGAAGGGTGACAGCAGAGGACATTGCAAGGACTTTGAACCTATCTGTTGGGACAGCACACAAAATTGTCCATGATGACCTTGCCTACTTGAAGGTCAGCTGCTGCTGGGTGCCAAAGATTCTTATTGTAGAGCACAAACAGAAGAGGGTCGAGTTGTCCCAGCTTTATTTACTCCCCTTTTGTTTTATACCCCAAATCCTCTATTGAACCAGTAGGGGGCCTTCTTACTAAAACTTATTAGATTACACTTCAACCTTTTCTTCCCCACCTTCTCTAATGGAAATATTTAATACACTTGTTTTTCTTTCTCATGCGTTCCGTCTAATATAAAATGGGCAGCCATTTTATCACGAATGGCTGAAAACTTTAAATTTTCTTTGAAGTTCTAAGGACGATTCTAGCCAAAGTAATGTATGTGGCAAGCTGTTCCCCACTTGCTCTCTCGCTCTTTCTCTCTCTCTTGACGGAACTTTGGGTGGGGTAACAAGAGAAAGGGTGCTAATAGCCACCAAGAATGGGAAGACGTGGAAGGCCATGATCATTTACGTCTTGAATTGACATGACAAATAGAAGAAGAAAATTAGTAAAAATTTGTGTTCGTCTCTGCTTTTTTCTTGTATGTGTTCTGATTTAAATTTTATTTTATCTTTTAAAGAAATACCGGGTGATCCTAAAACTTTTACCTGTAGTTTTTATTCACTAATTATCTGAGAATATTCTTAGGCAGATCAGTAATATATAGAATAAAAAACTAAGTCCGAGGCAAGAGTCTTGGACGACATTTAATGAAGGTCATAACTTACCTACATGAATGGAAGTCTCTTGTTGTTTTGTTTTTATGGCATATCAACCTCGGCGGGTCATATATTGCCAACTAAATTTTATTTATTTATTGCTGGTAATACCTTTTTTCTTTCAACAATTTACTGTTGTTTTTATATAAGTTTTGTGTCTAGTAATATTTTTTCGTTTTCGAGTATCAAGATTCATTGGGATTTGTTTTTAAGGGCAGGGTCCCCAAGTCCTACCCTGTTATTTAACCCATAACGGGAGGGAAAGGACGGATTAATACCTTCCCAGTGCTTAAGTGAATGCAGGGCATTCAACAGGAATTCAAACTCGGCTCACCGATTTCTCTTTCCGAGCCGATATCCACTGCACCACAACGCACATTCGTCACTAAACGCTTACAGCAGCTGGTATTCTCAAGCGGTCACCCATCAAAGTACTGACCAGGCTCAACGTTGCTTAACTTCGGTGGTCGAGCGAGAACCAGTGTATTCAACGTGATAGGCCATAAGCACGCACATCCGTCACTAAACGCTTACAGCACCTGATATTCCCAAGCGGTCACCCATCAAAGTATGACCAGGCTCAACGTTGTTTAACTTCGGTGGACGAGCGAGAACCGGTGTATTCAACGTGATAAGACAAAAGTACGCACATCCGTCACTAAACGCTTACAGCACCTGGTATTCCCAAGCGGTCACCCATCTAAGTAATGACCAGGCTCAACGTTGCTTAACTTCGGTGATCGAGCGAGAACTGATGTATTCAACGTGATAGGCCGCAAGCCGTAAGTCTTTACTAGACAAACTGAGGAAAAAAATAGTTCATCATAACTGAGGAAAATTCAAGGTGTGCATTGTGAGAATGTAATCTGGAAATCTCGTCTCCCAGACAATCTCAGGCAGTTATTCTTTCGAGCCGATTTAGAGGTGATATTAACGTATGGTGCTACTGTCTGGAGATTAACAAAAAAAAAAACTAGATATCCTATTACTCATTAGGGTTGTATGGGCACTAGACGTACTGCAACCGCAGCAGAAGTGTATTTCTTTAAGCGCGACGTACTGATGGAGCCCATCCCTCTATGCTGTTTTAAATTCAGAGTTTTCTTTCTCTAAGACCGGTTGCAAACTAATGCTATAGAACCAAGTCTTTCCTACTACTTTACCCATAGCTTGGGGAAGACGAGGTGGATTCATACTTTTTCCAAACGACTGGAATTCGAACACGGCTCTCTGATTCCTCAATCTGGGACGCTATCCTTTATTCCACCATGCCTCCACATGTGTAACATGCATGCAATAGCAGTCTCCTTCAACTTCTCACTTGGCGAACTTAGCAGCACAGTCTAGGGTATATAACTCAGTCATTTAATTTGGAAGAGTGAAATGACTATATCGAATCCAATGCTAAATCCTCTGCTAAAAATGTCACTGTACAGGGCCAGGAAGTTTTTCCGGTCTGAGTCCATCCTGCACATATATAAATCTACTATCCGCCCGTGTATTGAGTACTGCTGCCACATCTGGTCGGGTGTCCCTGCTATTCACCACGAGGTTCTTGACAAAATCAAACGGATAATCTTTAATCTGATCGATACCGACTTGGCAGCTCGGATGCAGCCGCTGTCTCACCGGCGTGACGTGGCTTCCCTGTGCCTTTTCTATAAATGCTTTCACGGCTTCTGCTCCAATGAACTTAAATCACTGGTGCCCCCTAGGTATGAATTTACACGAGCTACTAGATTAGCAACTACGTCCCACCCTTTTACAGTGAAACCGATAAAGTGTAAACGCAATTTTCACGCACTTCTCCCCTGTGGAACTCCCATCCATATACTTGCTTTCCCGACAGCTAAAATCTCCAGGAATTTAAATGTAAGGTCAATAGACATCTCCTATCACACTAACTCGCATTCATTCTCTCAAGCTCTTTTTTCATCTGCTCCACCCCCATCCTCGGTATTCTCATCTGTCTATTACCCTCCTACTGACATTTTCTGTAACTAACCCTCTTTCTCATCACTTTCTCCTATTTAACCCCCTGTGCAACAGTGGCAGTACAATGCCTTGCTTGAGGTGAGTTGATTAAGTATATATATATATTTTAATCATTCGAAGAACACGAGTAAAGAAAATAGCAGAATAAAAAAAAACAAACTACAATTGGAATGTTATATAATATGCTAATTGACGCGATGAACAACTCTCTGGAGAATGGGGAATAGCCAGAAACCATTTTTGCTATATCATAACTTCATATAAACATTCAATTACATGAACCTGTACAGAATCATACTACACAGTTTTTAGTCGTAAATAATTTTAGTTTGTAGGTGCCTATGTTAAAAGAGAATATATAATCCTAACTAATCCCTACTTAAATATATCAATATAAATGATGAAAAATGAGACACACCTTTCAATGCTCAATGTCTGGAGATGGAAAAGGATACATATTCACAAGTGACCCTGGAATGGGATTTTCACGGCAGAATAATAATGTGCATGTGCTGGGGTAATAAGTGTATTTTTCATCTAGTGTTGTTAAAAGCGAAGCGAAGCACTAAATGCACTTTGATATATACGGTATCTGCAAAGTGTCTGCAAAATATGGTTGACAACTGTCTTAGGCTCGTCAATAGAAAAAAAAATGCTCTTTGTCCAAGACAACACAAATTCGGGTAGAGTGAAGATAACAATGGAAAAAAAGAAATGACAAAAAAAAAAAAAGAATGTTCATCTTTTACACCTCTCCATTTTTTCTATACTAGTGTTTTTCAACATTTTTAAGGAACAGAAAACTTAGGTGCAAATTGAAATATCACGGTACACTTAGAATTTTTATTTTTTTAATCGTGTACATTTAAATGTGCGTTATGGTGCAGTGGATATCGGCTCGGAACGAGAAATCGGGGTGCCGAGTTCGAATTCCAGTTGAAATCATTGCTTTCACTTACGCGCAAATACCCTTTGGAAAGGTATTAATCCGTCTTTTCCTTCCAGTTATGGGTTAAATAACAGGACAGATTGGGTTCTATAGCCTTGGCTGTCAACCAGTCTACCGCAGAAAGCAATGGCAACCTACTGCGGGATAATGTTCTGCCCATCAGTCATGTCTCTTTCGAGACATGATCGCCCAAGCGTGTTTCACGTATGGCACTTAACTGACTGACATTTAAATGTTAAAAATATCAAAGATTAAAGAAAATACATACTCAAATAGGAACTTAATTTATTTCGATGATTCTATTCCATTATTTGTGCAGCTTATTTCGTTTGGATCTTGTGCCTGGTGTTTTTTCACGGTTTCTTCAATATTTCTTCGGATGTGCGACAAGGAGACCACCATTTCATTTGAGTGCAGTATTTCTCGTTTCTTTTTTCTTTTTTTTTTTCATAATCATATCGCCCCAAGCAAGTCATTTTATTGACACTGTTTTGTAGAGAATTACATAGGAGGAAAGTTATGAGAAAGAGTGACAGGTTATAAGGGATGTCAAGAAGTGGGTAAGAGAAGGATGAAAATACTGATGAGAGTGGAGTGGACGGAGAAAGGAGCATGAGAGAGAGAGAGAGGATGCAGTTTAGTGAGATAAGAGATGACTACCGACTTTACATTTAAATACTTGGAGATTGTAGTTGTCGGGAAAGCAAATAAATGGAAAGGAATTCCACAGGCGGGAAGTGCGAGAAAATACGCTGCTGGAGTAAAATTTGCGTTTACATTTTATTGGTATCACAGTAAAAGGGTGGGACGTAGTTGCTAATCCTGTGGCTTGAGAAAAATTATATATAAGACGCACTAGTGAGCTAAGTTCATCGGAGCAGAAGTCGTGAAAGTGTTTGTAGAAGAGACACAGGGAAGCCATATTGCGCCGGTGAGAAAGTGACTATATTTTTGATGATCTTTAGCGTTGAGAAGCCTAATTCACATAAATAATTATATAAGTTCAATAAAATTGAATAATCCTTTTGAGCAAGTGTGGAATAAAACCTTTAATACTTATTCATTTATTCCAATACTAACACTGCCACTACAACTTTCACACACACACACACACACACACACACACACACACACACATATATATATATATATATATATATATATGTATGTATGACAACATTTAAGAAGATCAGCCGGCACACTAAAAAAACTACTCTAGAATTTTCACTGACTAATTATTGCATTTTTAAATCGCTACAATTGATTGATATATATTTTATTTTTGACAGCTTATCAACCTGTACTGGTTATTTAAAGTAGAAACATATTTTACTTTTTATTATGAAAATATCTTTTGTTTGCAAGGGAATATTGCATGAACAATTATTTAAAAACAGCAGTTATTTTATTAGATTCCATCTCTCCTATTTAGCCGAGAGTTGGGGCTATCGTTGCATTATGATTTGATGGAGAAAACATTAATGAAAACCACGTCCAAGAGTTTACCGAAACATTTCAGATTCTGCTTACTTTTTTTCAGATGGTATCAACGCGTTACCTGATAACTTGCAACTGGTCATCGTAATTAATGGTGCATATATAACTGAGTAACATTTAATTGTAGTTATTTTCTTCTCAAAAATAATCATTAGCAAAAGCGTGATACAACAATTTTTGTTAAAAGACTGTGGATTAGACGAGAACCAAGTTATCAATGTTGGGACTGGTCAGTACCTCGTCGGATGACCGCTTGGGAAAAACTTTAATACTTATTCATTTATTCCAATACTAACACTGCCACTACAACTTTCACACACACACACACACGCACACGCACACACACACACACACACACACACACACACACACACACACACACAATAAAACTTCATAAATTATCATTTTACACGCCAAGATGCATTCTTTGACAAAAGTACTTACAATCTGTTGAGGTGTTGAAAAGAGTGGTAACAAAAAGAAAATTAATGGTGAGCATCAGAAACAGACAACTGAAGTTGTCTCTTCCTGATGTTGTTCTCCAAGCCCTCATTTAGTTCAGGGAGGGCTTGATATTGACAGGTCAGATGGAAGAAAAAGGAGACAGAGGAAAGCAGTGGATAACATATTTGAAGGACCTGATCAGGTGGATGACGGAACGGGGGTTGCGAGGTGTAACAGGAGAAAACATACTAAAAGCCTCCAGGTATCGGGAGATGTGGAAAGCCATCATCGCCTAAATAAAAGATGATGTTGGTACAATGGATAATAGCCAGAGATAAATCGGAGATACGATTACGAATTCTAGTCGAGTTAGTCACATTTACATTTGTTCAAATGCCGTAGGAACGTTTATGAATTTTTTACTTTTCCCTCCAGCTATGGGTAAATAACAGGGCAGATTCGGCTTTATAACCTTGGTTGTTAACAAGTCTAATAAAAGAAAATTTCTGAATATAAACCAGACTGACACAAGACGGCCAACATTCAGAGCTAGGAGATTGAATACTGGTAAAACTTGCAATTGTCGGCATCATCTATTAAGTGGTACACAGTTTACCCGGAGAGTTCGTTGTGCTATGAGGTCGAGAAAGATTACGCACTGCAGGTTACGGTTAATTGGCTACACTAAACAATTCATTGTGTATATTGTTCTGTAAAACATTACTAAAACGTCATTTGTCATTATCGACGGGACAATTTATTTAATAATCACAATAAAACTTCATAAATTATCATTTTACACGCCAAGATGCATTCTTTGACAAAAGTACTTACAATCTGTTTTTTTTATTTATTGACTGCTTTGATTTGCTATATTGTTTTAGTTTTTCAATATTGTGTTACCTCTACCTGTCAGCGCAAATGAGAAAACTTAATTAAATATACGCTTTTCGGCAGTTGATTTGACACGATAACTAGGCGTATATTAAGGTGGATTTGTAAAATATGTATTATAATAGATTAAGAATAGAAGATCGTTAAGAATAGAAAAATAGTTTAAAAGCATGTGTTTCGTTTAACAAAAGTACTAAGTGAAAAATAAAAGGAAAAAAAAACGCTTTTTCTTTTATAAGATAAAAAGATAAAAAAATCCTGGAAAATACGTTGTTGGAAGCTGAGGGCAGACGAGATGTCTGCGGGATGTTTACACATCAAAGGAAGCAAAATTTAAGTACCTTTGAAATTTTGGATTTACAGTCACCAATGCTTATCTTTTGTTTTAAGCCGGCGGTCTAGTGGACTTCCGATTATTTCAATATAAATACAAGTGATTTTTCCGAGCCGATCATTTCAGCCGGGCGTGTGCCTGAAGTAGCTACGTGTGTCAGGTACACGGAAGAAGGGAAACTCCGTTCGTCTGAGTCGGTCGGTTCGGCATTTGATCTCCATTAATTAGAGTTAGAGCTGAGTGTCACATCGCCTGCCCCAACTGCAAGACTAACTGAACGAAATAAAGCATCGATTAAACTCATCCAAGTTGTGGAAGTTCGTTCCTTCAATAGTTTATCTTGTACCCCAAGCTTGAGACTTCGACTTTTAGAACCAACCCCCTGCAACATTACAGCGTGGAGAACGGCCACCGAAGAAATTGTTCGAACCTCCATCTGAGGTGTTACAGGTGTTGAATTCGCGTCTCTTTCTCTGGAAGAAAACAACGCTTGATCCGTTGTGCTTTATACTAGTTGAACATAGAGAGTGGCAGAGTTACAATGTTCATTTTACTCTATTTTACTGCCTCACAAGATCTTTTGTTACTTGATTATTATCATGAAGGCTAAAATCTCATTAACATTAGATGATTCAATAAGATATTTTGTTGAAAAATTGAAGTAGGGAGAAGGTTGAATGTTTATTAAATTGACCTTGTGTCAAACATAACCGAACGCCCTACAACTTAGGATTATCAGAATCATCAGAACATTGAAGGTTGGAAGAGTAAAAGTCTTTCAATTTTACGTTAATTTTCGTAATCCTTATTTTTTCAAATGTTTATTTGACTCTTCCATTATTCCTTTTCGAGTATTTCACAATTTTAAATATGGCGTTCCTACCGCTCAGTAACTTGTTACACATTTGAAATAGTAAAATATAACGGCCAAAGACCATATTTACATTTCTAAAATTAATGTGAAAAAGTCAATAGCCATATTATTGGAAGTGACAGAGATCCGAAGGCAAATTGACATGGCGAAGGACGCGTTTTAGAAGTTGAGTAAAGTACTAAGACACAGGAAACTTTCACTAGAAACAAAGAAGAGAGTGCTATGTGATGCCAGTTCTTTAATATGACAGTGAATACTGGACAATATCATCGAAGATGAGGAACAAACTTGAAGCAGCGGAAATGTAGTTCTACAGAAGGAGGCCGCGGATATCATAGACCGAGCATGTGAGCAATGATGAGGTGTTGCAGGTATGGCAACTTATTGTATTCATTTCCAATGTAATGAAGATATCTTTTAAGCTAAAATAAGTTAGAAATATTATTATTAAAAACAGATTAATAATACAAATTCATTTACTTTTTAGAAATTACATTTTTTATAGTTTAGGATACAAAATATAAAAGTTATGAACTTTAAGAAGATCTGCACAAATCGATCCTTAAACGAGCAAAATGATCCTCGCTACGCTGGCATTCTCTACAGCCAAGTAGTACAAAGCACGTGGGATCAAATGTTTTTTTTTTCTCCTAGAAAAGAAGTCTCGGGTTCAACTCCTGCCGAAAAGCGTATATTTTAATTAAGTTTTCTTGTTTGCGCTGGCAGGTAGAGGTAATACACAAAATCAAGCACTCTTCTAAAAAAATTTCCATTAACAATAAAGTTTGTAGTAATAAACAACAATATCGTGTAAAAAAGTATATATATATATATATATATATATGTATATATATACGGTGACGTGGACTATTTGTTAGAACTTTCGTTTTCGGTTTTGAATCTAATCATAGTCGATTTGTCAGAAAGTTTGATATTATTTGTTTAGGGAGAGACGATCCCAGAGTAAAGCATCATTGGAAAGTGACTGAAAACCAAATGACGGGATTATCCAAGCATTTTGACTACATTTGGGCAGACGAAACCCTTTGGGAGTCGTCGATCGTTGTATTAGCACGCAATTATAAAAGGCCGAGGGTTTGTGCGTGCGGGTCTTCTTCAGATTGTTCATCACGCTACGTAACACGCACTCTTCCAGAAACTGTAAGAAAAATCCGCTTAACACAGTTGCACAGATGGGCTCTGTAGGAGTTTAACAAACACAAATATGACTGAGCTGGCATCTGCAACAGATATTAGCTAGCGAGTATAGTAGAAAGTCAGACTTGCTTATGAGTAACTAGCCTTTATTTATATGTATTCACATATGTCGATAAAGATGTTGTCAAACAGATCAAATCTATTTACATTCAGTTAGTCCAGTGCCATACGTGATACACGCATGGGTGATCATGTCTCGAAAGAGACATGACTGACTGGGCAGAAGATTTTCCCACAGTAAGTTGCCATTACTTTCTGTTCTACGGTAGACTGGTTACCGATCAAGACTATAGAACCCAATCTATCCTGCTATTTGACAAAAAGCTAAAGTCGGAGAAAGATGTATTATATTATTAAGAAGTAATTAGTGGGGGATCAGTTTATTAGTTCATAACAATATAAAACTAATCTCCTACTTTGTGCCCAGTAGAAGCATTAATCATGTTTTTTAACTAATATATTCAGTCAGTTAAGTGCCATACGTGATACACGATTGGGAGACAATGTATCGAAAGATACATGACTGACTGGGCAGAAGATTTTCCCGCAGTAGGTTGCCATTACTTTCTTTTCTTCGGTAGACTGGTTGCTGACCAAGGCTATAGAACCTAATCTATTCTGTTATTTAACTCATACCTTGAGAGAATTAATATTAATAATATGAAGGGGATTAATACCTTTCCCAAGGTACTACAAGGTAGTGACGTAAGGGATGCAAGGAGTTCAACTGGAACTCGAACTCGGCTCTCCGATTTTTCGTTTCAAGCCGATATCCTCGGCACCAAAACGCGTGTTTACATTACAGAGCCAATATTTATCCTCTTATTTTTAGAAATTAAAAAAGTAAGAAAAATTTCTTAAAATAAGATAAATCTATTTGTAAAGATCTGCTGTCTAAATTTGTTTTAGCTGATTTTTTGGCTGCTTAAATACGACACTTTATCCCCCCTTCCAAAAAAGGGGGGGCGGTAATCTCCAAAATTTCAGATGTGTTTGCATTGAATGCGAAGTCAGCCACCTAGCAGAAAGATTGTATTTCACATCGTTGAAGGAAAAAAAAAAATGAAAGGAATAAAGAATACCCTGAAGCCCTTAAGTATCATTTGCAATTAAACGGAAATACAAAAATATATATCTCAGTTGCAACAAAAGCAAATGAAGAAAATTAAAACAATGCATTAAAAAGTAAACAGACAGACTTTGTCTGTCAAATTTAATATAGGTATCTCCACTCCATTTTCGATACCTAAGTTTTAAATTGAATTTTTTAAAAATAAAACCCCTTTTATAGAAAATTTAATTTTAGCTTAATTGAAAGCTAAATGATTATATTTACTATTCTCATGAAGCAAAATAGTCTGGTGTATTTCAAACAAAAATATATTCATTGGAATCTAAAATTTTGAGATTTTTTCAATCGATCGACACATTTGTAACAAAAGTTTATTCTCGGTTCTAAAAATCTTGCAAAGTAAAATATACATCTCCCACTCTTTATTTCTGGAAATTAAGCAAATTTAAAGTTAAATTAATTTGATTTAAAAAATATTACTTGTTTATGACATGAAATATAGAATAATACTATTAATTAATCACAAAGATCTGACTCGTTGACCGTTCAAGTAGGCGATGACATCCCCTGTTATCAATCAATCTGGAAGTACGGTGATCAAAAGTTGACATAATCCAGTTTAACATATTGTAAGGGGAACAAACGTTGAAACATGTGACGTTTTAATGATAAGTCTCTTATAATTTTCCATAGTAAAAGAAAATGTGCAATTTGAACCAAATTAAAAAAGAAGATAGAAAGTATTAAAAAAAATTAAATTCTAAATGTTTTGTATTAAACTTTTGAATTTTTGATTTGTAAATAAAATCTATTTTTAATGAATTAATAACTGAAGACACTAAGGCATTAGAAAAAATTTAAAAGATGTTTGAAACATTAATTAGCAAACAAAAAATGAAAACAATTCTTCTAAAAAATCATTACTCATTGAATTTTTTTTCTTCTTCAGAATATGATATCCTAGAAATAAATTATTTATAAAATCAATTAAACGTTTATTTACATTACAAATAGAGTACCTTTAAAGCTCTTTTATTTTTACAATTCGGAACAGATTTTCGGAAAAATGGTGTCGTAATTAAAAAAAAAAGTATATTATTTACATTCCCCAATGTGTCCAGCATTTAACTAATAAATAAGAATTTCATATAGAAAATGTATTTCTAGAAGTTTTATGAAATTATTTGGAGCGGGACCTAACAGATGTAAAAAATATATTTAGCAAAATTTTCTAAAAATAATAATTGCTTAAATAATTTCATTCATTTGTGAATAACTCCGGAAAGTTTAATTAAAATCAGACAATTAGTTAATCTTTGTAAGGATTTTTAAATTAATGTGTCTGTCAATGCAAAAAACCGACTTGCATAGTATTACGTTTTTCTTAATAGTCACATTACGTAAACATAGCGTGAATCGCTGAGTGAAAACAAAATAAGACATTTTAACTGAAATGTCGAACGTGTTAGAAAGGATTAAGAAATTAAACAAAATAATAAAAAACAAAATTTTATCTTTCCTCTTAATAATAGCAAAAACATTTTGATGATAAAACTTTGTTTTTATTAGGTATGGACCCTTTTAACATCAGGCTTTGTTGTTTTTTCGGTAACTGAGTGGAGGTTTCTAATTTAACTTGTATGAATGAAGTTTTCTTTTTTTATATAATCATATCGCCCCAAGCAAGGTAGTTTACTGCCACTGTTGCGCAGGGGGTTACATAGGAGGAAAGTCATAAGAAACAGTGACAGGTTATAGGGGGTCTCAGGAAGTGGGTAAGAGAATGATAAATATACTCATGAGTGGGGCGCATGGAGAAAAGAGCATGAGAGAGAGGATGCAGGTCAATGGGATAGGAAATGACTATTGACATTGAAATTCTTGCAGATCGTAGCTGTCGGGGAAGCAAGTAGACGGAAGGGAATTCCGCAGGCGGGAAGTGCCAGAAAAGAAGCTGCTGGAGTAGAATTTGCGTTTACATTTTATTGGCTTCACAGTAAAAGGGTGAAACCTAGTTGCTAATCTTGTGGCTCGAGGAAATTCATACATATGGGGCACCAGAGAGGTAAGTTCATCGGAGCAGAAGCCGTGAAATTATTTGTAAAAGAGACACAGGGAAGCAACATTTTGTCAAGAACCCCCAGGTGGATAACAGGGACACCCGACTAGATATAGCAGCAGTGTTCAATGCACGGGCGGATGGTAGATTCATATATGTGCAGGATGGTTGCAGATGGGGAAAACTTCATGGAACTACACAAAGAAACGACTTACTTCGCTATGGATTTGATATAGTCGTTCCACTTCAGGTCTTTTGTGATAGTTAACCCGAGGAGGCATAATGTTTTGCTTTCAGGGAGACTAGCCTGATCCATGCTGATGTGGGGGTTTAGAGCGATTGTCTGTGATGGTTAGTAGATAGCAGCTTTGTTTTGGAAGCATTAACATTTCCGAGCCATTTCTTACCCCAGTCCACCATGGATTGGAGGTCCTTATCAAGTTCAGTAGCCAGGTTTGCTTTGTCAGCCTCGGCAGATTTTTGATCGAGGCAAGAGAAAACCGTAGTGTCATCAGTCCCGAAAAATTTAATAATGTGCGTACGCGTGCGTGCGTGTTTGTGTATGTTGTTTACCCTACTTGACTTCACCAGGACGCCATAAGGAAGCTCTGTTAAACAGCCATAAAAACGGAACACTCCCGTTCTATTTATATTTTCTCTGTCTCTTCCTCTTAGCAGACGGTAGTGACAACGAGAAGAAAAAGTGCGAGAAGATGTGAACGTTTTGTTTAAAGTGTAGTTTTATTACTGCTTATTATTATAATTATTACTTACTCTCCTGGAATACCGTGATTGCAATAGAGCAGTTACAAAATCTTTCCTTCTCCGAGCAACCTATAATTTCTTATCAAGGTCGATTAAGCTCAACATCTGGGGGCTCACTGACACACTGTTTTAAATGAATGTCATTAACGTTGCAATTATTTTCTTCTTTATTTATTCACTTGCATATATATATATATATATATATATATATATATATATATGTTATATAGCGACAAATAACAAACACGGGTGTATATATAAAAATATATCTTGTGGTTTTATTAATGACGATGGACCGTGTGGCACAAGGGCAGAGAATTGAGAGCGCGCTTCTAATGGGGTTTCGACGGGAGTGTGGCCTCTCTGCTTAGCTCGTCTAGCTTCTTCTTCGGCTTCTCGAGACTCGACCCCTGTTGAGGCTGACTGGGACTCTTCTTCTCTTCTACTGTCGACTTCTGGAGACTCTGGTCTTGTCTCTGACTGGACTGGCTGTCGACTTCTTCTTCGACTTCTGGAGACTCGACTGGACTTGTCTCTGACTGGACTGGCGAATCCGTGTTTTTCGCAGTCTTTATATATCTTCCAAAAACGGGACTCGTTTCTTCCGGCTTTGCCTTGATCACGCGACGCCTACACGACGCCTACGTAAATTCTCACAGACACCTGTCTGTTTGCTCTGAGCTATTTCCGCTCTGTCGGAAATAGGGTCAAAATGACATCCGCTGCTTTCAATGACCGAAAACACCCACGCTTCATCAGCCTTCTTGGGTGGGGCCAGATTATTATATTACATATATATATATATACGCATATATATATATTCACTTATATATATATATATATATATATATATATATATATACGCATCGCTAATTCAGTGAAATGAATTAGAGCGCGCTAGCCATTGGGCGCGTATAATGATATGCGCTAAAAAGTCTGCCTACGTCCACCGAACGCCCATAGCCCGGGGTTAGAGTCGCCGACTGACGGCATTTCGGTCGGGTTTCAATCCTGGGTAAAAAAGCGATCGGAGTCTAACCGTACTGATGAACTGTGATACGGCGAAACAAATCTGTCTGCGGATGACTATATATATATATACATATATATTAACTTGAAGCGCTATTTTTTAGCTGATATTTGTATTTGAGTAGACGCTCCGTTCATTTATTGAACAATATTTTTATTTTCGTCTAGCGGAGTTCCTGACTTGTCTCTTAGAGTTGTGAGTAATTTGCAGGGTTAAAGGGAGATAACTAATGAATTCCAATCGTGTAATTACTGCTACTACGCAAGGAATGCGATTCATATACCCTAGTAATTGTAATAATGGGTTCGGTTCGAAATTGAAAAAGGCCGGGGAGCATAACGGTCGAAACGTCGTACAAACAACAGATGAGGTTAATAGTCCGAATGATGCAAATACTGTGATACTGAGCAGAGTTATTAACTTCAGGAATCCATGACGAGAAAATTTCACTTAACGGCACTACTTAGCCTTGCATGAATGTTTAAGTTATATGTAACTCAGTCGGTCTAAAGCATGTCGGATCTAACGACGCTACTCTTTGATCAGAAGAACGCAGGTACAAATCATACTGGAGAGGGCATATTTTCCGAAATGATATTTCTCGGATATTAAGGCCAGTAGACGAAAATACATATGCTGTTTAATAAATAAACGGAACGTCTACCGAAATATGAGTATCCACTAAAATAACATTAAAATTAATAAAATCGCTTAATTAATAAATAAAAATCCCTTATTTCGTTAATGCATATATGTGTGTGTGTGTGTGTGTATCTGTGTGTGTGTGTGTGTGTGTGTGTGTGTGTGTGTATCTGTGCGTGTGTGTGTGTGTGTGTGTGTGTGTATTTAGACAGAAAACTTTCTTTTAGGCATGTCAGATTATATTAAAAAAATTTAAAGTAATTTTTATCAACATTGTTTTGCGGTTATGTTTTGTTAGCATAACTCACACCCCTGAAGATGATCTCGGAAAGAGATTGAAAATACTTGGATACATTGAGAAATGAATGACAATAATATGTTTCAACGTTACAGCTCATTTCTGAAATCTTTCAATTATAGTACGCGAAATATTATCCGTGAGTATGAACAGATTTTATTAAAAATAAGCAGACACAACTTTTGCAATTTATTTAATCTGACATATATATATATATATATATATATATATATATATATGTATATATATATATTGTGTGTGTATTTTGGCAGCACATTTTCATTAATACATTAATGTATTTTTCAACAAGCGTTTTCTGAAAAGTGTGAGTTGATAACATGTATACTTAGACAAGAAAACAATAAATGAAAACTCAAAATCCTAGAAGCTATCTACATCAAACAGCTTAAAACTAGTTTAAATAAAATAAATTTCAACATCTCTACTAACATACTCCAATGCCTGTAATCGACGAGGGAGGTCATAGTTATGACACTTACCACCTCTACCCATAGTAGTAGCAGCTCGCAGACCAATCCCCTCATGCCACTATACCCTCACGTGACTAAAAACCACACCACCACCATTCTGTCACCGTCTGCGGCCATCCGCCACGTTAAAAATGGACTTGTCTCTTTGGTTTAATTTTCTTTGTTTAATTCCACTTTGTTAATAACTTAAATGTTCTATGTTCACTATATGTTAAATGTTCATTCTTTGATAATGGCTTATGTAAGCCGAAAGCTCAGATCCGATAAAAAAAATCAATAATTACTACGATTTCTTGTCGTCTTTTAACGAGATCAAGCTTATCAGATTATACGAAAGGATCCTACACAATATAAATAATCAAAACTTGTCTATATTATTCAACAAAACCTGTATTAATGAAAAAATGCTGCCAAAATACACACAATATAGATATATAGATATATATTGTGTGTATTTTGGCAGCACAATATATATATTTATATATATATATATATATATATATATTGATCACGTATCCGATTGGTTCGGTGTGTAAGTATAAAGTAGTGTACCACCCCAACGGTCCGTCCTAACAATTTTCCCCGGCGGCCGTTCTCCACGCTGTGATGTTGCCGGGAGTTTGTTGAAAATGTCGGCCGGACAGCTGGGGGTACAAGATTGACTATAAGGAACGAACTTCCACAATTTGGATGAGTTGAAAAGGATGCTTTATTCGTTTAGAGTTAGCCTTGTCGGTTGGGGCAGGCGAATGTGACACACAGCTCTAACTCTAATTAATAGAGATCAACAAACCCAAACTGAACGAAACAAGACGAACGGAGATCCTTACTTCAAGCTCGCACCCGGCGGGCTCCTTTCACTTTACTCGTCTTAACTTAACTTTCTTAACTTTTCTGACTTCTATTTATTTAAATGAAAATCCGGAAATCCGGAAATCCGGAAATGCTTTAGACCACCGGTGACAAACACCGGCGACTGTAAGTCTGAAATTTCAGTTATCTTTTTTTTTATCTTAATAAGGCTTCCGCCGGAAAAGGCTTAATGTGTGGTCAAGATACAGTAAAGGACAGCCTTTGACCGGGTCATCGAAAACCTACCCGCTGACCTTTATCACTGAGTCAAATATTTACCGGAGGACAATTTTCCTCATAAAAGAAAAAGCGTTTATTTATTTATTTTTTTCCTCTTCTTTTTCACTTTTGTTAAATATGTTTTTAAACTATTTTCTATTCTAATCTATTTTCTATTTTAATCTATTATAATAAAATACATATATGTCTAGTTATCGTGTCACAGTCTATTTAAATTTTCTATTAAATTATCTATTAAAATTTCTATTTCTATTTCTATTTCTATTAAATTATCTATTTAAATTTATTGTTCACTTCTTTAGAACCTGACCTTGCAGCAGTCTTTAAGCTAGCTTCAGAGTCCGATGTAGATAAAAGTGATAAGAATTCAGACATAATCAAAAATTTTAATCTTTATTCGACACCTTAATCCAGAATAATCGTTCTGTGCATGCGCAACCAATCTCCGTAGTTTGTTTACACTTATTTTGCAACAATTAAAATTTTCTTTTTTATTCTCGATGATCCCTTCAGATAAAGTCATTCTTAAAGGACATTAGATAAACTGAACTATGTAATATTTCACCGTATTCGTGCTAGAAAAAAAAATAATTTAAGCAACGTTGGGTCATAAGAGAATGATGTGTCTTTTTACCGGATCAATTCAACTTGTACAGCGAGACTATACTGAGGACTCTACATGTTATGCCAGGATTTGTCATCGGAGGCCACCGTTTGAACACCATAAGGTACACAGATGATACAGTGTTGATAGCAGACACGGAAAGGAACTACAAGACTTCCTACAGAAAGTAGCTGATGAGAGTGACAAGAAAGGATTACAAATAAACTGCAAGGAAACCGAATATCATGGTGATCAGCAAAAAGAGCAGTCCAAAATGCCAAATACAGATAGGGGATACTAAAATCAAGCAGATACAAAAATTTAATTAACCGGGAAGTATTATAACAGACGACAGAAAGTGCAACACAGAGATTTAAAGGCGAATTGGCATAGCCAAGGACTCGTTCCAGAAGCTGAGTAGAGTATTAAGAGCCAGGTAAATTTCTCTAGAAACAAAGAAATATGTACTGGATTGCTATGTGATGTTATTTCTTCAATATGACAGTGAATGCTAGACAATCTCATCAATGATGAAGGAAAAACTTAAAGCAAGAGAAATGTGGTTCTACAGAAGAATGCTGCGAATAACATGGATTTAGCAAATAAGCAATGATGAGGTTCTGGAAAGGATGGAAACGAAAAGGAAATTAATACAGAGCATCAGGAAATGACGGCTGAAGTTCCTGGGACATGCAGTGAGGAAAGAGGGCTTGGAGAACCTGATACTGATAGGCAAGATAGAGAGAAAAAGAGACAGAGGAAAGCAGCAGATGACATATTTGAAGGGCCTGAGCAGGTAGATGAGAGAACGAGGGTTGCGTGGTGTAACAGGAGAAAACGAACTAAGAGCCACCACGGATAGGGAGATTTGGAAAGCCATGATCGCCTGTGACCTGAAAGGACAAGGCACATAGAAGAAGAAGAAGAAGAAGAAGAAGAAGAAGAAGAAGAAGAAGAAGAAGAAGAAGAATGTGCCCTGCTTAAGTATCAATTACGGTCTAATTAAACCATACCAATTTCAAATGCGAGGAAAATTAAACTTTAAAGCATTTTTTAAAACTTTTTAATCGCATGTAACTAGAGTACTTAATACCTGTTGGTTATCATTCGCTTAGACCGACAAGAACGTACGAATGGATGGATGCACGTACACTGCGCCTTATTGAAAAATATGATCACCACGGACCAATGACATAAAAGAGTCTTTGCTCTGAGAATTTTTCATTACCAAATCCTTCATTGCAAGTGAAATATGAGATTTAATACATTAGTTTCTTCAGGAAATTCATTTTCTTCCTGTGTAGGCGATCGTAGTCATAGCATGGAATAACCTGCCCGTTGGCTTCAAGAAGCAGCAATAAAAAGGGAACACGTTGAGTTTTTTAAGTGGTCCGAGAATATATCTTGGCCGTTTCAATTGACTCTTACATATGGAAAGCGATTGCAACATTTGAACATTGACACGTCAGCTTACATAATGTCATGCAAAGATTACTTTCGAGCCTTTTACGAAATTCTTTTTAACATCGATCATGTGATACAAATTTACACACACATGCATACAAACAAATATGTATTACAAAAATACATATTGTAGTCTGCTTAATTTTCAAGTCACGCACACACATATATATATTTTATATCATGTTTCATTATAAACTGATTTCTGCTATAGTCGTACTATCTACCAAGTCTGCAAGAAGACATAAGGCAGGTCGTGGTGTGTTGTTATGAGTTCATTTCATGTTTTTTCTATCTCCCTTACATCCCCAGTGTTAGGTAGACAAAGTTCTCCTTAGTGTGTTGGCTGTACTTAACAAGACAAGTTTTTGTATATCTCTTAAGCTGTCGTTTCCAGGGATTCTTTCAATGTGTTGTTTTATTCCTTTTTTATCATTCCAAGTGCACCTGCTATCACTGGCACGATTCTTGTTTTCAATTCCCACATTTTTTCTATTTAATTTTCTAGGTCTTTCTATTTTGACAGTTTTTCGAAATCCTTCGTTGCTATGTTACAATTCGCTGGACAAGCCATATCAATTTATAGGCAAGTTTTTTGTTTTTGATTTTTAACAATAATATCCAGCTATTTACTTTAACTATCATTATTATTATTATTACTATTATTATTATTATTATTATTATTATTAGTAGTAGTAGTAGTAGTAGTAGTAGTATTAGTAGTAGTAGTAAAACAAAGGACTAACTTATCTCTTTTAATATTTTTCAACACTAAGAGAAGAACGCTATACGATTAGAGGAAAATAAAATAAAAGTGTTCGACAATGTTCAACAATATTTCGACAGTATGTCTGTCTGCAAGTTATGTTTTGCTTCTTTTTTTTTTTACATCTATGATATTATAAATAATATCTACAAAATATTATAATTCTTTATACAAACGTCGCTTGTTTCAAAAACACGTTGAACTGGGAAATCAACGCGTCAGAATGAATGTAACGCACCCAGCTTGAAAACTGAAACTTGCTCAACATGATGGTGACCTTGCTTATCTTGTAATGTTTGTGTTAGTTAATAAGTTACTAATTGGAATAAGTCAAAGAGTTCAGTTTGTGGTGAGTAAAAAATATAAAAAATAAATTTTGTAAAATTTCGCGAGCAAGTGTGAAAATATTTATTCCCCAATGAAAGGAGAGAGATTTGAAGAAAACACCAAACTGAACTTTTAATTACCCATGTTATGTTTTTTCCTGTTGGTGAACTTGAAAAAGACATCCAGTCTGTGGTAGACTGGGGTAAGAAATGGCTGGTGAATTTTAATGCTTCCAATACAAACCTGCCATATATTAACCATCACAGACAATCGCGCGCACACACACACACACACACACACACACACATATATATATATATATATAATTTCTCTACATTTTGATTTTTCTAATAGGTGCTGAGCACATTTCATTGATTTAACAGATTTTTAAAAATATTGCATTTTATTTAAGATCTGATATTGGATTAAACTATAAAAAATAATAAGATGTTATTGTTACTTATTAATTATACATATTTTCATCATTTTAAATGTTATTTTTAGTCGAAACCCATATTTTTTATTTTTATTTTTTTAATCATTTCACCCCGAGTAAGGCGGAAGTGCCACTGATGAGCAGGGGGCTACATAACTGTAAAAAGATTAATTAGAAAAGAATAAGGAGTACAAACTAGTTAGAAAGGAGCAATAGAAAGCTGAGAAAGCAGGTGCGATGACAGATACATAGGTGGAGATAAAGGGAAGATTATACGGGGGTGGGGAGAGAGCTAGAGTCCAGTGGTTAGTAGATGAGTATTGACTTTGCATTTAAATTTCTGGAGGTTGTAGCCGTCAGGAAAGCAAGAATACGGGAGCGAGTTCCACAGGCGGGAAGTGCGAGAGAAGCTGCAGGAGTAGAATTGTCGTCTGCATTTGGCTAACCTGACTGTGAATGGGTGGGACCCAGTTGCCAGTCTGGTTGCACGAGTAAACACCTGTTGAGGAGAACAGAATCCATGAAAGTATTTATAGAACAGACAAAGGGAGGCCACATTTCGCCGGTGGGGAAGTGGCTGCAGTCGAGCCGCCAGATCTGTACCTATCATATTACAGACTCTCCTTTGGAGCCTGTCAAGAACACTGAGGAGAACGGCAGGGGTGCCTGCCCATAAATGGCAGCAGTACTCCATGCACGGACGCATGGTTGACTTGTATATATGCAGGATGGATTCAGGTGGAAAAAATATCCTGGATCGACATAGTGACCCAACCTTCTTAGCAGTAGATTTTGCTATGGATTCAATATAGTGGTTCCATTTGGGGTCTGAGGACAGGGTAAGTCCGAGGAGGCGTAGTGTATTACTCTCCGGGGGAATCGCTTGGCAGGAAAGGTTGCCTGTAATGGTTGACAGACAAAAGCTTGGTCTTAGATGAATTGAAGTTGACAAGCCACTTCTTGCCCCAGTTCACCACAGAGTGTAGATCCCGTTCAAGGTCAACAGCGAAATTATGTCTGTCCGCCACGACAAGTTTCTTACTGGTGCGGGAGTATATTTTAGTGTCATCTGCGTAGATGCCTACTTGGGACTTGATCTCATCTGGGAGGTCGTTGATGAAAATAAGGAAGAGCGTCGGGTCCAGGATAGAGCCCTGTGGGACACCAGCATTCGTGCTGTAGGATGAAGAGGCACGCCCATTCAAAACGACCTTCATTTTGCGGTTATTTAGAAAAGATTGGATTAGGTCAAGCAGTTGACCGGTAATACCGTAACCCCGTAGTTTGCATAGGAGGCCAGAGTGCCAAACCCTGTCGAAAGCCTTGGAAATGTCCAGAGCAACCGCGCGAGCATCGTCAGACTCATCAAGGGCCTGTAGCATGTACTCCGTTACGGTTGTTAGCAGGTCGGCCGTGGACCTGGCAAAGCGGAAGCCATATTGCCTGTCAGAGATAAGTTTGTGGGCAGTGAGATGTTGAACTATTTCAGCATTGATTATGGCCTCGAATACTTTCCCGAATATCGGTAGAAGACTGATAGGGCGATAGTTGGATGGGTCCAAAGGTTCAACCTAATTCTTAGATACAGGATAGACTAAAGAGAACTTCCAGCATGCAGGAAAGCAGGAAGTAGAAAGGCAGTAGTTAAATAGTTTAGAGAGGACAGGGGAAAGTTCAGGAGCACACCTCTTAAGGACTATCACCGGGATTCCATCGTCTCCACACGCCTTAGGGGGTCGAGTTTTGAAATAACTCGGGATACTACTGTTGGGGTAATATATACGTCGTCCAGTTTGGCCTCAGTTCTAATAGGGAAGTCGGGTGGGTGTACTCCGGATGAGTCAAATGTGGAGTTGGATGAGAATCTGTGGGCAAAGCACTCAGCTTTGTCCGCAGATGACGTGAGATCTTCAAATTCATGGAGTAAAGGAGGTATTGAGGATTTTGATTAGACACTCCCTTTATTTTTTACACGGTATTTTATATATCATCTATCAGCCAGAAATGCACTCTCCGATAAGATTCGAACTTGCGACCCATCTCTTAACTACTAGAATCCGTTGTTTTATCTGACTTGGTTTTAAAATGCATTATACAATCTTACTTAATCGACGCCACTTTTTGTGGCCGAGGATTTTTTTGTAGCATTTTTGTAGCCATTTTGTTTTGTACTTCATATATAATGTGTGCGTCATAGGTAGGCTTATACATAGTGGGTTTGCACTTTCCATTATTTAAAACATTTTATTACAAATATATTTTCGTCACAATCATATTTGTTCAAAACTGTTTCTGTACATTTGCTTAATAGTTTACTTACATACTTTAACACATTTTAATCTTTTAAGTGCTCAAAATGTCCGCCTTCATTATTGCAACATTCCTCGAATCTCTCCAGAACGCTATGACACACAGCGCGATAGAAATCCCTATCTGAATCCATTTCAATAAATAATTTTGCGATGTACTCTTTTAATTCGTCCACTATGTGGGTATTTTTCTCATATAACTTGTTCTTTACTACACCATAAAAAAAAGAAATACATTAATGGCAAGTAAACGTAGTTGCCATCGATGCTGTTCCCTCTTTTGAAACTTGGGGAAAGGTTTGGTTAAGGTAGTCCTTATTGCCAAAGTATAATGGGATATAATCCATCTTGCTGAAACAGTTCAGTAAATCTAGCACAGGTTCTGAACTGTGACCTAAAATGCAAAAGAAATAATGAAAAAACAGAAAGCTTACTTTTGGCCCACTCTGTATAGATAAATATTTGTTATTGTATTTTTTCCTAAATGCAATTAAGAGCTTTTTTTAAATATTTTACTTCGTGTAAGTATAAAAATTGTCCAAAATGACCATTCGTTCCGAGCGGGGTTGGGATGGAGGGTAATCTGTTATCTGTTTTCAAGGGTTGGATTTGCTCTATTGATATTAATGTGTCTCAGCGTTACTGAAAAGAGTGAATGAAAGTCAACACATTTTTCGTTCATAAATATGAAACAAGCACATTTTTCATTCACAAATATAAGTAAGCATATTTTTCATTCACAAATATAAAAAAAAACACATGCTTTATTCACAAATATAGCCATTACTTTGGTTTTATATATTATTTTGCTAACAGTTGTTATTTGTTTTCTTCCTGATAAGTGCTACAATGATCTAAACTTATTTATAAATGGAACTTTGTCTCTGTGTGTGTATATGTCTGTGTGTGTGTGTGTATGTGTATATTTGTCTCTGTGTGTGTGTGTGTGCGTCCGCTACCTATAGACGCCGAAACGGCAGAACAGATTTTCTTGAAAATTTACACAATTGTACTTTACGCGTCTGAGAGTTATTAGCTAGGTTTTGTGTCGAGGTACCCCCGATAAATATCGAAAATTGATAATCGAAAAAATCGGGTTATAGAAAGGTCCGATTTTAATCAAATTTGATACACTCATAGACAAAGACATAAGAAAAGATATTCAGAAGTTTCAATGTTGCAGTTCTTACAATAGTGCATATATATATATATATATATATATATATATATATATATATAAAACGGCAAGATGTTTGTGTGTGTGTCTGTTTATCTGTCTGTATGTCCTTTATACAAATCCACAATTTTTATCCGATTCTCACCAAACTTCCTACAAATATTCTTTCGGCTGAGTCTGAGCTCCAGGACCATGGATTAGTTTTAAAGCTTTCATTACACCCGAGCAACGCCGGGCTATACTGCTATACTATTGTCATGACAACTGCTCTGATGAGATTTTTCCTATTGTTCCGATCAGATGAATTTAACCGTGCTACCAGATTTACCGATGAAATAGTGAAATTTAATGATCCTTTCTACTCGAATAGTTTCTTTACTCGCATTTCCAACCTGTGCAACTCCCTTTAGTTTATTTGCTTTCCTTGTAGCTACAATCTCAAAAATTAAATGCAACGTCAACTGCCAGCCTGAATCCTGTTCATATTTTATCCTTTCCTCAATATTCATTGTACACAGATTTTGTTTTTTTTTTCACTCTAACCCTCTGCTTACTTGTGACGGTCCCACCTTGCTTTTGTTATTTTTTTAATCATTTACCCCCAAGGAAGTCATTACACTGCCACTATTGTGCAGAGAGTTACATAGGGGAAAGTGATGAGAAAGAGTGGTTAGCGGTTTCATCGGAGAAAGTGATGAAAAAAATGGTTAGGGGGTTACACAGGGGAAAGTGATGAGAAAAAATGGTTAGGGGGTTACATAGGGGAAAGTGATGAGAAACAATGGTTAGGGGGTTACATAGGGGAAAGTAATGCGAAAGAGTCGTTATGGGGTTATATAGTGGAAAGTGTTGAGAAAGAATAGTTAGGGCTTTACATAGGGGAAAGTGATGATAAAGAATGGTTAGAGGGAGTTACATAGGGGAAAGTGATGAGAAAGAATGGTTAGGGGGTTACATAGGGGAAAGTGATGAGAAAGAATGGTTAGGGGGTTACATAGGGGAAAGTGATGAGAAAGAATGGTTAGGGGGTTACATAGGGGAAAGTAATGCGAAAGAGTCGTTATGGGGTTATATAGTGGAAAGTGTTGAGAAAGAATAGTTAGGGCTTTACATAGGGGAAAGTGATGATAAAGAATGGTTAGAGGGTTACATAGAGGAAGTGATGAGAAAGAGTCGTTATGGGTTACATAGTGGAAAGTAATGAGAAACAATGGTTATGGGGTTACATAGGGGAAAGTGATGAGAATGAATGGGTAGGGGGTTACATAGGAGAAAGTGATGAGTATGAGTCGTTATAGGGTTACATAGGGGAAAGTGATGAGAAACAATTGTTAAGGGGTTATATCAGCGAAAGTGATGAGAAAGAGTCGTTATGGGGTTACATAGTGGAATGTGATAGGAGAGAATGGTTAGGGGGTTACATAGGGGAAAGTGATGAGAAAGAATCTTTAGGGGATTACATTAGTGAAAGATATAAGAAGTAGTGGTTAGTTATAGGAAATGTCAGAATGAGTTTGATAGACGGGAAGGATACCGAGGATGAGGGTTGCGTAAATGGGTAGTGCCTTTCAGATAATCCTTGGGGTGAAATGGTTTTAAAACAGTTTGAGTGAATATTATTTTTATGTGCTTGAAAGGACAGTAGCCTTTCAAAATTGGTGCATTTTCGTGCTGGCTAAAATGGGCTCTACTTGAATTGTAGTCTGGCAGATGTAACGTCAGCGGTATCGAAAACCATCTTTAATCTTTACTCTAAAAGGACTTAAATGCAAAATCAATCGCTATCTTCTGTCATCCTGATTACTCTTCTCTTCCCATTCATTATTCATGTTTCTGCTGTCATCCTGATTACTCTTCTCTCCCCATTCATTATTCATGTTTCTGCTGTCATCCTGATTACTCTTCTCTCCCCATTCATTATTCATGTTTCTGCTGTCATCCTGATTACGCTTCTCTTCCCATTCATTATTCATGTTTCTGCTGTCATCCTGATTACTCTTCTCTCCCCATTCACTATTCATGTTTCTGCTGTCATCCTGATTACTCTTCTCTCCCCATTCATTATTCATGTTTCTGCTGTCATCCTGATTACTCTTCTCTCCCCATTCATTATTCATGTTTCTGCTGTCATCCTGATTACGCTTCTCTTCCCATTCATTATTCATGTTTCTGCTGTCATCCTGATTACTCTTCTCTCCCCATTCATTATTCATGTTTCTGCTGTCATCCTGATTACGCTTCTCTTCCCATTCATTATTCATGTTTCTGCTGTCATCCTGATTACTCTTCTCTACCCATTCATTATTCATGTTTCTGCTGTCATCCTGATTACTCTTCTCTCCCCATTCATTATTCATGTTTCTGCTGTCATCCTGATTACTCTTCTCTCCCCATTCATTATTCATGTTTCTGCTGTCATCCTGATTACGCTTCTCTTCCCATTCATTATTCATGTTTCTGCTGTCATCCTGATTACTCTTCTCTCCCCATTCACTATTCATGTTTCTGCTGTCATCCTGATTACTCTTCTCTCCCCATTCATTATTCATGTTTCTGCTGTCATCCTGATTACTCTTCTCTCCCCATTCATTATTCATGTTTCTGCTGTCATCCTGATTACGCTTCTCTTCCCATTCATTATTCATGTTTCTGCTGTCATCCTGATTACTCTTCTCTCCCCATTCATTATTCATGTTTCTGCTGTCATCCTGATTACTCTTCTCTTCCCATTCATTATTCATGTTTCTGCTGCCATCCTGATTACTCTTCTCTTCCCATTCATTATTCATGTTTCTGCTGTCATCCTGATTACTCTTCTCTCCCCATTCATTATTCATGTTTCTGCTGCCATCCTGATTACTCTTCTCTTCCCATTCATTATTCATGTTTCTGCTGTCATCCTGATTACTCTTCTCTCCCCATTCATTATTCATGTTTCTGCTGTCATCCTGATTACTCTTCTCTCCCCATTCATTATTCATGTTTCTGCTGTCATCCTGATTACTCTTCTCTCCCCATTCATTATTCATGTTTCTGCTGTCATCCTGATTACGCTTCTCTTCCCATTCATTATTCATGTTTCTGCTGTCATCCTGATTACTCTTCTCTTCCCATTCACTATTCATGTTTCTGCTGTCATCCTGATTACTCTGTTACTAATTTTTCCGCACTCTGTCATCTTCTTGTGTTTTATTGGCTTTACTGCCTTTCATACGGTGATATCGATTAAAAACAAGAAAAAGACAAAGTTTGAAGAATATGATTCCTCCAGACAAATTTTGAAGTATATGATTCCTCGTGTCATTCATTACTATTATAAGAGTCACAACAGGCCTAAAATGGATGATTGTTGCCATATTAGGGTGGGAGCTGCCCAGTCCTCACTTTTTAGTCTCTTCTTCAATGTGCCATATCCCTTCAGGACGTAGGTGATCATGGCTTTACACGTCTATCACTGGTGGCTCTTAGCAGGCTGTTACCTCACTCAAACCCCCCTGTGCCATCTGCCTGCTCAGACCCTTCAAATATGCTATCCGCTGCCTTCTCCTGTTTCGTATGACCTGTGAGTATCAGATTCTCTAAGCTTTACTTCCTTATTAAACGTCCCGAATTCAGCGGTCTCTCTCTGATGCTCGGTATTAATTTCGTTTTTGTTTCCATCATTTCTAAAACCTCATCACTGATAGAGTCTAAAAGTGTTTCTGAGTCCTCGAAGGTGACAAGTTATTTTCTATCCCAAAATGTACTCACACATGCGGCGTGTGGCATGCATTACCCTGCTCAGTCGGTACTGCCACGAAAAGCGCTTTGACCAAATGCGTTTATTGAATCCTCAAATTCTAAATGTCGTTTCAATTCCTGATTATTCCATACTATGTAACGACATATGTCTTAGTGGCTTTTTGCTTTGCATAGGGTGATAACGATTAAAAACGTCGTTTTATATCCATATTTTTTTTATTACTTTGTTTACGTCGGAAACTCAGTTACCCTAAATAATGTTGGCCAAATATGCTTTATGTGCGTTGTGGCGCAGTGAACGACAAATAGGGGTGCGGAGTTCAAACTCCAGTTGAATTCCTTGCATTCACTTACACCCAAGTACACTTGTGAAAGGTATTAATCCATCTCTTCCCTCCATTTATTGATTAAATAATAGGACAGATTGGGTTCTATAGCCTTGGCTGGCAATCAGTCTACCGCAGAAAATAATGGCAACCTACTGCGGGATGATTTTCTGCCCAGTCAGTTAGATCTCTTTTGAGACATGATCGCCCAAGCGTATATCACGAAGGTCTCTTACATTTTGAGTAGAAAACTTTATTCTATATATTTTTCATTGAAAAACAATATAATTTATTATTAATATTCTTGTATTCTCATTTGAGTAGGGTAACTCCTCGTTTATATTATTGCTCCAAGTGCTTTTCATGGAATCATTAACAGCGGCAGTGATCTCAATGATATAAAAATGGCATATCTACAGGGTGCTCCACAAGTTTCCACACAGAAAAAAAGCAAACCTTTTTATGAGTAAAACATATTTTATTAATATAATATGTTCTACATAAGTGCTTCTCAAACTATCTGAGGTAACAGAATGGTAGTTTTTTTTTTTTAATGTGCAAGGGACCGGCAAGCAAAGCAAGCCAATTAAGCTGAGTCAGAGTGGGCGGGATGTAAACTTCGGAGTTTTTATTTTTGGACATATGTACAATTTCAGGGGATGTGCGTTGTGGCGCAGTGGTTATCGGCTCGGAACGAGAAATCGGGGAACCCAGTTCGAATTCCAGTTGAATTCCTTGCATTCACTTACGCGCAAATACCGTTGGGAAAGGTATTAATCCGTCACTTCCCTCCAGTTATGGATTAAATAACAGGACAGATTGGGTTCTATAGCCTTGGTCGGCAACCAATCTACCGCAGAAAGCAATGGCAACCTACTGCGGGATAATCTTCGAGACATGATCGCCCAAGCGTGTATCGCGCATTGCATTTAGCTGACTGACTGACTGACTATTTCAGGGACATTTTGAGATTATCTGTAATAAACATGAGTATCTATTAAAAATTATGCTCAAACAAAATAATTTAATATATATATCTAGCAGTATATCATATAATTTATATATATATATAGTATAGTATATTATATATATATAATTTAATATATATATAGCAGTATTGCCCGGCGTTGCTCGGGTGTAATGAAACCTTTAAAACTAATCCATGGTCCTGGAGCTCAGAATCTTTCGACGTTGGTACGAAAGACTAACAAACAATAGTTGTTTCCAGTTAAAGCGAAACCGTAGACTGAAAGAAAAATAAATGGATATAAGACAAATTTTGACTTCCTTGTATCGATATAAAATAAGTTTTTTCATCGTAAACTGAATTTTGAAGGCTGAATAAGTCCTCTCAGTAAATGGTACCATGGCTGAGATTAAGAACTACGAGTATACCTACTTAGAGCCAAACCCGAAGCAAAAACAAAAATAAAAGGGCTGAAAAATATACAGACATACAGGCAGATAAACAGACACACACACAAACATCTTGCCTTTTATATATATATATATATATATATATATATATATATATATATATTATTGATTTTCTGCACTATTGTAAGGACTGCAACCTTGACACGACTGAATATCGTTTGTCATGTCTTTGTTCCTGGGTGTATCACATTTCATTAAAATCAGACCACGCCTTCTATAACCCGATTTTTTCGATTATCGATTTTCGATATTTATCGGAGGCAGCCAGACACAGATCCTAGCTAAAAACATTTGCAGATGCTTATAGTACAAGTGTGTAAATTTTCAAGAAAATCGGTTCAGCCGTTTCGGAGTCTATAGGTAACGGACACGCACACACAGACACAAGCACACACAGACAAAATTTCATTTATAAATAAGTTTAGATATAATATATATATATATATATATATATATATAATATATATATATATATATATATATAATAGATTAAATAAATTGCAAACGTTATGTCTGCCTTTTTTTTTTTAATCATTTCTCCCCGAGCAAGGCGGAAACGCCACTGATGTGCAGGGGGTTACATAAATGTATAAAGATTAATTAGAAAAGAGTGAGGAGTACAAACTAGTTAGAAAGGAACAATAGAAAGCTGAGAAAGCAGGTGCAATGACAGATACATAGGTGGAGAGAAAGGGAAGGTTATACAGGCCAGTGGTTAGTAGATGAGTATTGACTTTGCATTTAAATTTCTGGAGGTTGTATCCATCAAGAAAGCAAGAATACGGAAGCTAGTTCCACAGGCGGGAAGTGCGAGAGAAGAAGCTGCAGGAGTAGAATTGTCGTCTGCATTTGGCTAACCTGACTGTGAATGGGTGGGACCCAGTTGCCCATCTGGTTGCACGAGTAAACACCTGTTGAGGAGGCACCAGTGACTTAAGTTCGTCCGAGCAGAATCCATGAAAGTATTTATAGAACAGACAAAGGGAGGCCACATTTCGCCGGTGGGGAAGTGGCTGCAGTCGAGCCGCCAGATCTGTACCTATCATATTACAGACTCTCCTTTGGAGCCTGTCAAGAACACTGAGGAGAACGGCAGGGGCGCCTGTCCATAAATGGCAGCAGTACTCCATGCACGGACGGATGGTTGACTTGTATATATGCAGGATGGATTCAGGTGGAAAAAACATCCTGGATCGACATAGTGAACCAACCTTCTTAGCAGTAGATTTTGCTATGGATTCAATATAGTGGTTCCATTTGAGGTCTGAGGACAGGGTAAGTCCGAGGAGGCGTAGTGTATTACTCTCCGGGGGAATCGCTTGGCAGGAGAGGTTGCCTGTAATGGTTGACAGACAACAGCTTGGTCTTAGATGAATTGAAGTAGACAAGCCACTTCTTGCCCCAGTTCACCACAGAGTGTAGATCCCGATTAAGGTCAGCAGCGAGATTATGTCTGTCCGCCACGACAGGTTTCTTACTGCTGCGGGAGTATATTTTAGTGTCATCTGCGTAGATGCCTACTTGGGACTTGCTTATTTTCAAAAAAAGTATTTTTAATAATATCCTACATCAAGAAAACAACAAAAGCCAACTATAGATTCTTAAGGCAATATTCATTAGAACAATTAAGCTGTCAAATAATAGAACCAGTTATGAATACTGTAGTAATGTTTTAAAATGTTTGTAAAAAGAAAAGTTTTTATCATGCTTTAACAGGTGCATGAACATGACATTACAACATATAAAAAAATTCCACTATGGACAATTTTCACGTTCTAATGAACGCTAGCAATTTGCCAACCGTTATTTTTTATTACCATAACTCCCACCCCTGAAGATAATCTTGGAAAGAGACTGAAAGTAATTGGGTAACTTGAGAAATGAATGATAATAACATCTGTCAAAGTTACAGCTCATTTCTGATATCATTCAATTATCATACGCGAAAGATTATCCGTGAGTTGAACGGATTTTATTAAAAATTGAATCAAAATAGCTGAAAACAAGTTTAAAGTATAAAGACGAAATCCAATTTCGCAAGTCAGTGAAAAAAATTATTTACAGAAAACGAAGGTGATAAAAGAAACTTTACGTGCAAGTGTGATAAAAAATCAGCACGCACGCATACACTCACTGACTTGATCATTTACCACTTGACTTCTATTTATACACAATACCCTAGCCATCAGAAAAGCAAACGGATTTCGGGATGTGAAGCCACAAGTCTATTCGCCTGACGAGAGTCAAATTTAGACTCGAAACATGTGTAGCGTTACTAATACAATTATGGACACTTAATGTATTATACAAAAAGAGAATAATATTAATAACAAGAAATCTACACTTTAAACAAAACGTTCATTGCTTTTTGCAATTTTTATTATATATATATATATATATATATATATATATATATATATATAAATTATCGCGTTAAAATATGTGAAAACTACAAACTATTAAAAAATTGTACATTTTGCTAAGACACAATATGTACTATCTTGTCGTAGTTTGGAATTTGCACATATTCTAACGTAATAATTATTAATAATAATTCTCTGGTTTTATATTGAGCATTGTTTTAAATTAATGTTTTAAATGTTGCAATTATTTTCTTTATTCTTATTCTTTTGGATATATATATATATATATATATATATATATATATATATATATAAACAAATATAGGTACGTATAGATGGAATAATATTCCGTATCCAAAGAAACACTATTCTTAAAAAAGTGCTCAATACAAAGTAGAGCTAATAATATTTATTCAGAAATTATAAACTGAATATCACATATTCATGCAATAATTTCTGAATATATATATATATATATATATATATATAAAATGGTATATATTTCAAGTGATATTTCATCTTAGAAGGTTTATGATGAAATGAAGATAGAATGTTTGCCCCTCATCATCATCTATATGCCGTGTTCCTTCAAGACGTAGGTGATCATTGCCCTCCACTTCTCCCTATCCTTTGTTGCTCTTTGTATCTATTCTCCTGTTATTCAACTCATTCAGCGCTCCACAATCCACTTGTTCAGTTCCACCTTATATGTCGTTCACTGCTTTTCCTTGTGCCTATTCCCCTCTATCCGCCCCGTGAGCATCAGGTTCTCCAAACCCTCCTTTTTCATTAATATCCCCAAACTTTACGCTACTTTTTCCTGATGTTGAGTATCTTTGTTTTTGTGTCTATCATCTTCAAGACCTTGTCATTACTCGTGTACTCCGTTCATGGTATTCTCATCATGCTTCTGTAGAACCATATTTAGGCTGAAGCCATAGAGAGATGGTTAATTTTTATTAATTCGGCCTTTTGTCATACATAACCGAACTTCCTATAACTGACAGATTTGTTCGTAATCATTAGAAGTGTAGCAGCAGGTTGGAGATTGGAATGTATGGATTTGTGGAAGAATAAAAATATACATTTTGCATGTTAAAATGGAATTTTATTGATAGAAAAGGATGAGTTGTGGAAGTTAACATTCAATGAGAAAGTTAAAGTTATCAAGAGTTCATAGTAGTATGTGTGTATGTATGTTATCGTTGAGTAGGAATGTTGATAATGGAGAAGAAGAAATAAAAGAATCAGCACACGAGAATGAAAGAGAAGAGAATGACCGTCCGGGGTGGACTTGAATATTCTCCTTTGTTACATTTTAACTTGTCGTGTATCTGCTACTTGCATGCGACTGTCTAGATGACTTTCCCTTTGCCTTTCATAACCATTTAGTTTGTTTTTTTTTTGTTTTTGTTTTTTTTGCACTGGATCGCTAACTCTTTTTTAGTCTTGCAAATCACTTCCATTGATCAGAAAATTAATATCTAATTTAATATCTAACCGCGAAATCCGGCTTCAACTTTTTCTTTCAGTACGTGGTCAATCCTTTTACTATTTGGCAAAACCAGGATTTCACACGTCATTGAGTTTTTGTAACAGAGAAGAAGGAGGTTTCTTTTAAATTTTAAATTCCTATCCACCACAAGGCTGTTTCAAGTCTTTTTTTCATCTTTGATGAAATTATCGACTATTCGCTGCCATATTGAATGACAGACATCACATAACAATCCAGTACTCTCTTCTTTGTTTCCAGTGAAAATTTTCTGTGCCATAACACTCAGCTTCTGAAATGCATCCTTGGCCAAGCCAATGCCTCCCATCAGCTTGTTAAGGGGAAACAATGAAAAACATTGTTTGGGGCAAACCATGAAAGAATGTTGAACAGGCATCACCTTGCAAGTAGCTGATCGAAGTTTGAATATTTTCTATTTTTACTCGAGAGAATGTTGTGTTCTGTAAGAAGCAAATATTAAATGTTCTCTGCAAGTAAAGTGGTTTCAGATTTATCCCTTCATAATCATCATTAAGCTGTATTACTTTCAGAAATCTGTCCGCTTACAAATTAGATTTTAATTGCAGAATTTATTATCTTCGCTGAGAGATTAGCTTCGTTGGACCCCCTCGCCAAAAAATCCCTCACCTCTCACCATCACACCGAATGTATCAAATTACCAGGGTAGACATTAAAACTTAATTATCTTTTATGCAAGAACATTAACTTCCTAGAAATGTTATCGAGTAGAGACAATAGTTAAGAGAAATCATCTTATAATTCTCTCTGGGATAAAATGCATTTTCTTTTTCAACTTTGTTGATTTTGTTTAATTTATAAGGATTGCTTGTGAGACAATTTCTTATAAAAAGGGTTTATTTTTTTCTCTTTTTTTATTTACTTACTCAGTAAAATATTCCACTGGTCCTGGGCATGACAGTAAACTGCATCCGGCAACAAGGCATCTGATTGGGAGATTGTGAGGTGCATGGAACCACCTCTTAATTGCTGGTATTTCTAAGTCCACCTTCATCCAGAGTGGTAGTACCTGTTAGGGTCCTAGCTATGAGCAAATAGTTAACCCCCAAACTGCGGGTCAAAACACCATGAAAGTATAAAAATACACTTTTATAGAAATATCTACATAAAAATAGACTTTTACAGAAAAATATACATTTTTGAAGGAAAGATTTTTCCAACAAATCATTTTTGAAGAAAAAACAATTACCATTTAATTGGAGTAGATAGACTAAAATATCGCCCGGTTTACACTCCACCCACATCTACTGAACAGGTGAAGAGGCTCATCCCTTGTTTCCTGTTTAGGATGCGGTTTCCGGTTTTCTCTTTTCCAATCTCTTCACTCTTATGTAACCACCTGCACATCAGTGGCGTTACCGCCTTGCTCGGGGTGATATGATTAAAAAAAAAAAATAAATAAATAAAAATAACACATTTTTGAAGTCAAAAATTATTCTCAGCAAAACATTTTGTGAATACAAACCTAAAAGTCATTTACAGTTTTCTAAAATAAAAAAGAATAAAAACAAAAACTTTTCATTAAAATCTAAATCAACCTTCTTACTATAACTGAACATTAAAAAATACTTTAAAACCTCACCTTTTTGGTATTAAATAACCCACAGAGGTTGATATGACGTTAAACAAAACTCAAACGCAAAATATTCCACTATTCTTCTTTAATTCTTCCTTAATATCTGGAAAAGTTTTTTAAATTTAAAATGAACGCAGCAAAGAAACATAATCTTACAGTTCAAATGTATCTTAAGACTTGTTCTTTTTCTATGTGCTGTGTCCTTTCAGGACGTAGGCGATTATAGCTCTCCACATCTCTCTATGACTTGCAACTCTTAACACCCTTTCTCTTGTTAACCCTTCTAAATCCTGCACTGCCATCCATTTACTCAAGTCTATCAATGATGTCACGCGTTGCTTTAACCGTTCTCTTCTTCACACTAAACGTCTTGTTAGTATACGATTCTCCAAACTCTCCTTCCGCATAACAAATCCCAGAAATATCAGCAGTATTTTCCTGATGTTAGGTATCAGTTTTCTTTCCGTTTCCATCATCTCCAAAATCTTGTCATTTCTCACATGTTCGGTCCATGGTATCCTCAGCATCCTTCTGTAGAACATCATTAAGGTTGCCACAAGTTTTTCCTTCATCTTTAATGAGATTGGCTAGAATTCGCTGCCATATGGAGGGACAGACATCACATAACAATGCAGTACTCTCTTCCTTGTCTTCAGCGAATTTTTTCTGTCTCTCAATACTCTATTTCAATTCTGGGATGCATTCATGGCCATGCCAATTCGCCTTTGGATCTCAGAGTTGCATTTTCCGTCCTCTGTTAGAACACTTCCCAGGTATTTAAATTTCTTTACCTACTTGATTTTAGTATATCCGACCTGTAGTTGTCATATTGTCTCTTCTTTTAACTGATGACCATGCATTCAGTTTTCTTGTAGTTTATATATATATATATATATATATATATATATATATATATTGTGTGGGTTGATTTCATTTGATGTTAATCACTTTCACGATTGAGAACCATTCTTTACAGTTGAATTAGAAGAGTTCTGTTGTATTGTGGAATAATTATTGAAGAAAATTAGAAGTGGGTCCGTAGATATTTTTTTCGACACTGATGTACACCCTGTCAGTCAGTTAAGTGCCATACGTGTATCACGCTTGGGCGATCATGTCTCTTAAGAGACATGACTGACTGGGCAGAAGATTATCCCGCAGTAGGTTGCCATTGCTTTCTGCGGTAGACTGGTTGCCAGCCAAGGCTATAGAACCCAATCTGTCCTGCTATTTAACCCATAACTGGAAGGAAGAGACGGATTAATACCTTTCCCAAGGGTATTTGCGCGTAAGTGAATACAATGAATTCAACTGGAATTCGAACTCGGCTCCCCGATTTCTCGTTCCGAGTCGATATCCACTGTACCACAACGCACATCCCTTACCCTGTACGAATCTAAAAAACTACTCGCGGTAAAGGGTTGCATTGTAAGACGCACAGCTTTCGTGGATATGTGTGGAAGACTTGAACCTGCTAATGTTGTATTGATCTAGTAACCATTTTTTGGGAGTCGGTTTCACAGCCAGTAGCACAAAATATGATAATATCTCTGCGTATAGATTTAGTTGTACCATGGAAATAAGGCCAATATATTCATGAACAGTTGCGAGTAGAGATGGAAGAGAATCTCCCAGCAAAGCCACAGATGAAAAAAACAAGAATTAATTCTTTTTTAACACACACTAACAGAGCCGCCAAAATGTTTTGCACTAATCTTGTGAGAGACTATACGCTGCCTCATTCTATCATTGGGGACACGCTTACACTCGTTATGAGCGGATACAAAGAACCATCTATTACGATCTGAATTTCCACGTTGTACATGTTAAATAATTTTTCTTTCTTTTCCAGTTTACCTTCTTCACACCGAAAGTAGAAAATTGCGTAGAGGGTAGCCATGTTCAAATGCAAAATAAGTAGAAGTATCCAACATACAGAATTGACGAAGTTTGTAATAACAAGAAAAAATATTACTGGAATAAAGAAAGATACTTTCAAAAAACTAAGCAAGCTATTAGGAAATAGTTTTACGCTTAAAATTTTTTGTTTTTGTTTTTGACGTCATTATATGTGATATAAATCCACTGATATGGCCTAAAATGCTGTACAATTTCTTCAGAGATGAAGATGAAACATAGAGCAACGGAGATTTGGTCCTACTAAAATATGCTGAGAATACCATGGACAGAAAATGTGAGCAATGAGTAAGTTTTGGAGAACAAAAGAACGCCTACATATAGAAACAACATTAGGTGAAATTACATAGTTGCATAATAAATGATTAGCGATTGGATTATTCGGCAATCACAAGTTATATTGAACGCACGCAGAAAAGAGAGACTAAATTGCTTAACGAAATTTCAGACTTGGATAAAAGAACAGGACTGGTAGCAATAGTAAGGAAAGACACGTTAATTAGAATTACATAATATATTAAGTTTGTAGAAAGCAATGTTCACCTACCTCTTGCAGAGAACCGTCAAATAAAAGCTCACTGACAAGTCAAAACAATGGAAAATTATCTATTTTAGGCAATAAATAATGTATACATTTAACTGAAGTTTGGAAGAAATGACCCAACTAATCACAATAATAAAAAAGCAACAAAAAAGACGCGTATACACACGTAATCACAAAAACGTTCGCTCATGTACACATAAACTAACTTTCTACATACATTTACGCTATGACCACAGACTGTTATGAACTAAAATGAGGGTAAAAAATAGAAACAAAGGAACAGTTGGTGTATATTAAGCAGATAATGAGAAAAGAGTGTTTGACAAATATGATACTCACAATACATATTGAATGCAAGTGAGATAGAAGAAGCAACGCACACCAACCCGTCGAACAAATTGGATGGTCGAACATGGTTCAGGCAAAAAAAAAAAAAGAGTAAATTTATAAAAAACTACAAAGTACAAGAAGTTGTAGAGAGCCATAATCACCGGCGTTCTGTATGAATACGACAAAGAAAAAAAACAGCGTCTTGCGGACATTGATCAGCTTCCGTCATCCTGTTATCATTTTCTCATGGCAAGACTCTTAAATGTTGGTTGGTTGTTTTGTTTTTATGGCAAATCAACCTCGTCGGCTCATTTATTGCCAACTAAATTTTATTTATTTATAGCTCGTAATACCTTTTTCTTTCAAAAATTTATTGTTGGTTATATAAGTTTCTGTGTCTAGTAATACTTTTTCCTTTTCGAGTATCAAGATTCATTAGGGTTTTTTAGGACAGGGTCCCCAAGTCCTACCCTTGTTGATTAACCCATAACTGGAGGGAAGTGACGGATTAATACCTTTCCCAAGGGAACCAGCGCTTAAGTGAATGCAGGGTATTCAGCTAGAATTCGAACTCGGCTCATTGATTTCTCTTTCCGAGCCGATATCCACTGCACCACGACGCACATCAGTCACTAAACGCTTACAGCACCTGTTATTCCCAAGCGGTCACCCATCTACGTAGAGACCAGGCTCAACGTTGCTTAACTTCTGTGATCGAGCGAGAACCGGTGTATTCAACGTGATAGGCCGTAAGCCACTCTTAAATGTGCTACCATTATCTCCTTTGATTTCTAATCTATACACAGTTTCTTCTTGTTCCTAACAATACAGACCTAAGGCCAGAACTGGCATCGTGACAGATTCCGCTGACCATTTTTGTAAAAGAAAACGAGCTAAGAACACAAACATTTTACATAGATAAAACGCTTCATAATGCGTAAGCATGGATGTCCGTTGTGGTGCAGTGAATATCGACACGTTACGACAAATCGGGGAGCCGAGTTTGAGTTCCAGTTGAATTCATGGCATTTGCTTACACGCAAATACCCTTGGGAAATGTATTAATCCGTTTTATTCCCTCTAGTTATGGGTTAAATAATAGGACAGATTGGGTTCTATAGCCTTGGCTGGCAACCGGTCTATTGCAGAAAGCAATGGCAACCTACTACGGGATAATCTTCTGCCCAGTCAGTAATGTCTCTTTCGAGACATGATCGCTTAAAGCGTGTATCACGTATGGCACTTAACTGACTGAATGTGTAAGCTAGCTGTATTGGTAAGTACAATATTCCACACTGAGGTTGTGACACTACCAGTGGAGGGAGGTTGAGCCAAGACCTCCTATATATTAACCAAGGTTTATCCTATGATTAAAGTTGACGTGCTGACGTCACACTTAGTAGAGTTCTGTTTTATATGGAGTCCGTTAGCGTTGACTTATTTTCAGAACCAAATATGCCTTCTTCTTGTGTGGTACCACAATGTAAAGGGAATTATAAAAATGTACCGAAAGTTCATTGTTTTTCGTTTCCAAAAAATAAACATTTATAAACAAAAAATAAACATGCCATTAAAAGGGAGAATTTTACCTCAAGTCCATTTAGCAAAGTAAGTAGTTAAAATTTTATCACCATTTATTTCAACAGTCGCTAAAATCAAAATTTGCGAAAAAATTAGTTTTGCCGTAGCACAAGAAGAAAGAAAGCACTTTGTTTATATCTTTTAAATTAATACAATAAATTAAGATATTATTTTTATTTCTTTGAATAAAATTGAAATAAAAAAGATCTGAAAAAAATTAAATACGGCTATTCGTTCGTAAGATTTTTTTTTCGAAATGTTTTAAAATTTAAACTGAAGCCGAAAAATGTTGTTAAACATTAAAATCATTATATTTTCTAAAAGTATTTGAATTAATAGTTTATTGATATTTTATTTCAGAAAATAGTGTTTTCTTTTCAATGAAATGTTTAAAAAAAATAGTGTTTTCTTTTCGTTTAAAAAAAATTAGTGTTTTCTTTTCAATAAAATGTTTAAAAATTCTTAGAAAACGAAAGTAAAAACTTTTCTATACTTCTTGCAACTTTATGAATCATTTTTAAACATGAAAAAATATACCTGAATTAAATTTTTTTATTCTTTTTTTTTTTTTGGTATTAGCAAAAGCTACAAAATTTATCTTATAGTAAATTTTAAAAGAATTTGTTTTATTTTTAAGGTTTTCTATTTGAAAACTCCGTGAAATTATGTGTTACAAAAAAACAAAAGTCCTAAAAAAACAAAAGTCAAACAAGTCACTATGACCGAAAACTTAAACTGGAAAATGATGATTTAAACTTTGTTTAAACCTATTATTTCTGACTAAGTTTTGAATTTATTAGAAACATACAGGCCTAAATCAGACCACATTTGAATTTTAAAACCTAACTTTTAAAATATTCAATTTTTAGAAAATATTTAGCATTAAATGAACAGCCTCAAAATATATTTTCCAAACATTTTTTCCTATTTTTGATAATTTGAAAGTTAACTATCGATATTAATCCAGAGAAAAAAAATGGAAATAAAAAATTAGAATTTTAACTGAAGAATTCTTTTATAGTTGGTTTAGGGTTTTTTAATCCTTAAAAATTAAAACATTAACCAAAAAAGAGTTTTGCGAAAACATGATTTTTTTATAAACAGTTTAACATCATAAATGAAATTGAAATAAAAACATTAATTTTTACTTTCTTTTTCATTTTTTTACTATTAAAATATTTTAAAAATGTAATTTAATTAACAAATATCCTAGAATTTTTTAAGTGTATCTTTTTTGAAAGGTAAAAAAAAATATCTTTATTTCATCCAGTAGGATTAAACAATGGATTCAAAATATGTCAAAATTTTATTTTAAAATTCGATCTCCGTTATTTTTTAGCAGAATTTCCCTAAAGAGATTTGATATTCTTAATAAATCTATTGAATTAAAAGTTCTCAAGACTTTTTAAAAATCTATTTCAGATTTAGCTATCCTATCATTAATTCCCTCGATTCATAATTCTTTTTATCCGCTGTAACATAAAACTGGCAATAAAATGTATAAAACTATTACTACTAAAGCATTTTTTTGCTGATTCTATTCATTAAATATTGTTTTTCTAATAAATGAATATATAGTTTAACTTAAATTAAAATAGGGAAATTCACTTGATTCAGTGAATAGGCGGACTTTGGAATCGTAATACGAAATTTCGAATTCCAGTCTTTCCGTTTAACGTTCACATTTGGACTAATATCCTTGGAAAAGGTATAAATAATTCTCATATTCCCTTCACCTATGGATTATATAATGCTGTCACTGCCGATGTTATTCAAAAACTGTGTATTGACAATTCGGCATTAAAGGACAATTCGGCATTAAAGCATTATTAATAGTTGATATGCAATAACAAGTGAATAAAAAGTGAATCGTCAGCATTTGATAAAAAAACGGGTAAAACTATTACAGTTAAACTTGAAAGACCATATCTTTATGATGGTTCTATATACCTAGGATTCTTCCAAACTGTCCCTCCTATTTATCTTCATCGACCTCCTTTAGAAAATCACTAAACTCCAAGAAAAATCAAAGGGAAAATTTTGATCTGAAAAGAGCTTTAGTTCAAAGTATTGCAGATGACCTAGCATACAAAAAACAAAAAATGTTCCATAACATTAATGATATGGAAGATAAACTAAATTTTATCGACAAGAATTATTGGACCATTATTAGGAAACAGGATAAACTTATTATTTGTCATATCATCCAGTCTCCATATCCTAAAATGACCCTGTCTATTGTAATTGATTCTGATTTTGCAGCACATGTGTTCTGTAATGATGTGGAAATTCACAGAATAGGGGAGTATAAGATTCCTAACTTTGTAACTGATGTGAATATTTTTGAAATTTTGATTTCAAACCTTAAAAAAAATGGACATAGAAGAACAACAAAGCAAACCGCAAAATGTTATTTCAATATTAAAATTGATCATGTCATTTCTGTTATTATTGCAAGAGGAGTCAAATAAATATTATAGTGCAATGAAATTTATATATGAACAAATAAACCTAATGACACTAAATAAGTTCAATTATTCAACAGAAATGATGATATTTTCTTCATTATTATATAACTGTTCTCCTACTGGATACAGACTGTTCAGAGATTCAAAAAATGTAATTTTACCAAGCTATTCAACCATTAGAAGACTTACCCTATCACCCTCTATGAATCCTGTTGTTGAGCAACATAACAACGATTTTCTAATGTATATAAAAATAAGTTCAAGTTACTTTCTCAGAAAGATATCACAGTATCTTTACTTGTTGATGAAATTCATCTAAAACCTTATTTTGATTATAAAGGTGGCAATGTTGTTGGCTTAGCCAATAACACCGATGAGGCAGCAACAAGTGCATTTGCTTTTATGCTTAGTAGTGTGTTATCGAATTATAAGGATGTTATACATATAATGCCGACTAAATGTCTTAAAGCAGAAAATTTATTCAACATAATTAAACGCTTAATAATTGGGTTGGAAGAAATAGGCTTTAAAGTATTGTGTATAATAATGGATAACAATGCAATAAATAAAAAAGCTATGTCTTTATTTTGTTCCCTAGCAAAACTTTCGATTGTATATCCACACCCAGTTCTGAAGTCTAGACCTCTTTTTTCATATTTGACTCAGTCCATATTTTAAAATGTATCAGAAACAACTGGCTTGGTCAAAAAGATGCAAGTAAATGCATGATATTTCCAAAGTTTTGTTTCATTGGAAATCATGAATTAGATAATGTCCAAAGTGCTCCATTTTGTACCTTACACAAACTTCATTGCCTGGAATCGCAATCACTTCTAAAACATTAGTACAAAATCACTGCCAATGCACTTTCTCCTAGTAATCTTGAAAGGCAAAATGTTAATTTAGTATTACAAATATTTAATGAATATACTATTCAATGATTGCTAACTTCAGGAAAAGAAAAATGTTTGCCCAATTTTGCTGAAGTTGCGGAATTTATAAACATATTTTTTATTTGGTGGAATATAATGAATGTGAAAACACCAGTTAAAGGTTGGAATCTTCAAAATAAATATTGCAATACATTAAAATTAAATGAAGAAAATTATGCATTTCTAACAATATTTTGTAACTGGTTGGAATCTTGGGATAGCATTCCTGGAAAAAGTGGTAAATTAACAAAGGAAACTTTTACTGCTTTACACTATACCACTTATGCCATTTTAGAACTAACACGATATTGTACAGAAGAACTGAAAATGTTGTATATATTACCTGGAAATTTTCAAACTGATTATCTGGAAGCAAGATTTGGCCAGTATCGACAACTTAGTAGTGATCAATATAATTTCTCTATCCGTCAATTATTTTGTCTGTTTTAAAACTTAAACTGAATGTTGTCTGTTTTAAAACTTAACCTGCCTTTTAATAATCAAAGTATTAATTTGAAGAATTTACAAGAGGTGAATTGGAATGAAATGACAATGGAACAAAATTTAGATGTTTATAAATTTAATATAGATGTAACTGATAATGATGTTCATCAGTGCAAAGAAGTCCTGCCTATTATAATATATTTAGCAGATTATTGCTGTTATGCCGTTTTTAAAAAAATGAAATGTTATAGTTGTAAAAGTTTAGTATCAGGAATAGATGATATGCTACCTGATATAAACAGTTATTTTCAAGGAATTAATAGAGGTTCTCTGTTATATCCCAATGATGTAACAACAAATTTAGTACTATACAATTATATTGTTATTAATAAACTTGTAAAGAATCCTTCTTTTCTTCATTCAATGTATCAAAGAAAATTGTCTATGTACATTACATTGAATGTTTTGGCTAATGTGAACTTCTTTTTCATGTTGACTCATGTGGTGAAGGTCATAGCATTGAAAAAATAGAAGAAATGATTATCTGGAGCTCTTCTAATGCATTATTAAATAATTTTTGTAGCAAGGAAAATGATAATATTACTTGTAAGAAGTTAAGTAAAAAAAGAGAACTTCAAGCATTCAGCTGAATTTTGAAAATAAAAAAAACTTTTATAAGTTTGATTTTTAAAAAACAGTAACTTAAACTTATTTAGTTTGAATTAGTTTGCTTGAATTTAAATTGTTGCAGTTTTAAATATTTTAATTAATTTGCTTATTTATTGTTGCTTCTTGTTTGTTCCTAAAATTCTAATGGTTTCTTGATTGCTATATTTGAGTGATTCTGATTTAAAAATTCTTGCAATTGAAACAAAAGTGATTGTGATTTTTCATAATTAAATTAAAAATATGAAAATTTAAGCAGTGTTTGTTAAATTTTTAGAATTTAGACTAATAAACGAAAAGTTTTGTCTTTAAAACTGTGTTTATTTACAAAAACGACCGACAGTCAGTAGCCAACAATGATATTTATATTTTCTTATTGTTTTCTTAATTTTATTTAAAATTAATAAAACCAGCATAAATCAAAACATGTGTCTTTCTTTTTTTTTCTTGTTACATTTTAAAAAGTTTTAAAATCTTTATTAAAAAATAACGACTTTGTGATTATCAACATTGTTATGAAGACGGCTACGCTACGGCTACGATTCATGACTCTACTACCGTGACGTCACATTTCATTTGCTTAGCGACGGCCTCGGTTGAGCCAACGGGCGACATGCGTTCGGGCGACGCCATTATTTCTACTACCTTTTAGAATTCAAGCTGCCACCATTCTCTCCTAATGAAACGATGAATAAATATAAATGGTCCTTTTCGTTGATAACATTTTATGTATTAGCGTGGAGTCCAGAATATGACACAGAACGCAACATTATTCTTAAGATGTCATTTTGATATAATTTTAGCAGACATAACAAATGTAAATAATGACCATTAATTCTTCACTTGTGTCCATAAAGAAAAGATTTTTCAGAAGTTTGACAGTTTCAAGCTGTTTTTAAGTACCCGCGTACGATTTACAGTCCCAATTTTATCATGCCATTTTTTGGATTTTGTAAGTATGCGAAGGAAAAACTTAAAGCAACTGAAATGTGGTTCTACAGAAGGATGCTGCGAATATCATAGATCGAGCATGTGAGCAATGATGAATTATTTGAAATGATGGAAATAAAAAGGAAATTAATACTGACCATCAAGAACAGACAACTAAAGTTCCTGGGACATTCACTGAGGAAAGAGGGCTTAGAGAACCTAATACTAACAGGCCAGATAGCGGAAATAAGAGACAGGGAAGAAAAGCAATGGATAACATATTTGAAGGACCTAATCAGGTGGATGACGGAATGAGGATTGCATGGTGTAACAGAAGAAGGCGTGCTCAGAGCCACCAGGGATAGAGAAACGTGGAAGGCCATGATCACCTACGTCCAGAAGGGACAGGGCACATAGACAAAGAAGTATGCGAATTCTAATGAATTGAGCGCGCAGCTAAATCAGGCTAGACATAGGACAAGAACAATGCAGTTTCATTAAAAACCCTGGAACAAGGAACACGATATTTAGGCTAATAGAAAAGGCAGTAGAGATTCGGAAGGGCCTGTACCTGAATTTCATAGACTACGCAAAGAATTTCGACAAAATACGTCACAAGCACTTGATAGAGATTATCGGCAACCTTTGACATATTCAAGAAAGACATCAAAATACTCAAGAAACTGTACTTGCAGTAAACCGCCTGCACCCGGACAGGAAACGAGTTCAACAGGTAAACAAATTAAGAAAAAGGTGTAAGACAAAGATGTGTATTCTCACCAGATTTATTAAAACTATACGGCGAGAAAATTGTGAGATTTCTAGAATTCCTGATATCAGTGGCCACAATCTGGACAATATGAGATAGCAGACACGGAAAAGAAACTACAAAACCTCCTACAGCAGGTAGATTAAGAAAGCAGAACGAAGGGAATATATATAAAAACTACAAAAAAACTGAATGCATCGCCATCTGTAAGAAGAGGAGCCCAAAATGCAACTACAGACTCTGTATACTAAAATCAAACAGGTAAAGAAATTTAAAAACCTTGGAAGTGTTCTAAAAGAAGCCTCAAAATGTAACATTGAGACCCGAAAGCGTATTGGCATCGCCTAGGATGCATTACAGAAGCTGAGTATAGTTTTGAGAGATAGAAAAATTTCACTGGAAACAAAGAGAAGAATACTGGATTGTTATTTGACGTTAGTCCTTCAATATGGCAGAGAATGTTGGACAATCTCATCAAAGATGAAGGAAATTGACAAACTACAACGGAGAATCTATAATATGATCGATCCTGACTTGGCAGCTCAGATAAGTCACTTTCTCTCCGGCGCAATGTGGCATCCTTGTGTCTCTTCTACAAATACTATCACGGCTTCTGCTCCGATGAACTTAGCTCACTGGTGCCTACTATATATAAATTTACTCGAGCCACAAGATTAGCAATTAGGTTCTACCCTTTTACTGTGAAACCAATAAAATGTAAACGCAAATTCTACTCCATCAGCTTCTTTTCTCGCACTTCCCGCTTGTGGAATTCCCTTCAATTTACTTGCTTTCCCGACAGCTATAATCTCCAAGAATTTAAGTGTAAAGTTAATAGTCTCTTCTATTTCACAAACCTGTATCCCCTCTCTTATGTTCCCTTCTCCGTCCACTCCACTCTCATGAATATTCTCATCCTTCTCTTACCTATTTCCTGACAGCCCCTATAACCTGTCACTCTTCCTCCTAACTTTTCTCTTATGTAACTTCTTGCAAAACAGTGGCAGTAAAATGCCTTGCTTGGGGCATTTTTATAAAATGATTATAAAATGATTATAAAAAAAAGTAATTAAAACAACCAAAATATGGTTGTACAGAAGGATGCTGAGGATACCATGGACTGAACATATGAGCAACGAAGATGTTTTGGAGTGGATAGTAAAGAGAAGAAAACTGATACTTATCATCAAGGAAAGACCGATGAAGTTTCTGGGACATGTGAGGAAGGCGGGCTTAGAGAATCTGATACTCACAAGACACACAGAGAGAGAGAGAGAGAGAGAGAGAGAAAGCAATACTTGTCATATTTAATGCTCTTGATTAAATGGATGGGTTTTGATTTGATGTTCTTGATTGGATGGTCTTGATTAAAAGGAAGGATTTTAAGACCTACACTGGATAAGGAGATGTAGAAGGCCCACGTTCTGAAGGAACACGGCAATTAGAAATGTGCATTGGTGGGTGTGATGGGAATATCATACTGATATTTTTTTACAAATATATGTTTGTTTATTTTCCTTCTCCTCTGTAAAATCTTTATATTTTATTTTCACCCTATGACAGTGCATTTATCCGCTCGCTTTCCTTGTGGGGAGGTATTGTTTTGATAATCTCGCTGAGATTAGAATTTAAAAACTAATACGCACTTCTTAGACGTCTGACGGCATCATTTCTTAACATTTCTCTTTAGTGCAATGCGATAAGTACTGTCACAGATTTGGCATCCCTGGGGTCAAGCTTCTCCATAGTTTAAAGAGACAAAACAAATACCACGCTTTGAATGCATTTGGAAAATTTATAAAGTGATAGTAATTATCTGCACGCTTACTCGTACGGAATGATGCGCAAAGCCGAATTTAAAGTTAAAGTCTTCCGTGGACATCCAGTTAGGTGCAGAGTCTTTTTGGCGTAAGGTTTTGATCACTGTCATGACGGAAACGTATTTTTCGGAAACACAGACCCACTGAGATTAGGCCTAACATTTTAATGTTGAACACCCAAATAAAAACACTGTAAGAAGCGTTGAGGTTATTTTTTTCTTTAAAGAAAGCATTTAAATATTTGGGTGTCTCGTCAGTGGTTGTACTTTGAAACAAAGTTGTCGATCGTGTTTTAATAAGGTGAATTCGTATATAGAACGCTACTGGTTCTCTGCCAACATACAATTCTCACACATGTTTCCAAGAAGTTGCACGGGTACTGCAATGTCCACAACCGTGTCAACGGTGTTGACCTGCTGGCTTAGCAGTGTGAAACTTGTCGGAAGGGTTTCTCGACCCATCAGATTAAAGACAACGCCTCTCCTTAATCCACGCAGCAATAGGCCAGAGAGCTAGCCTGGGCGTAGGAGCTGAACCGGAGTAAACGGAGGAATTTCTGATAAAAGGGACGGGATAACGTCAACATCAGTTAGTTAAGTGCCATACGTGATAGACGCTTGGGAGATCATGTATCTTTCAAGACAAGACAGTCTAGGTAGATGATTCTCCCGCAGTAGCTTGCCATTATTTTCTACGGTAAACTAGTTGTCAACTAAAGCTATAGATGCGAAGCTGTCCTGCTATTCAACACTGTTCATAACTGAATAAACAGATTCGACTGGAATTCGAACACAGCTTTGCGATTTCTCATTTCCGGACAGGTTTACGGCCATGTCACGTTGAATATACCGGTTCTCGCTCGATCACCGAAGTTAAGCAGCGTTGAGCCTTGTCAGTATTTAAATGTAAGCGTTCAGTGACGGTTGTGCGTGCTTACGGCCTATCACGATGAATACACCGGTTCTCGCTCGACGTTGAGCCTGGTCAGTAATTCTCTTATATCCGGTTTGGTCTATTTTATATACGTTACCACAGGCTCTAATTTTGGACCACAGAAAACCTGTTATATCCGAGTTTCTCTTATATCCGGGTTATACTGTGTTTTGGCAGCATCTTTTCTTTTAAACAAGGTGTGTTAAACGATAGAGACAACCTGTCTTAATCCGGATATAAGAGAAACCCAGATATAAGAGCGATTATCATTCAGTCCCGACAACTCTCTTATATCAGAGTTACACTGCTTTAGAATTTTTTCATATTTTCTGATTAGGCTTTTTATTTCGGAATTATATTTGTATAAAAATTGTCCAAAGGTTGTCCTATTACTGACGAGCGTCATCATTCATCATCAGGGACTATATTACAGTTTAAAAATTAAATATTGCCATGTAGCAAAAAAAGTGTTACAACATTTTAAAAGAAAATAAATAAACGTCATGAACAATTTTTAAATTCCAAGGCAGTAATAATGTAAACAACATGCACACGTGAAGAAATGTGCTCACGTAGATGCGTTAATTATATGGAATACTTGGTTGTTTTGAAAAATTGAAATGCCGTAAAAATACGTTAGAGAATTTGAACTTCGAAGAAACTAATTATGTAAATAATCAAATTACTCAGAGGTAAATAATTCTTTACCTTAATTATATTACAACTAAACCCTCTAAATACAAGTAAATACATGTCTAGAAAATTTGGAAGCTGTGTGATTGATTATAGGTTTTTTACTTCTAATATATAGTGCCTCTAAAATTTTTAGGCGTCTAATATCTGTGTGTTGATCAATAATTTAGTATTGTCTATAAGAATTTTACGAATGTCAGAATGCTGAAAAAAAAAACAATATGTGACTTCTGATGTTGTGTAATGACACTAGTATCATTCAAATGCATAGTTAATCGTCCAGAGAGCCAGGTAGTCGTAAACCCAATGTATGTCTTCAAAAGGACATTTAAATTCATTGTCTTTTAAAATGTAACACTTTTCATGCTACAAGACAATATTTGACTTTTAAACTGTAATATAGTCCCTGATGATGAACGATGACGATCGTAAGTACTAGGATAACTTTCGGACAATGTTTAGACAAATATAATTCCGAAATAAAAAGCCTAATGAGAAAATATGAAAAAATTCAAAAGGAAATATATAAGACTATGTTGTCTCTATCATTTAGCACAGCTTGCTTAAAAGAAAAGATGCTGCCAAAATATACGTACTTTGAATGAATGAAGTAAATGTTATTTCTGAGTCAAATTGGAATCAAAGGGGGTAATAAGACCAAAAATATGAAACGCCTAACAGAAATCACTGAAAATAGTTCTACGTTGATATGGAAGAAAAGAAATATTCCATGGAGTGTTTCAGCGAACACGACGGCATGACATGATTGATCGTGAATGCGTAATGAGGTTCACGTGGCATTCTCGGAACGCAAGGTTTGCCATTTTTCGTTTTTCGTTAATTTAATTTCGTCGTTAGACATTTAAACTCTTATAACTACACATGTATATTGTTATAATGGGGCCTCACATCAGTGAGGGAGGCCGGTGTGCAAGTGAAACCGTTGAGAGGAAGGCTCAGAAAAGGTGCACATTCTCTCCTGATGATCCCAATTTAAATATAAATTCGAAAGGATCAAAAGAAGTTCAATTAAGTCATATGCCGTAGAGTTGCTCGGTGGAAATGTTATTGGTATGAGGAGCATTTTATATTCAGCTCGCTTCAGGTAAGTGTCAATTACTTTCCAGTAATTTCCTTATTGCTAATGACGTCATATTCTACTCCGCGATTGATGTCATAATCAGGTTTCTATCGAAAGCCTTCAGCATGAAACGAAATCCAAGTCAAACAAATGTCGTGCTAAAAATGCCAAGATCAAAACATGGATTTTGATCGAGATCAATCTATTGGTAGGATTACTGTTTATTTCAAATTTTTCAACCACGTTTGATAAAAAAGAAATAGGATATTGGCGCATGAAAATGATACTCGTAAAAACATTTTTTTCTCTCCTCACAGTGGTTTGTGTTTTTGCGCAATACAAACTGATTTTTGACAGAAAATTATCCCCTCCCCATTCTATACCTGCCAATCCTCTAGATATGTATTACACTGTCCCCTTGAGTCAGACTATAAGCAAACCTATCATCGCTTATGTTGTCCACCGAAACGGAAGTGTTGTCACTGACGGATTTATTTCCAAAGCTACATTTACCATTAAAAGCATTGACCAATATACCTCGTTTAATTCAAAATTCAAAGACTTCTGGGCCGATTCTGGAGGTCAGCTGTGTCAGAAAGCTGTGTGGTGGGAAGACTATCCGACAAGAATGGACAGGTCTCGAGCCAAAACCAGATGTGGGCACGCGCCCAATAGTACTGTACTTACGGTTCAAGCTTTTAAAGGAAGGATTATTGTCGACTGGCTTTATCACCGACATCGTGCTATTCCAAAAAATGCTCGGATTTTTCGGATTATGTTCGAAAAGCTTTCAATGACGATCGACTCGAATTCATTTAGGATTACCGAGCCAGCCAATGATATTGCAGTTATATCTCAGCCACCTACATCCGTAACTGCGAATCACGACTTTTCATTAGTTGCAGAGATTCGAGATAGGTACGGCCAGCGTCTTCAAACCGGCCTTGACTCCGTTGCCTTTGTAGAACTGACTGTCCCATATTACTATAAAACATTCTATAAAACAGACAACAAGGAAATGCTTCTCAAAACAACATCTATCCGATTGGCTGGCGCAGATGTAATAAACCATCAAAGTACCAATGATTTTATAAGTCGCAGAAGGGCATCGGCGGGAAGAGTGGTATTTAATAAAATACGCGTCTTAGATGCAGTAAGCGACCTCAAATTGAACTTAACTTTATTGATGTCAAGAGATCCTTGGACACGAATACCCAATTGTCTCAAATGTTATTCCGACACAGAAGAGTACAATCTTAATGCTGATGGCACAGAAATAAGTTTCCGACCATCAATGTCTTACAAGTATATCAAACCCCTAACTTTCACGGACGTATTTCGCGTAACAGAACAACAATTGACAGACTTGAAATTTTCTGATTTCACTATAGAAAACTGGAATAAATGGGCAAATCCGGTAACCAAAAAGGTATATGTGTCCAGAAATGTTGCTATTCCAGGAGAAATGTTTTTGCAAGCCCTCGACAAAAACGGGGAAATAATATACTCTGGCCGAGATTCGTATTTTACACTGAAATATGAAACGATCCCGCAAAACGTGTGTATATCACGCGATGCAACAGTTTTGTTTACTGGAGGTAAAACGTACATATATTTTTCCATCTGTGAAATTATAGACGATGTTCAAATCGTCATATCTCCTTCCCATAATCCTAATATATCAGTTAAGACAGTACACTTTAGCGTCGGGGGTATAATTAAAATTGCCCATTTCGGTGATTTTGATTACAGTGGAGACGGTGCTAAAATTGAGTCTCATGTGAACTCATTCATGAAGTTTGCCGCTGATGACGTGAATAAAGGCATTATTGCGAAATCCCTATCAACATTTGGCATTAGTTTAGTCGTGGATAGCTACAACACTAAGAGTGATATTAATGTAGCATTTGATCATTTCAGTAAAATCACGCAAGACACACTGGCACCTGTAGAGAGAAGTCATATTATAATTAGTTCAACAACTGACGAAATTTCTCGAAACTTAAATCCGGAGTTAGTCAAAATGCATCTACCGTATCTGTCTATATTTAATGCAGCAGATACATATTCAGATATTGAAATGTATCCCTATTTTAACCGTGTTTGTTGGTCAGAATCTGCTATTGTGAGGTCACTCCATTTAGCTCTAAAACAAAGAATGTGGACAAAAATTACATTAGTCCGAAGTGATGATGCAGTTGTCGGTGATACATTCCGTGAAATAGCCGACGAGATGGAGATTGACATCAATGATGAAGTTAGGATTCCTGATTTTTCGGCAAAAACTGAATATCTTACTGGGGATTTATTACTGACAGCCAAAATGAATGAAATAAAATCATTTGGGAGCAAAATCATAATGTTATTTGCCGATTCCGAAAAGCAAACGTACATACTAAGAGCAGCTTATCTTGCTCAAATCGATTCAGACCATGGTTACCAATGGATAATCCCGACTAAGTATTCCTGGAATTTCCCTTTCCTAAATCCAGGGGTTTGTTCAAGAGGACCGAAACCTTGTACCGCGGCTTTCAAAGGAACGGTTCTTTTCGGCGAGACTTACAATATTTCAGGATATCAGACGGAAGATTGGATCCGTGTATTAGGCTACTTTTTCTCAACTGACAGATATACATTACTTGGCGGAAGAATCAAATATCGCTCACCTAATGTAGGTGCTAAAATGGCTCTTGGTTATGACGCTTTGTTAGTTTTCGCCCGTGCACTAATTAACATCATATCTGCTAGGAACTCAATTTCAGGAGCTCGAATTGTCGAAAATATCCGGTCATCTTCTGTCACTGGACTGACCGGTGAAATTATTCTGGACCAAAATGGGGATCGATCCGGATATCTAGGGTACATAGCGCAAGTCTGGCCAGAATCTGATTCGCTTTTTCTTCCCATCGGAAAGGTTAATATCCCAGTCCGCCAACTAAAAATATTGAACGAAAATGTACAGTTTGAAATACCATATCTGATAAGCGGTCGTAAAGATTATCCCGATGGCTTTTATATAATTAAGAGCGGTAAATATAACACAAGATATTATAACTCATTTACTGGTCGACTAAGTGAGACAAACCAGACAATTGTCCAGATTTCTGGTGAGGCTTGGCCATCAAAAGCAATCATTCGTAAAGAGAAAATCTTGCCACCTTATTACTGTGAGAGCGACTGTGGATTAGCACTTTTAAGTGACAAAGATATCAATACGTATGATAACGGTAAATGTAAGCCAGATGGAACATGTTCATGTTTTTCGGGTTACACGGGGCCAAAATGTGAAACTATTCTTTGCACCTGCAGATATGGGATATGCGTATCCCCGAGCAATTGTGAATGCTACCCAGGTTGGAATGGAACGTCTTGTGACAACGCTCAATGCAGTGAATGCGTCAATGGACATTGTGTAGCGCCAAATACCTGTAAATGTAGCAGTATGGTTTGGACAGGCTCTGCCTGTCATGTACACATCGCAACCATTTTAGCACCGACGCTTTTTCTAAGTATTCTAATCATCATTTTCATGATATTCTTCCTCAGAAACCTAATTCATAGAATCCGACGAAATACTGCCTTGGCCAGAGTCGACTGGATTGTTGAGTGGTCGACGGTTTCGCCACTCTTTTCTAGTGATACAAATGTTAGTCGAACAACTAAATCATATATGAGTACTGGAAATCCAACGATGGAATTATATTCATGGAAGAATGAAAACTGGTATGTGAAGTTTTTTGATAATAAAACGATGGACGAAAAAGACGAAGAACTTTGTCTGGAAATGGTTTTACTGACGAAAGTGAGACATCGCAATTTGATTATCTACGGAGGAGCATGTATCGTGGCTCCAAATGTGAGTCTCTTTTTAGAACATGCCGCAAAAGGTAGCCTCAATGACCTCCTTCTTAATGACTCGATTGAGCTCGGATGGGAGTTTCGATATTCTTTCATGAAGGATATTTGTTCAGGCATGAGGTACCTGCACGAAAAGAAAGATTTCGGCTCACACGGACGATTAAAATCTTCAAATTGTTTAGTAGATAGCCACTGGACAATACGAATCTCAGGATTCGGCGCTCCGACTATAAGGTTCGGACAATATTGCAACGAATCAGCAGACGAAGAACAATTAAATGAATTGCTTTGGACTGCGCCAGAATTACTGCGAGACGCCAAATGCCTTAACGACGTGAAAAATGGTACTCCAGCCGGCGACGTCTATTCGTTTTCCATTGTGCTGGTCGAGATCATCACCCGCGCCGAACCATATAGTTATGAACTGGGTTATATAGCTGTTTCAAGCATGCTGGACTTAATTTTAGGGAACAACTATCCCGGCTTAAAAGAAACACGAAGAGCATGGGAAGATATAGGTGGTGCTGATATGCTAACAGCTAGGCCAATTTTAAAAAAAGAATTCCTACCAGAGAAACCAACCGTCAGAGTCAGGTTTAAAAAGATGCTGGAAGACGCATGGCATGAAAACCCATTCTCAAGGCCAACATTCGAAACTCTATCTAATCAGCTGAATATTATCCATCCGGTAACGGGGGAACTGATAGACAATTTAATCAACCTGCTTGAATCCTACTCAAACAATTTGGAAATGATAGTCGTAGAAAGAACAAACGAGTTGGAAGCCAACAAAGCTCGTGCTGAAGAACTCTTAAGTCAAATGTTACCACCTAATGTTACCAGTGAACTGAAGCGAGGGCGAAAGGTTCTACCAGAGAGCTTTGAATGTGCTACTGTATTTTTTAGTGACATAGTCGATTTTTCTGCCATTTGCCAGAAATCAACACCTTTGCAAATTGTGGCGTTATTAAATGAAACATATAATGTTTTTGACGAGGTGCTAGATGAGTATGATGTCTATAAGGTCGAGACTATCAGTGATTCGTACATGGTTGTTAGTGGTGTGCCAGTGGAAAATGGAAACAAACATGCAGGGGAGATTTGTACAATGGCCCTCGATTTAATGTCCACTGTAACGACTTTTCAAATTCCGCACAAGCCAAAGGCAACTCTCCAGTTAAGAATCGGAATTAACTCTGGACCGGTAGTCGCTGGTGTTGTTGGAGTGTTGATGCCCAGGTATTGTCTCTTTGGGGATACTGTTAATACTGCTTCAAGAATGATGTCAAGTTCACACGCGCTCTGTATTCAAATCAGTGATGGAACCGCAGATATTCTGGATGAACTTGGCGGTTATGAATTGGAATGTCGCGGAGAAAGGCAAGTCAAAGGCCGTGGAACAATGACGACGTACTGGCTTTGGGGAAAAGACGATTTTAGGAAAAGATTACCTGATCAATCACTGGCAATCCCGCTTTCACAACATAAGTTCAAATGAATGGGAAAACATTCAACTCTATATTTATTTGAATTGCATTGACATTACCATCATATGTCACAAATCAGCAAATTCCTTCGTTTTGGCTTTGTAAATTCCCTTATTATATAATAAATCTGCGCCATAGCCTTCAAAACAACGTGTTCATGCAATTTATACTTACTCTCTCCAAATATCAAATCACTTGCAAAAGATCAAAACTATATAAACACTTCAGTTAGAGAATTCGTATATTTAGTCAGTCACGTAGTGAAACTTTGTCATGGTGTGATAGTTAACAAGCTTGTTTTATCGTGTTAGATCAATTAGGACTAAGTAGCGTGTTCAGCTCTCAGTGGTTGATCCATTCTTTCTGTTCCTCGAAGAGGCAACGTGCCTTGAGAGAATACTGGGAGTCAAACAAATATCCGACCTCAAGTGGATCGATCAATCGCTAAAGAAACAGTAAAAAGATCGGCTTTCTGTACCGTGCTAGTAAATACAGCTCCAGTAAGTATCTGACTCCTCACGCTATCCTCTACATTCATAAGAGCCAGAGAAGGCCGAAGATGGAGTCAGTCAGTTAAGTGCAATATCTGATCCACTCTTGGGTGACCATGTCACGAAAGAGACATGACTGACTAGGAAAAAGATTTTCCCGCAGTAGGTTGCTATTATTTTCTGCGGTCGACTGGTTGCCAACCAAAGCTGCAGAACCCAATCTGTCTTGTTATTTAACCCTTAACTGTAGGGAAGAGGTGGATAAATACTTTCCCAAAGTGTTTCTCCGATTTCTTGTTCCGAGGCAATATCCACTGCACCACAACGTACAACGAACATGGAGTATTGTTGCCATGTTAGAGAAAGAGATACCCAGGCCACATTTTCCGGTAATGATAAAGATAAAAGGCGTCTCGGAGTTTATTTTTTTTTTTTTTTTGGTGGGGGTGGAGAAAAATTATCTTCCACCCTCCAACATCTACCTCACAGGCGGTTGTGACAAATCTTTCACTGCTCGATCGCTACTTCCAAGGAAAGTGCTCGGATGACTTACATTTTTGATCCCGCCAGTTCTAAGCTTCAGAGTTAGAGCCTGCCATGTCACTTAATAAGTAGCGAACCACTTACGTTATGTAATGCTTACAGCATATCACGTTGAATACACTGGTTCTCGTTCGATCACCAAAATTAAGCAACGTGAGCCTGGTCAATACTTAGATGGGTGGCCAATTGGGAAGACTAGGCGCTGTAAGCGCTCAGTGACAGATGTAATTTGTGGTGCAGTAGATGTCGGCTTGGAAAGAGAAATCGGTGAGCAGAGTTCGAATTCCAGTTGAGTACCCTGCATGCACTTAAGCACTGGTACCCTTGGGAAAGATATTAATCCGTCACTTCCCTCCAGTAATGGGTTAAATAACAGGATGTGGCCTGGAGGCAATCCATCCAGTGTTGGTGTCACAATAAAAACACCCATGGTAGCCCTGGCGAAGCATCAAGTTTTCAGCTATTTGACAAGATTATGAATTTCGCTGTAAACTGCGCCAGGGTACCAAATGCACAGGGAATACTAGAGGGGTGTAGTGAGTTCTATATTGGCCAAGGCTGCATGACGACAACGTTACGTTCATATTCCAAGATGATATTTTGCTGATATCTGCAATCTTTTTAACCTGTTTAACTCTAGAGTTCACCGTTATCTTCCCCTCTTATCATTATAAACTACCCTATAACGTAACCCTCTGTCTGGAGTTCTCCTCCTCTGTCCCCGGGCCTAATCTATGCTTAGTAAAACTCTTTTCTTAGTATTTCAGCAGGTGTTTTAAGACTCATTTCCTGGTGTCAGTGTTTGTTTTTTTTATAATTATATCACCCCAAGCAAGGCAATTTACTGCCACTGTTTTGTAGAGTTTTACATAGGAGGAAAGTTATGAGAAAGAGTTTCAGGTTATGGGGGTGTAAGGAAGTGAGTAAGAGAAGAATGAAAATACTGATGAGAGTGGATGAACGGATAAAGGAGCATAGAGAGAGGATGAAGGTTAGTGAGATAGGAGATGATTTCTGGTTTTTTTTTTTTTTTGATAATCGTATCACCCCAAGCAAGGGAGTTTACTTCCACTGGTAAGCAGGGGGTTACATAGAAGGAAAGTTAAGGGAAAGAATAAACTAAAATTAAAAATTCCGATATATTCTCTCGTACAGTGTTTTGTAATTTATTATCTTAGGCTATTATATAGATTTATGTTTTTATATTCTTCCATTGAGACAGAACTAAAATGAACTTTTATCCAACTAATACTGATTAGTGGATGTCACGCTAATTTTGATTCTGTAGGGAAATTCTCAAACGTCACGATGCACCAAACAAAGTTAGGATTAATAACATTTCTCTTATACTATTTTCTCGTGATTCGAGTTCAATGTTTACATTGCTTTTCTTGTGGTGATTTTCTAAACGTAGCTTAGATTTGGCACAAGGCCAATAGTATGGGACATCCATTGAGAAATGAAGTCACTACTCAACAGCAGTGATTCTAGCGTGACAAGCTTGCTAACCATTACGCAACATCGAGATGCCCAATTGCGTTTCTTGTGATCTAGATTTGGTGATCCAATAATATTTAAACGTCTCGTGCAACCTTTCATTTTTATTTACCCAGACAATTTAATTTGCAAAATTTCCATTGGATTTCCTCTTGAGACTATTAATTGTACCATCCTTCTAGGTTAGTGTTGTCATTCGTATGGGAATCATTGTAAGCGAGCCTTTTATTTAACTATGATTAAAAAACAAAGTTAAAATTAGCAGTATTTTTTTTATAATCATATCGCCCCAAACAATGCATTTTCCTGCTACTGTTTTGCAGGGGGTTACATAGGAGGAAATTATGAGAAAGAGTGACAGGTTATAGGGGGTGTCATGAAGTATGTAAGAGAAGAATGAGAATACTGATAAGAGTCGAGTGGACTGAGAAAAAGCATGAGAGAGAGAGATAAGATGCAAGTTAGTGAGATGGGAGATGACTATTAACTTTACATTTAAATTATTGGAGATTATAGCTGTCGGGGAAGCAAGTAAACGGAGGGGAATTCAACAGGCAGGAAGTGCGGGAAAAAAGAAGCTGTTGGAGTAGAATTAGCGTTTACATTTTATTGGTTTCACAGGAAAAGGGTGAGACCTAGTTGCTAATCTTGTGGCTCGAGTAAATTCATATATAGGGTTCACCACTGAGGTAAGTTTATCGGAGCAGAAGCCGTGAAATTATTTGTAGGAGAGACACAGGGAAGCCACTTTGCGCCGGTGAGAAAGTGACTGTATCCGAGCTGCCAAGTCGGGATCTATCACATCACAGATTCTCCGTTGGATTTTGTCAAGGACACCTAGCTGGATAGCAGGAGCACCCGAACAGATATGCCAGCAGTATTCAATGTACGGGCGCATGGTAGATTTATATATGTGCTGGATTGTTTTAGGCGGGAAAAACTTCCTGGCCCTACATCTATATATATATATATCCTGGCCCTACATCTAATATATATATATATATATATATATATATATATATATATATATATATATATATGAATTGTTTGAGCATCATTTTTTATCGATACTCCTATTTAAGTAGATATTCTGTTTTTTAATAAAGGGGTCGCAGATTCGAATCCTGCCGAATGGCACACAGTTTCGTAATAAAAATTCATCGTAAATAATCAAGCCGGTAGAAATAAATATGTAATACTGTTTTATTAAAAAATAGAATATCTACATAAATACGAGTATCGATAAAAATTAATGTTCAAACGATACATTACAAATTGTCGGTTTCGTTAAAAAAATATATATATATAACAAATAAAGATTGTCCACCTATATATACTAATATTGAAACAGACTACATACATCAATATATATATATATATATATATATATATATATATATATATATGCACGTGTGTATGCGTTTATTTATATACAATTATCTAATCATAGATATCTAAAATTTGCATATTCTGATATACATATATTTATAATCTACATTTGCTGGTGCATATATATATATATATATATATATATATATATATATATATATATATTGTGTATTTGAGCAACAATCTCTCATTTATACAGGTTTCATTGAAAATGACAGACAAAAGATTATAATTAAGTTTTTTATATAATTTTTCATGTGTTCATATACGTTTTTTCTTTTTGGGTCTTAAATTATATAAGAATCGCTTTTGAACTTTGGAGCGCTCTCGGCTATACTTATAGCCATTGTCAAGAATCAAAATTGTTTTACATTCGAGATTATGTAACAACCAACAACTCAAACGAGAATTAAATTAATTATCTATTATAAAAAAATTCAAAACTGCTAACCTCATTATCAATAATAATAATAATAATAATAATAATAATAATAATAATAATTCGCCTGCAAAGTCTAGACTGCAAAGAACCAGAGTAGTTTACGAATTTACATGTCTTTTGAAGAACAATTCTATTCCTTCAGCTTCTTTTCTCGCACTTCCCGCCTGTGGAATTCCTTTCCATTTACTTGCTTTCCCGACGGCTATAATCTCCAAGAATTTAATTGTAAAATCAATAGTCATCTCCTATCTCACTAACTTGTATCCTCTCTCTCATGTTCCTTTCTCCGTCCACTCCACTTTCATCAGTATTCTAATATTTCTCTTACCCACTTTCTGACACCCCTATAACCTGTTACTCTTTCTCATAACTTTCCTCCTATATAACCCCCTGCAAAACGGTGGCAGTAAAATGCATTGTTTGGGGTGTTATGATTATAAAAAAAAAACTCTCTTCCTCAATTATCCAAATCATTGGCTATACCACCACAAAATTGACGAGAAGATTGACCTTACACTTTTCTCATAACAATTTCATCCGATCTCATTTAAACACACATCGAGATCTTCCAGGACCTATCCGTAATATACTCGTTGATAATACATACATAATTGCATAATCCACATGCAAAAGAAGATTAAAGATAATGGAGACAATACTAATAAAAAATGAAATCCTACACTTAATATTATCAATTATGAACACGATAACAATGTGCTTACTGTGTTCGGAAATTAAAATACGCAAGGCTTTATATGCATAAACTACACACATGTTTATTTCCAAGTAAAACAAAACTAATTCTTGATAATGGCTAAAAGTATAACCGAAAGCGCTCGAAAGTACAAATTGAAGATTTAGGCAAAGATTTCATTCAGTAGGCAAAATGATGATTCGTGTTGTTAAACTTCAAATGAGACAATAGCCGCAAGGAATATAATCGAAGAGTTCCTTCAGTAGTCCTAACTATAATTAGGGAAGTTGACTTTTTAAAGACAAGATAGACGATGGTTTTGAACAGCAGTAGGGAATATAGGTGAAGATTTCATTTATTACGAAAAATGATGATTGGTGCATTTGGCCTTCAAAGCAGATGATACACGACGGATTAAAACTTGTACTTGGGAATATAGTCGAATTTCAAGAAGAGACGAGAGATTCGGTAAGCGAAATAATGATTCGAGTTGTTCAAATGGATTCGAAGTACAGTAGAGAATTTAGGCGAAAGTTTCATTCAGTTGGCGAAATCATAATTCACATAGTTATACTTTAAATTAGATATTAGGCGATGGATTCGACGTGCAGTAGAGAATATAGGGGAAGATTTCATTCAGTACGTGAAATGATGATTCGCGTAGTTAAACATCAATTGAGAGAATAGCCGATGGATTCGACGTACAGTAGAGAATATAGGGGAAACTTTCATTCAGTACGTGAAATTATAATTCATATAGTTAAGCTTCAAATGAGACAATAGGCGATGAATACAAAGGGCAGTAGAGAATATAGGCAAATATTTGATTCAGTAGGCAAGATGATGATTCCCGTAGTTAAACATTAAATGAGACGATAGACGAAGGATTCGAAGTAGAGTAGAAAGTACAGTCGAAGATATCAAACAGTAGGCGAAATGATGATTTGCGTAGTTAAGTAACAAATGAGACGATAGACGATGGATTCGAAGTAGAGAAGAAAATATAGTCGAAGATATCAATCAGTAGGCGAAATGATGATTTGCGTAGTTAAGTAACAAATGAGACAATAGACGATGGATTCGAAGTAGAGTAGAAAATATAGTCGAAGATATCAGTCAGTAGGCGAAATGATGGTTTGCGTAGTTAAGTAACAAATGAGACGATAGACAGTGGATTCGAAGTAGAGTAGAATATATAGTCGAAGATATCAATCAGTAGGCGAAATGCTGGTTTGCGTAGTTAAGCAACAAATCAGACGAAAGACGATGGATTCGAAGAGAGTAGAAAATATAGTCGAAGATATCAATCAGTAGGGGAAATGATGATTTGCGTAGTGAAGTAACAAATGAGACGATAGACGATGGATTCGAAGTAGATTAGAAAGTTGAGACGAAGATATCAATCAGTAGGCGAAATGATGAATTTCGTAGTTAAACATTAAATGAGACGATAGACGATGGATTCGAAGTAGAGTAGAAAGTATAGTCGAAGATAACAATCAGTAGGCGAAATGATGTTTTGCGTAGTTAAGTAACAAATGAGACCATAGACGATGGATTCGAAGAGAGTAGAAAATATAGTCGAAGATATCAGTCAGTAGGCGTAATGATGATTTGCGTAGTTAAATAACAAATGAGACGAAATACGATGGATTCGAAGTAGAGTAGAAAATATAGTCTAAGGTATCAATCCGTAGGCGAAATGATGGTTTGCGTAGTTAAGTAACAAATGAGACGATAGACGATGGGTTCGAAGTAGAGTATAAAATATAGTCGAAGATATCAATCAGTAGGCGAAATGATGATTTGCGTAGTTAAATAACAAATGAGACGAAATACGATGGATTCGAAGTAGAGTAGAAAATATAGTCTAAGGTATCAATCCGTAGGCGAAATGATGGTTTGCGTAGTTAAGTAACAAATGAGACGATAGACGATGGGTTCGAAGAGAGTAGAAAGTATAGTCGAAGATAACAATCAGTAGGCGAAATGATGATTTGCTTAGTTAAGTAACAAATGAGACGATAGACGATGGATTCGAAGTAGAGTAGAAAATATAGTCGAAGATATCAGTCATTAGGCGAAATGATGATTTGCGTAGTTAAGTAACAAATGAGACCATAGACGATGGATTCGAAGTAGAGTAGAAAGTATAGTCGAAGATAACAATCAGTAGGCGAAATGATGATTTGGGAGTAGTTAAGTAACAAATGAGATCATAGACGATGGATTCGAAGTAGAGTAAAAAATATAGTCTAAGATATCAATCAGTAGGCGAAATGATGATTTGCGTAGTTAAACATTAAATGAGAAGATAGATTATGGATTCGAAGTAGAGTAGAAGGTATAGTCGAAGTTATCAATCAGTAGGCGAAATGATGATTTGCGTAGTTAAGTAACAAATGAGACGATAGACGATGGATGGGAAGTAGAGTAGAAAATATAGTCGAAGATATCAGTCAGTAGTCGAAATGATGATTTGCGTAGTTAAGTAACAAATGAGACGATAGACGATGGATTCGAAGTAGAGTAGAAAGTATAGTCGAAGATAACAATCAGTAGGCGAAATGATGATTTGCGTAGTTAAGTAACATATGAGACCATAGACGATGGATTCGAAGTAGAGTAGAAAATATAGTCTAAGATATCAGTCAGTAGGCGAAATGATGATTTGCGTAATTAAACATTAAATGAGAAGATAGACTATGGATTCGAAGTAGAGTAGAAGGTATAGTGAAGATATCAATCAGTAGGCGAAATGATGATTTGCGTAGTTAAGTAACAAATGAGACCATAGACGATGGATTCGAAGAGATTAGAAAATATAGTCGAAGATATCAGTCAGTAGGCGAAATGATGATTTGCGTAGTTAAGTAACAAATGAGACCATAGACGATGGATTAGAAGAGATTAGAAAATATAGTCGAAGATATCAATCAGTAGGCGAAATGATGATTTGCGTTGTTAAGTAACAAATGAGAGGATAGACGATGGATTCGAAGTAGAGTAGAAAGTACAGTCGAAGATATCAATCAGTAGGCGAAATGATGATTTGCGTAGTTAAGTAACAAATGAGACGATAGACGATGGATTCGAAGTAGAGTAGAAAATATAGTCGAAGATATCAGTCAGTAGGCGAAATGATGGTTTGCATATTTAATTAACAAATGAGACGATAGACGATGGATTCGAAGTAGAGTAGAAAATATAGTCGAAGATATCAGTCAGTAGGCGAAATGATGGTTTGCGTAGTTAAGTAACAAATTAGACGATACACGATGGATTCGAAGTAGAGTAGAAAATATAGTCGAAGATATCAATCAGTAGGCGAAATGATGGTTTGCGTAGTTAAGTAACAAATGAGACGATAGACGAAGGATTCGAAGTAGAGTAGAAAATATAGTCGAAGATATCAGTCAGTAGGCGAAATGATGGTTTGCGTAGTTAAGTAACAAATGAGACGATAGACGATGGATTCGAAGTAGAGTAGAAAATATAGTCGAAGATATCAGTCAGTAGGCGAAATGATGATTTGCGTAGTTAAATAACAAATGAGAAGATAGACTATGGATTCGAAGTAGAGTAGAAGGTATAGTCGAAGATATCAATCAGTACGCGAAATGATGATTTGCTTTGTTAAGTAACAAATGAGACCATAGACGATGGATTCGAAGAGATTAGAAAATATAGTCGAAGATATCAGTCAGTAGGCGAAATGATGATTTGCGTAGTTAAGTAACAAATGAGACCATAGACGATGGATTAGAAGAGATTAGAAAATATAGTCGAAGATATCAATCAGTAGGCGAAATGATGATTTGCGTTGTTAAGTAACAAATGAGAGGATAGACGATGGATTCGAAGTAGAGTAGAAAGTACAGTCGAAGATATCAATCAGTAGGCGAAATGATGATTTGCGTAGTTAAGTAACAAATGAGACGATAGACGATGGATTCGAAGTAGAGTAGAAAATATAGTCGAAGATATCAGTCAGTAGGCGAAATGATGGTTTGCATATTTAATTAACAAATGAGACGATAGACGATGGATTCGAAGTAGAGTAGAAAATATAGTCGAAGATATCAGTCAGTAGGCGAAATGATGGTTTGCGTAGTTAAGTAACAAATGAGACGATACACGATGGATTCGAAGTAGAGTAGAAAATATAGTCGAAGATATCAATCAGTAGGCGAAATGATGGTTTGCGTAGTTAAGTAACAAATGAGACGATAGACGAAGGATTCGAAGTAGAGTAGAAAATATAGTCGAAGATATCAACAAGTAGGCGAAATGATGATTTGCGTAGTTAAGTAACAAATGAGACGATAGACGATGGATTCGAAGTAGAGTAGAAAATATAGTCGAAGATATCAGTCAGTAGGCGAAATGATGGTTTGCGTAGTTAAGTAACAAATGAGACGATAGACGATGGATTCGAAGTAGAGTAGAAAATATAGTCGAAGATATCAGTCAGTAGGCGAAATGATGATTTGCGTAGTTAAGTAACAAATGAGACCATAGACGATGGATTCGAAGTAGAGTAGAAAATATAGTCTAAGATAGCAGTCAGTAGGCGAAATGATGATTTGCGTAGTTAAACATTAAATGAGAAGATAGACTATGGATTCGAAGTAGAGTAGAAGGTATAGTCGAAGATATCAATCAGTAGGCGAAATGATGATTTGCGTAGTTAAGTAACAAATGAGACCATAGACGATGGATTCGAAT